>JAPZDV010000016.1:6453937-6596826 GCA_029814665.1 Acanthurus lineatus
CTGCTGCCATAAAACTCATACACATTTTTATTCTATGAACACAAACATATACAAACATAAATCCACAGAGACAAACACATGAAACTTGTGTAAAGTCTGCGTCCTTCTCTTCTCATCAGCATCCCTCGTCATTGTTTTTCCCCTCTCTCAACCTCCCTATTGTTCGACTCTCCCCTGTTTGTAAGCTCTAACAGCTGTTTGAACACTTAAAATGAGGACACATTCAAAGCACTTCTCTCTTTATTATCCCCCGCAAGCACTCGCCCGTCACAGGCACATGCACTTGCAGCCAAAATACAACAAAACACACCCTTATTTGTGATGACGCTACATCGACATTTGTTTCCTATAAATTTCTATCAAGCCCAAAAACTGTCACAGCTTTACTAAGATCCAAATCCTGACATTTAAACCTAAGATGGCCTCTTTCTTCTACACAAGGTCTCACAAAATGGCTTGACGTTTGCTTCTCACACGAGAACGCACACATTCACTCATCCCTGCACTCCAAATGAGCAGACAGAGTTCTCTTTTCATGTTCCCTGGGCGTGCTCTCCATCAATAGCCTCATTTTGCCTCTCTCCCTCCACTGCAGCATTCACTCCTGCATCGTTTCCAGCCATCTTTTCTCCCCTCCTTCCCTCTGCTTATTTCCAATATACAAATGTTTCCACTCAACCTTTTTACGGTCAGAATATGCAGGTTAGGCCTTAAGTTCCTGCACACACTTTAAATTTCACTGCATATCCTGTAAACGTAAGGTTTGTTGATTTAACTGATCTTTATTTTTTTCTTTTTATCCCTCTACAGAATTCTACCGTCAACCTCTGACCGCTTCCTGTTGAAGAACCTGGTTTCCGGTGTGGACTATAACCTGTGTGTGCTGGCCATTTTTGATGACACGATCACATCTCTAGCTGCGACAAAAGTCCTGGGCTGTGCCACGTTCTCCACCAAGGATGTTTACCCAGCATGCCGCTCTCTCCAAGCTCATTTCCTGGGCGGGACGCTCACCATATTGGTTGGTGGTGTTGTTGTTGTCACCCTGCTCGTGTTCACCGTGGCGCTCATGGTTCGCCACCGTGTTTGCAATCATGGCAACCACATTATATGCCACAATGGCAATACTGAGGCAGGAGGCGGGGCCTGCTGTCTCAGTGGTGGTGTTGGTGGTGGGGATAAAGGGGGAAACAGTAGTGGATGCTACCAGTCAAACGGTTCTGGGGACATGATGATGGTGGTCCTGCCCAACGGTCTGCCCTCCAAAAGAGGAGCGGAGAAGGAAAAGGAGAAAGACAAGGACAAGGACAAGGAGAAGGAAGTGGCTGATTCTGCTTCTTCTCTGCCTCCAAAACTCCCTCCAAAGCCCAGGCCAAAGCCTAAAGTCAACCTGGAGCAGTTTCTTTCAGCAGGGGGTGTAGTTTCCACAACGACAGGGACAGGAAGTGAGATGGCATTGGTGGTGAGGCAGAGGAGGCTGGAGAAGGTGCCACCGTACAGCCTTGAAAGTGACAGAACTCCCCTTTATTACTCCCCTTCCCCTCCATCCACCCTGCCCCGTCAGTCACACTCAAGGGACCGCCCAAAACCACGTCTGGAGCGGGAACTGACCAATCGCGCCAGTTTCTCTCTGGCTGCACCCCTGAGAGACTCAGATCTGCTGGACTGGAGAATCACTCCCCGAGGCAGGGACAAATGGAACTCCTCACAAGCTTATCAGAGCCCTGTATCCCCTCTAAGCCCTGCCTGCGGGACAGTTAGCAAACGGCGGCACTCGTTGGATATGGGCTCCTCCGTTGCCCTAGCAACTGATGCTGCGGCGACTGTTGCCAAGCGCTATGGTGCGGTCAGTTACGCCAAGCGGCTGAGCGTGATTTGGACGAGGCGGAGCCAGTCGCTTCATGGGATGCTGGTGCAGTGCGCCTCGACGACAAGCACAACATCTTCCACGACCAGTGATGAGACGGAGAACGCCGGAGGCTTTGGGGCACACTGCGAGTTCCAAAGAGGCTACATCCATGCTTATAACACCACCAACTCCAACTCTAACACTGGGATCACGGCTGGGAAAACCAGCAGCGTGAAAGACAAGGGGAGGGAAAAAGGGAAGGATGGAAGGAGTGCTGAAGAACTGGAGGAAAGTGTCGTGTAGTAGGTGGTGGAACAGAGTTAAAAAAAAAAGTAAGAGGGTTGAAGGGTTCTGTTAGAGGACAGGAAGTGAATGGGACCTTGATTTTAGTAAGGCGAAGAGGTGGTGTCAGGGGATAAATTGAAAGTGCAGCAAAGGGAAGATGAAGTGATTGCAGATGAGGAAAGAGAAGGTTGGGAGTTCAGAGGGGGGGAGAACAGTAACACTGACATGAGCCTCACTTGTGCAGCTCCTTGATTTGCTGTGGGAGAAGTCAAGAAAAATGAAGAGAAGAGGGGAAAGTGTACTGGAAGTGAGGTGAAGACTTTTAAGAGGTTCTTTATAGCTTACCTAAGAGTGATGGGTGGAAAAATAAGTGGAGAGAGAGTGATGTGACGGGGAAAGCAGGCGAGTGGGAGAAACATAACGGGTGGCAGTTTTAAAGTGGTCTTTAAATCCTCAAGGCTGAGCTCAAGCTATATCAGTAAAAACTGAGTGATACAAGGTAAAAAATAAAGCAGTAACACAAAAAACAAAACTCAGAAATATCTAGACAAAGAAAGTGACAGTTGTAAGATCAAACAATGCGAGTAATATACCTATATAGACCTAACCATCAGAGGAAAACACCAATGGAACAACAGAACAAAGGATCTGCAGCAGAGACTGAGATGGCCTGAGCTCCGCCTGGATCTCAGTGAAGCCTAAACAGTAATAGAACCAGACTCATGCTAACACTTCAAGTCTCCTGGGCCTCAGTCCCCATGACAACACAAGGGTTTACACGGAATCAAAAACAAAAACACAACCCGTATTACTCCTCTGACACCACAGTAGAGTCAAACAGATCTGGATCACACATTCCTGCTTTGTTATCTCCCTTTTCGACTCCAACACAGACGGCCATTTTGAAACTCTTTTCCAAAAACACAATGAATGTGACTTTTATGTGTCCTCTGTGGCCGGACAATGATTTTGGCTGGCCGTGCCTGCGGATTATTGGGAGCATAAATACAGAGCCGGGTGCATTGGACATGATCAATCGATACGAGCTGGAAAGAGCGAGTGGAGCACAGACATTATTAAAAGACAGACATTGGGATTACAATGGAGTCGATATGGATTACAAAATGCAGGAGCCCAGGGGTGCACGATGGAACATGTGCTTGTGTGCATTTCTGAAAGACAAGATCATATTGGATGTGGGATGATAATGGACCGAACAAATGAATGATGCTAATGGATGCATAAATGTGCATGTATTGATGGAGCAGGGAGCGGATGCGTGTATGTGAGTCTATGTGTGTTTGTGTGCGCACATGTATATGAATGTTTGCAAGGGGCAAAACAGACTCCACTTGTGTTTATAAGGTTGAACACTTTCTGGACATACTATGGATGGAACAAATCTAAACATTTTAGATTAGCTGTGGTCTTAAAGTCCACGCGAAGTCAAACGAAGGCAAAATGTTTAAAGACATTTTCGCCAAAAAACAGAATAAATCACTATTTCCATGGTTTAAGCGCGGGAACCGTTAAGGGGAAATCAAAATTTCAAATGCTTTTTTTTTGTGACCTCAGACTTCTTTGTGCCACATGAATTCACTTTAAATCAAAACAGTGAATGTTTTCAGAATGAAAGCAGTAAAAAAAAGAAAAAAAATGACATGACAGAACCACTATGGAAGCCACTGACGCTATCAAATCTTCACTGGAGGACTTTGTAAAACTTCTGAGACCGATCCTCTGGCAACGACTACAGAGACTCTTAAAAACTTCTATCAAAGAGAAAAAAAAAATAAAAAGAGAAAACTTGAAAGTACATATATATAGTATATATATATACATAAAATGATGTTACTTGTCGCACCATGTGTTTCTGTTTTTCAAAGTTTCCTGGGGAATGATGTTAGGTACAAATACAAAATACAAAATGTGTGATTTTTTGTTTTGGACAAAAAATCTTCCTGATTAGAGCAGAAAAAACCGTTGATTATAACTAGGAAGAAAAATAAAGATCAAGACAAATACTGAAAAAGCACACACAGCACAAAAACACACAAACTGGCAAGCACACACACTAAAAAAGACATGTAGTGCACACACAAACAGATGCCTATAAAACAGAGCCAATTACATGAACAATAATGGATTTTATCAATTACTGTTGTTTCCTTTCTGTTTTTATTTCATTTTGCCAAAGTCAATATTGTTCTCTGGACTTGATATAAATAATAAAAATTACATGTATGGAACAGAGACGGACTCATTGACACGAGGGTGTGAGTTGTCATGTTTGTGTGCACGTGTGTTCACAGTTGTACTTCCATGCGTTTTGTACAAGGGACTTAATGTGAAGAAAAGTATCTCATTATTTGTGTCACAGCAGTTTAATGCTGCACCAAGTGCCTAAACAAGCGCCTAAGGCAATTAAGTTCTATTTAAAGCTGCTCATCTATATGTAATTTGGGGAATTAGATGGATATAGATGAAAAGAGAAATGCTAGCTCTTTGGAAACAGATGGAATTTGGAGAGAGATGTCGGGATGATTTAGTCTTGAGGAAAATATTCTGAGCTCAAGGCAAAAGTTGTGAGTCAAAGAGGCTTGTGAGGCAAAATGAAGTTGTTTACTTGTCAGTCAGGGAGGCTGATTAGAAGGCAAGGGTGAAGGAACCCTTTTAGAGGTAATTAAAAACCACAGAAAAGAAAGAAAAGAGCTAGGGGAGAAAAATATCTGTACAAAGGAGAAGCAAAGTGAGGATGAGAAAGTAGATCAATAGTTCCAGGAACAGATGAAAATGCATTTGGAAAGACAAAAAGATGCATGTAAACAAAAGATTTAAAAGAACAGATTTCATATGACACATAATTGGAAAGAGAGCTGAAGTGACAACAAACACAGAGAACTCAAAAGCTGTCAGACTAATGGATCTAGACTCTGCTGCCTTCTCGTTATGAACCGTGTCTGTTGGTTTGCAGGCAGTCAAATCTGAAACATTATGAGGCCTTTTAACTGCTACTGAGTTTAACTGAATCAGCAGCAAGGCAATGAAATGAGTTGGCAGATATCTGTGACTGATTATGACTGAAAAACAAATGAGACGATGGGGAACTTTAAAACGTGTAGAAGGAAACCATGACATCCATTCATTTATCAGTTTTTTATAAATCTGGGTCACAGTTACGACAGGTTGATCATAGTAGCCCAGGCCTTCTTATTCCCAGCCACATCGGTCTTCCTATTACTCGAGGATCCAAGTGAATTCCCAGGTGAGATGGGAACTGTAATCCCACCAGCATGTTCCGGTTTTGCCTCTGATTCTCATCCCAGCTGAGCGAGTAAGTGGAGTGAAACCTAAGTAATACGGAGCACAGGCAGGCGGATTGTGGATGGAGCATGGACTGAATTTTTTTGTAAAAGTTGGAGCTTTGTGTTATTTTCTGCTGTAGTTTTACTCCAGTGCCACTCACACCATGCATTCACGGCAAATTCCCGCCCAGAACGCATCTGTGTATTTCACACAAACTATCTTCTTTCAAAAACTGGCTGCTGTGAGTTTTGACACCAGAGTTTACAAAGTACTCTCAAAAGAAACTGAGAAGTCAGACAGAAGTACTATTCCTGTAACAATGATAGATGAAGATAATGCGGTCTGAGAAAAAGTCTGCGGCGACACAGTTACAGTCAGCAAAGATTAATTTTGGAATCTAAAGAGACACGTGACAATGTGCAAACGCAGCTTTTTTTTTTCAAATCCCAGTGAGCGAGGAGAAATCTGAGTTAGTCTGGAGCAATTCTGGGCGGAGCTGCCTGAGGCAGATTTGACCAGGGAAGACTAACCGCTGCGCTTACATGCTCTGCATCCCAGTGGATATGCACAGAGTACATCCACAAAGAGGCATCTGTAAAGCAGGAATCTTGAAGATGGTGGGTGCTGCAGAGAGCTGCAGAGAGCTGTAGTGTTTTTCTCTGGGTTGGTTCAGCAACCTTTTCACATTATAAAGAGCAATTAAATTAAATATAAAGAGCAGGGCCGGAAAATAAAATCTCCCATCTGACGTAAAAACCAGACAGCGATGGAAATGGGTGGAAAAAAAGTTTCTTTTTACTTTCCTCTCCTCTGCCATGTTTTTATTCTCTGCTGAGCACTCTGCAGATGCTGCTAAATACTCAACATGGAGTGTGTGGAAGATATGGAGGGAGAGAGGGGAGCGAGAGAACGCTGAAACACCTAGAGACGGATAAATAGATGATGATGAGCGAGGGAAAGAGGGGGAGAAGTTAGGGAGGAATAGGAGTCACCATGTTAAGCTTTCTGTTGGTGTCTTCATGTGCATTTATCCATTTTTGTCACGTAAGTCCTCAGCCTCATAAGGGGCCCTTTAACCGCAGAAGCTTCAAATGAGACTGGGTTACCGGTGTGTGAGGCGCTGTTTGTGTGCAAGGTGTTAATGTGCTCTTTGGCCCTTTGAGCTTCAGACACCAGACACAACCTGAGTGGTGGGCAGTGTCCTAATTTGATGCCATCAGCAGTGACACCAGAGGAAATAAAAAGGGAATGAGAGTGTGTGTGTGTGTGTGTGTGTTGTTGTACTTGCCACATGGACAGGACTTAGAACAAGGTTCTAATGAGCAGAGTGAGTACAATTTTGGAAAGTGAGGACAATTTGGATAGTCTTCAATTTGAAAAGACCCTAAATGGGCTGTTTAAAGGGTTAGAGCCTGATTTTAAGGGTTGGCTTTGAATTAGGTTTAGATTAGGGTCAAGCAGTTGAGCTGATTAACTTCAGTGCAAGGAGCTGGGGAAATGTTTTGGTAAATAAGGGTCCTCACAAGTATACAAGTACATAGTTGTTTTTGTGTGTGCACGTGTCTGGACATCAGGTTTGAAGGCTATTTGATTTGAAACTCGCAAGTAGCCACATTAAGAGCAGGACTGTCTTGTTCTGCAGTCGCTTGAGAAAAACAGACATCAGTGTGTATGTGTGTGTGTGTGTGTGTGCATCTGTGTGTGACAGGCAATAACAACACAGCACAGAACACCACCCCTCTCCCTCTGCCTTCTCTGCCCAAGGCAAAACCCTGGCCCAATTCGACTAATTAAAAAAAAAAAAAAAATGCTGAGTAATGTGCAAGCACTCACACTCGCACACAAATTCACCTTTTAACACACGCATACACAAACGTGCATACAGATTCACGACAAGATAACCTTGCAGCCGTGGTGTTTGGGTGTTTCCATGTGCTCATGTGTGTGCCTTGAAAAGCCACGGCCGCCCGCAGCCAAACTTCCCCTGACATTTGCGGTTAAATCAAGGTATGATGCATTTCCCTGCAGTCTGCTGAGTAACTGCTGATTCATCAGGACTTCTGGGTGAGAAACCAGTTGGACCAGTCCTGCAATATGCTAAGCAGGGCCATGATAGAATCAAAGAGATCATCAGCTCTGCTGCATATATAAAGTCTGTAATTATTAGCTGAACTGTTTCCATAACGTCCTTAAAGCAGAACACAGGACAAACTACACAAAACAGCTGACAGACCTCAGCTCTGAGAAACAAACCAAGTGTTCCTTTAAAATGTGACTCAACACTCTATAGCTGAGCTCAGGCACAAAACTGATTTAATGAGTGAAGACAGTGTAACTTGCAGGGACAAAATACCACTAAGAATAGAGAGTGTAGTGATATTGTTAAATGTGAATGTATAAGTGTTGTTTTGAACATGAGAATGTTTAACATTAATAAACTAATCTCAAGTTAAAATGAATGGGAAATAGTAAGCAATAGATAAGTGTGAGGCTAAGAGAAAGAAGTGGCCAAGTAGTTTTAACTGGTATTATTTGTCCTTGTCAAAAACTTTCTGTACCAATAATAATCGCATGATAATGTCCTAAGTTCATCATTGACTTATTAGATACAGTGACAAACATTAAGTGTAATACATTTTAAATAATGACAACCCCTCCAAAGATGAAGTAGCAGTAGGAATCCCATGCAATGATGCATCTAATAATTTGTTCTAACTGAGAAATTAGCAATATTTAGTGAGAATAAGGGAGTAGATAGGGTTAACCGGTGATTTTGCAGAAAAAAAATGTACAAAACTTAAGAATTATTTTCATTTGAAAGGCCCAAAAAAGCATGTTAGTCGAAAAAAAAACTTTAGTCAGTTTAAAGAAAATGTACATTTTCAGTAAGAGAAAGTCTCACATTTGAACAGAGTCGTAAAAATGAATGATGCCTCTTATACTTTATAAACATGTCATCTACTTATGAGTACAACACAACTGCTTCATTTGAGCCTGTCGTTGTGAAGCTCAGGAACATGGCAGGCAACCTTTGTGGTTAATTTAGAGATTCCATTTTCGGACTTTGCCTGGGTGATAAAATGCCATTTTATAGTTTCTAACTACAACATTCTTTGGAGTTTGACAGCTCTGATTTTTATGTCCCTGTATGAGCTAATGAGCCATCATGTACCTGTAATGCTGGAGAGTCAGAATGATGGTAGTGTAGTGCAATTTTGACAGGATACTTTAAATGACATATCTATCTTAAACTTTCAACATGTAGAATCAATAACCACCCAGGTACTAATAGTATTTAATCATTTTTTTATCGCAATTACAGTTAACAAGTCTCGGGGGAAATGAGGCTTGAATGATGACGACAGATTGTCAGGAGAGCCCATGATGAAGGCTGATGGCTACATAACACTCAGAGTGTGTATTATGTCTCAGTCTTGTAGATATTATCCTTCTGTCAGAATTGATGGGATTCTCTGAGGACGTTTATACACTAATTCAAAGTATTCCGAACCTTTTCCTTGCATGGATTAGACTAGTGGAAGTAAAAACATGCACCTCTTCATCATATGCTGTCAGTCAGTAACTCCTGAACTCAATGTGTCAGTGCACCACAGTGCAGCTCCTCAGCTACTCTGCATAGCACCGAGAGGATATGAGAGAGTAAGAGGGGGAGACAGAGAGAATCACAAAAGAGGATTGAAAGATGGGGAGATAGAATGAGAGAGATAGCAGAGGAGAGATAAAAAGATTGATTGGATATGGAGAGGCAAAGAGAAGGAGATCGATGGAGGAAATGAGGAGGAGAACTTGAGTACTGGATCAGCAGAGGGGAGGAAAATTAGCGTTTGCCTTATCTAAATACATGATACACAGGAGCAGCTTCTGCTCTTCATCGACCTTTTTTGCCAACCAAAACTGCTAACATTTACTGGACAGCAAGTAAGCGTCCATTTTGTGTCAGATTGATGCCCTAAAACTGCGTTTTACCAGAAATGTGCTGATTTTTGATGAAAAAAGCAGCACTGCCACAGACACCAGCAGTCTCGGTTGTGAGACTGAGTGAGTTTAATTACGCCAAGCCAACAGTTTATTTGATAATGACATGCTGCAAAGAGCAGCTTAAAAAGGGCCAGGTGTGAAGAGAGGATGGCAGAGAAAGAGGGATGAGAGCAGAGACAAAGAGGGAGCAAAACGGAGGAGAAACAATGTTCAAACCAGAGAGGTGCTTAAATGACAGAAGACTCCAAGCCTTCTGCGAGGCTTTACCTTCATGCATGGTTTCCTTCCTTTTTTTTCTCCTCTCACCGCCTCTCACAATCTTTTTTTATACCTTCTATCTAATTTGCTCTCTCCTTCACCTCCACTGACTTCTCATTCAATTCTTTGTTCACAGCATTCGCTCCTAATCTCCACTTTTCTTTGACCTACCTGCTCGCACTCCTTTGCTTGCATCTCTTATCGTTATGAGACTTCGCTCTGGCAGTCTTCTACTAATTTTATTCTCGTCTCCTGACTTTAAGAAAATATTCTCCTCTCTGTAACTTCCTTCCTTGAAGAGCACTGAACTTCCTCTCGGCCCCCTTGATTGTTTTTTTTCTCCCTTTTTTGTTTGTTTTTTGGCCATAATTCACTATTTCTATCATTTTCAGTTTGGGCTTTCAATTCAGCACCACCTCCACCTACCGATTCACACATTTTAAAATTCCTCTCTCGACTTCCATTATTTCATCCAAATATGTTTTGGCATTTCATCTCTGCCCCTTTATCCTTGTCCCTCTCAATTTTTATTATTTTTATTCCTTCCTCACTACTTTGGCCTCTATGTCCCAAATTTTTTTTCTTTCATTTCTCTCTGCAAGTAGCTGCATTAAAAAGTAATGACACTGACCTCGCAGAGTCTCACTGTAGTGAGGCAATGCTTACATTTAAATGAGTTCATTACAAGATTTAAAAGATTTCAAATCTGTATAGAATTTATTGTGAGGCAAGAATATTACTGTAGATACACATTTTTCTCAATTCTGTGGTGAAAAACATCAGCTCTGTTCCATCCAGCCGCTCTCTCCTTCATCTCTGCCCTCTGTCTTCAGTAGGCCTTTCATGACTGCTGCATTTTAACAGTCAGACAGCCAAGAAGTAGTCAACTTGTTGAGGTATTTTAGAGGAAGGGTCATATTTTTTCAACCCATCAAAATAAACAGTTTTAATCAAAGAGGCATTAAATTCAGCTAATAAATGATGACCTAAAACAGAGGTAACCTTAAGGTAGGTAAAAAAGCAGCACCACGATTAGCTCTGAAAGTCTGTTTACAAGTTGTTTTCGAATGAAACTGAACCAAATCCTCAGCGAGCTTGTCTGAGCTGCAGTTTGTTTTACTGCAGTAACAACACTGCTTTCATGCAGGGATAGCAGAAGTCTCTCCTTCTTTAGATACTATAATACTTCACATGGCAAAAGGCAGAAAACGATTGTTCAAACAGGTCTATGTCTGCTCTATTAAGCATTTCCATTCTATTGATTGCAGTCAAGCTGCCATGGACAGACACACAGACAGACAGCCATGTTCCTTTCTGCCTCCTGTGGCATATCTGTTTCTTTAGCAGCCCACACTGAAAAGTAATAAGGTCAAGTATGACAAGTATGACTTTTCAAGAACAACGTCCTACAGCTACATGTCTGCTTTAGCTGCTTCACCGCTGCTTCATTACTGCTCTTCACTAAAGAAAAGAAGAACGATTGGTTGACAACAATGCACAGTGTCAACTAGTAGTTTGAATCGTCTCTTCCTCTATTCAGCCCACTGTTCATTTAGCTGCTACGGAAGTATTTTATTTACACACAATGTTTTCCTCCCTTCCTGTTTGTCACCTCGGTGACTATCCACCCCCTTATCCTCTCTGGCTCCCTCTCTGTGCATGCCTCACAAAGTCTGATAAATATCCTTTCAGAAAACTGCTATTCAGGTTTCAGGTTTCAGGTTTGTCTCATGGCTAAGAAAAAACTCTCTGTATGCCTTCATCCAATGTGCCCTACGCCGTTATGACTGCACATGGGTTTTTTTTTTTATCCCAGCAGGAGCGGAAGCCCTCCAGCAGTATTAGTGTCACCTTACCCTTCTAACCTAGCTATTGAGCTACACAAGGATTGCGACACCAGACCATGGCAGTGTCAGCAGAACGTTTTACCAATTGAGCTCCGAGAGGTGATTCGCTTTTCACACTGCTGAATGGACACACTCTGTGGGATCTGTAAAGTGGCCTACCACTGATAGTATGTGTCTTGTATTTCTGAGAGTGGAGCAGATGGTTAAAGAAACTTCTGGTCTCATTTATGAAACACTGTATGGACTGAGTCTTTAATTAGCAGACAAACGCAACCACAAATCCAGATTGTATCAATGGATTTTTGTCCGCAAGGAGGCAGTAAAACAAGCTGAAAATATACTAGCGTGAGTTAGCACAAAGCTATTTATACATTCAGCAAATACAGGTGTATAAGCACTCATCTGGAGTCAGAAAGTAAGTCTTGTATTCTTGATTAGAAAATGTCTGAAATGATCTATTAAGCAGGAAAATGCTGAAATCTAATTGGTTCACCAGCAGGTAGCTAACTTTCTTCCGCTGTTGGTGCTGGGTTCAAAGCTTTTCTGCTGTAAAAACAAACAAACTGCCTACTGTAGCTAAAAACAAGATTAATCAGGTTGATTATGCAAAGAACAAAACCAAAACAATAAGCTAAACAAGGCAAAAAGTTCTATGGAGAAATATGGAGTTGACGTACAATTCTGGATGTGTCTGTGTTTGCATTAAACATAGAATAATATCGTACAAATAAGGCAACACGTCTCAAATTGTTTCAGTTTCTTCCAGTTTTGCTTTGTCATAGCAGGTGCTGGTAATGCAGTCCATACATTACTGCCCGAAAAATTAAAGAAAACATCATTAACTGTCTTTTTTGTTATCTGCTTTTGTTCAGTTTAAGTTACTCAATACATCTTCATTCACTCTTATCATATGTGTAAAATATTTCCAAAATAAATGCAGGGTTTTCTTGTTTTTTATGGAATTCTAATGAAAAGATTTAAGGGGAAATTCTAGTGCCGTGTGTTTGTATTTCTCCCTCAGATTTTTCATTTCTTACATCAAGTGTACAATGTGTCACACTTTTGGCCTGATCCTTTTTGGAGTCGTCCTCAGTTGTGATCTCAGTTATGTCCCTTGATTCTTGCATTTCTCCTCATCCTGTGATAGGCTGGTCCTCTTTTAGGTTGCTCTCTCCATCTTGCTGTTTACTTCAATTCTGCCCTGCTTCAGCTCTCCCTCTTGATAGTCCTATGAGTATTTGCAGTAAGTTCCTCATTCCCTCCCTCGATCTTTTTTCACGTCTGCCATCTTCTTTTTATTTTACTTGGGTCTCCTGCTGCAACTGAAGAAGTGCTTCACTTCACTGACTGGATCTCCTAAAAAACTTGAGCAAATTTCAGTCTCTGTTCCTCAGTATGCTCCCATTTTGTTTCGCCTCACCTATTTTGTTCCTGACATCTCTTCCTTTCTTACAATTTTTCCCTCAGATGTCATTTTGCTTTTTCCCTCCTCTTTTTTTTTTTTTAAACTTCACTGCAGGGGCCTCTCCTGCTCATCATTACCTCTCTGAACATCCCGCCCACTGCCCATCTCTTCCTCACTGTTCGCCCAGAACAAGGAATGAAACTGGATCTTTCTGCCCTCTTTTCATCATTTTCCACTCATCATATGCTCTTTTTGTCCTCCGTGTGGCAAAGCTACCACCTCCTCCCACGTCTAATCCCTGCGGGCTCCCTTCAGACTCCTGATCAGAAGGAGGGAGTGAAATATTGTAACTCTTCTCATCTTGTAATGTTCCAAGGCTTCTTTTTCCGAGATGGTGACGGTAGGAGATGTCTGTGCGGGTGCGCATGGTGTGTGAGCGACAGAAAAAGAGAGCCAGTTACGGTGGGGTGTCGTCTTTTAGGCTTTCTAACTGACTTCTAGAGAGCCAGCAACAGGGGAAGACAAGGATAAGAAGATGGAAAGGAGATCAAAAGAGAGGATAAACATATAAGATGACTGAATATTTCAAACCTCAGTACTTCTAGTGTTTATCTCCAACACAGTTTTCATAAAAAGGCTTACTTTTTAAAAATTGCTTGCTAAATTATTGCTACAAAACTTGCTTGCTCACTCTGAGCTCTGCAACTAATTCGATATGAGTAGCTTAAATTTGTCTTTGTGCTCAATTAGGAAGGTAAAAACCCCACATTTTCACTCAAATCTCTAAACCAACACTATTTACCATCACTAAAAACCTAGGAGAGTTGTGGGTAAATTTCGCAAATACCTGTGTCAGATTAGTTGTACTAACAGCTGCACACGTTTCAGCAAATCCCTTAATTCTTTGATACTTCTTTTCTTGCAGAGTCAACAAAAGATCGTCATACTCCACAATTTAGCTGCAAAATAAAACAGCAAATACGAATTACAAATTACAGCTTAGGATTTCAGCGGGGTTCTTCAAGACAGACAGTGTAGATGTTGCAAGGAGTGTATTTGTTTTTCGAGCACTCTGCTTAATAAACACAGCTCAATCTCAGCTGAGCTATAATAGGGACTAACCGCTGTGAGGGGGTTCTTTAGTTTTTCAGCTGACAGCACCAGCCAGTAAGCAATTTAACCTTGCTCTTTGTCTAGCCATGTCTAAAGGCCAAATCCTGTAGGACATTATTATGATGAAATATTCACAGTGTTTTTTTGTTGGTGGATATTTCAGACCCTGGTGTGTTTGGTTTTTTTATTTCCTGTTCTGTTTAATGTTGCGCTCTTTTCATAGTTCACTCTGTTGAAAGTTTGGTTTACTAAACAAGTCAGAGAGACATACATGAGCGGGAAAGAGACTGAGGAAATATGTTTGTATTTTTAGTCCGTGGCAGGTAATTTTGCATTTATTAGCCAAATGGGCGCATGTTTATTATCGTCATGAGTGTGATGTATGAAAAGATTAGAACAGTAAAGACTGCATGCTGGAGTTGAAGCTCTCCTCTATCATCAATGTTTCGACCCATCAGAGGTCTTACACAAGTAAAATTGATTTAGCTGCATTGCTTTATGTGCCTGAGGAGGACCTTTGAAACACTGTGAATAAAACTTAAGGGAGTTGAGCAGCACTTTTCAGGTTTTTGCTTTATGCTTGTTGTTTTTTATATCCTGCTCAACAATGAGGTTTTATGGCTGTGTGCTGTTAAACTGTTGTAGCTTAATGTAGGAAAAAGTCCCAGACAGTATGTTAGTGGTAAAAAGCGAAGACTAAGACCTAATTAGATCCAAAATAAACCCAACTTTCATTTGAATCTGCATGTAGAAGGTGTAATTGATCCAATAAATAATGTAAGCCTTCTGTGTTGTACTATGGAGAACAACCACACAAGTAGACATTCTACAGTAAAGCAACTTTGCAGATGTTTGGGGAAAACTTGCCGTAAAAAGCAAAAACATCTTTTTCCTTCGAAAGAAAAAAAAAAGAAAATATATTTAAGGGTCTTATCGGCTGACACAATAAGCTGTCATTCACGTCTCTTGAGCTGAGGGCTGTATATAAAACATCAGCCGCTATGTGGGTTGCATATTGTCATCTGTTGCATCTTAAGCCTCAGCTTAGCTTGTGATTGTTTAAGATCAAAGTGCTGTCAAACATCCCCAGCATTGAGACTACAAGGGGAGCAGTGAAGCTTTAACAATGTCCCATTGCTTGCCTGCACCGGCACAAAAATACTGGAGGAGATGTATTATTTCCATGAAAAATTCAGGGTTTAACTGCATACAGAGATGTCAGACCTTGGCAGACTGCTCAGCAGCACTCTTTTTAAAAGAAGTACACCACTTGCTACAATAAAACAGTTTGCTATGTGAGGGAAATTACCACGCTACTTGGAAACTATTCAGTTTGTCCTTCAGACAATTTAAAAAAAAAAACGTATAAATTGTGAGGTGCCCTGCTCTCATGCAAAAAAACACAGTAAGTATTGGCTCAAGCTTCTACAACTACTGACTCTGTTTAAGCTAAAGACAAAAAAGTAAAATAGTAATTACAAAGCAACTGAGAGGAAAACAAAACAGTTTAATGGTGCATTTATCTCCCTGAAAACATGTAGCCCGACAGTCTTTCACCAAACAAATCCATTTCCTCTTGTGAAAGACTTAAGAGTAAATTCTAAGTCGTCAATGATCACCATTTGGGTCCAATTCAAAGGTTTTCAAAAACAATTTTCTGATCGTTGGTTTTATTTTAGAGAAAATATCTGCAATCGCCAACCACAATTCATCAGTGATGACTCAGGGCAAGACATCAGGCAAAGAAATAGTGAATCATAAAGTCATTTTGCAGGGATCTTATGCATTCTTATCAACAGACTGGCCTGTGAGTGATAAAGACCCCTACATCACTCCAAGCATCCACAGTTTAGGTCAGTAACCTACAAGAACAACAACTGATTAGACTCTGAAATCGACGCATGGTTCAATAAAAGGTGAACTTTAATCAGCTTCCCATTGTGCGCCATCGCTTGTGATGCCACAGAAGTCACAGCTAGCAGCAGTCGACAGCACAATGCGTCACTGCCGGTGAGAGAGGCCCACACTTGGAGGAAGACAAAGACCTCTCTTGCAAGCGACTGTATTTTTGACTTAAGCTCAAGACAGTTGGTGGATAATTACCCCAAAAAATCCAAAGGACTCAGATTTCGCATTGGCTGCTCAAACCTTTGAACATCGCAGGATTTGTGCTAACAAATGAACTACAAATAAAAACTGCAGGCTTAATCCCACCTTGACCGCTCGCCATTGTCTCAAAAAGGAAGCAAGTCTATCTTTACCACCTACACACACTCCAGTCAAGTTGAATTTGTCAGCAAAGCATAAGCCTTTTGCTTGAAAGTAAAACCCAGCAAGATCCAACCCGAGCTTGTCACTAGCTTGCGGGTCTACTGCTAGTAATCCTTTAATTAAAAGTGGGATCCACAATCTGCAGTGAACTGCGGGTCATTAAACATCTGCGGGGTGTTTCATTCTACAAAGGACAGCAACAAGGTCCGTACACACACTCCACCTTCGTAACCTTGCAGGCGCTGCCGAACGCCCACAGAACTGTGACCCTGTCCCTTCTGTGTGCTCGGGCTTCACTCCTGCTGGATTTAAACACTGACATTATTGAGTCTTACTGAACTTAATTGAACCCTTCAACTACACAAATGGCCACTCAAAAGGCTCAGGGGCGGATGAGATGTGCGACGGTACAATCATTATGAAAGCCACACACACACACACACACACACACACATGCATATATATATAAAGATTCAAACTAAACTACAAATACAGAGGAAGAATTGTAAAAAGCAAATGTGCGACACAGCTCATGTCAGCCACACAAAAACCAGTGAGAGGTCGGCCAAGTTCAACCACTCACTCACTCCCTCCCCTGCACACCCACGCTCACACATACACACACAAACTCGGGGGTTTATATGCGTGGCAATCTTAAGCAAGCAAAGCCTGGTAGTTAAAGTGAGTAAGAAAGTTTATTTATACAGCAGCTTTCAAGAGCAGAAGCAAACAAAGTGCTGCACAAAAGAAATCAAGCATCGGGCATAAAAACAGGTATAAATACAAAGGAAGAATAACTATAAAACAGAAATAAAGAAGAAAAACAAATCTATTCTTTACATTCATTACAAAAACAAAACAAACATAAATAATACCTGAAGAACACTGTTGGGAAAAAAAAACACTGACTAGCAGAACAATAACATGACAGCAGCAAAAAGCAAAGAGGAACAGCAGGACGGCAATTTAATTGAACATTCCTTTTATCTGCGTGCACACAGTCACCAATATGGTGGTTTTAAATAGAAAAAACCCAACAGTATCACCATCACAGTGCTGTGCACCACCCAAATATCACCGCCTGACCAATTTCATTACACAGTCCAACACTATGCTGGGACGCTTCATTGTAGTCTTACAGGTCCTCACTGAACATAATTTTCCCCTTAAAGAGCCTCGAAGGGAGGAACAAAAGGAGAACATTTGTACTGAGGACATTTAAGCGTGTTTCCAATATCCTGCCTTCTCTTAAACTTTACAGGCTACGCTTGGTACTCTGTCTGTGCGGTCTGTTGTGTTCTGTCTCTAAATCACTCTGACGGGCAGTTTCCAGCTGTTAAACACGTTACAGTGTGTCAGGACAGGAACACAGGGTGAAGCTGCTGCAATGTGCCAAACGCCGGAGGAAAAAACAAAGAATCTTTGAAACTGTAA
This sequence comes from Acanthurus lineatus, assembly GCA_029814665.1. NCBI lineage: Eukaryota > Metazoa > Chordata > Actinopteri > Acanthuriformes > Acanthuridae > Acanthurus > Acanthurus lineatus. The sequence goes on from JAPZDV010000016.1 coordinate 6,471,705, forward strand.
AGATCAGCATCTCGATTTAAACAATATCAAAAACAATATCATGACTTGAGATTATTAGCAGTAGCACTTGTTTACTACTATTGCCAGTTTCTCAATTATCTGGTTATTTCAGTAATACATGAGGACGCCATTACATTTTCAGAAAGTGGAATGTAAACCACTATACTGACAGCTTTATAATACATTTATTTAGTTATTGACAAAGTGTTTTAATATGGTCAATCTCTGGTCTGAATAAATGGCAATATTAGCATTCTCCATTTACACCATTGACAAAGATAAAGATGGATAACTCTTCTCCATTTATTTCATTACGATCACTGATGCAGGTGCTGACATCTTGAGCTGGTCTTGGCAGATGGAGATGCAACACACAGCTGCATGACTCCTCCACAGATTAAAGGAAGCTATGAATCATGACATTACAGCCTCCATTTTTAGACCCAGATCTCATTTAGACCCACCTGAACAGAAAAAAAGGAACATTTAAACATCCACCTGCATGAAGAAAATGTTGACTCGTACTGTTGTTTCTATTTAGACTCAAGTCACCTACTTTTGTGAAGCTGTCATGTTGTCCATGTTTATTTTTGTCAACTTGCACTAACGCGCTTTCTGCACGTCTTACTAACTGCAGTGGTGTTTTATGACTTTGTTGTTTATTGTAAGATTTTATTGCTGATCTTGTAAGATGTAAGATGACCTTGTGTGCCTCTAAAGTTGCCATTAAATAAAATTTATTATAGTTAATAATAACCCAACAAATATGACTTTAAAATATTAAACACCACTGCGACACACTGAAGAAAACCGTGCAGTGGGAGCTTCTAAAGAGGGTCTTTCCTGCAGGATCCTTTTTAAACCACTCTTATCTGAGAGCAAAATGCCATGATAACCGCAAAAAAGGCTCACAAAAGCCAGACCCTTGAGCAATAAGAGAGAAAAGCAAGAATGTGGTCTGTTAAGAAGTTTATCACCAGTTATCTTACATCTGGCAATTTTCATTGTACAAGTCCAGTGTTTGCTGCTTAGCACTGGATTGCAGTTGAGGTGAAAAGTCATCACACTGTCATGCTTGCAAATGATGTGTCGGTGACACTCAGAACTAACTGTGTAAATATGAGCTGAATATTACATGTGGTCCCAAGACAAGTCCTGGCAGTACATTTGTTATTCAATATAACTCCTGTGGAAAGTTTTTTCTGCCTCTCCAGATGAGATGTTTGGTAAAGAAATGTAGCACCAAAGCTGGAAAAGAGGATGGGATAAAAAGCGCAGGTGAGGAAGACAAAAAGCAGATGAAACAAAGCAGAGGTTGCCGTTAACATTCGCCTCCTCTCCTCATCCTCACCGTCGCCACCCCCACCGTCTCCCATATTGCTCTCCTGAGTTGAAAGCGTTTGTTTTGCTCAGCAGCACCGAGCATTAAGCTCAAATCCATCGTTGACTTAAAATGGGACAAATCCCTTTATTCTGTCACAAGAACACACACTCTCGCACACATGCGGGGCAACAAAGACGTGGAAACACACACCTTATTACTTAAATCTTTGAGAATAAAAAGTCTGGATTCTCTAAACAATCCTCCCTCGCTCTTCTATTGATCTAAACACTGTTTATGCATCCTTTCTTTCACTCCTGCTGTCACTCGGCCCCTCCCTCACTGCAATTTCTTCAATAGCAGGAGCCATATTACAAACAGAAATGCAAACTGCCAATCCTATCTTCTCACAGAAAAACAGATAAGAAAAGGCCATTTTGCCTTTAGAGAGGCATATCATAAATCCATCTTCATTTCCTATCAGTACTTTACCACCCAGTCTTATCTTATTTTGAAGGGACTCTCATCAAAAGGCTGAACACAACAAACAGTTATTCCACCATTTAATGTTTGTGGTGAGAGGTGGCTGAGACTGGGAGCCTTAGCCTGATTCTCTTTTAATTGACAATTAATGAATCCAGACATTAGCTGATCCACACACCTGGCTGAGGGCGAGCCATAATTAAACTCATTAGAATTAGAAAGGAGACTTTTGTTCCAAATCAGTCATTAAAGCAGCCAAAACACAAGGCAATCTCCCAAAGTAATTTCTCTTTCTCTCCGTCCCGCCTGCTCCTGCAGCCCTTTTAAATCTGTATCCAACGCTCTAAATAGCACTCGTTCTTTTGTTTTACTCTCGTCTTCATGTTAGGGATTTTTTTTCCCTGTGTTTCTCCATTTTGTTCTGCTTTATTTTACCACATTCTCCTTGATGTAATTGTTTTTTAATGTTGTCCAAGTAGCTCATATCATAAGCCAGCCTTTCAGAATTAAATAGGTTTAAAAATCCATTCATTTAGTAACTCTTCAGACACCATCTAACGCTGGGCTGTCTCACCATTGCTATCAGTTCATCTGGGTGGAATTGTCTTGTTTGATTAGTTGAAAGATTAACAGCCCGTGGCAATCCCAATCAACAGACGAGCGTCTTTCTGAAGTGTCTGGCAAAGAAATGTTTGGTTACTCAGGCAGAACACTTGATTCCTGATGAATATATCACACACATTGTTTATGTACTTGATTGCCAAACTGCCACAGTTCTGATTCAAAAATATTTGGGCCAAAAAAAAACTCGGTCTATTGAGATGCTCAAAGTCCAGCATTTCTACCAGACTCACTGGGATTAATTAGATCATATCAATCCATTTAAATGTTATTTTCCTGTGTGCTGACAGGAAAGCAAAGCATTTATACAATCATCTCTTTAAGGCCAATTTTAGCCCTTTAGCAGACAGCTGCATGGCAGCTTCTGCCCAAAGATACCTCAGACCAATTTCAGGAACATTTTCCATTTTGTATTTTTAAGTATTTACCCGATGCTCTTATCCAGAGCCACTTGAACGGAAGGCAGTGGCAGAATAAGCTTCAGTTTGTAGATCACCGACAATACTCTAGAAAATATTTTTAAAAATGGAGGTGGAAGGGAAACTTTTTTTTTTAAGTTAAAAGCAAATTAGAGTAAGCTGAGCTGCAAGATGTGAAAGAGAGAATATGTTTCATTGAGAGAAGGTGATTTGAGGTACTTCTTGAAGGAATGGGTTTTCAGCTTATAACTGAGGATGTGGAATGACTCAGCCTTTCTTACCAGTGGCAAAGTCATTCCACTTTTTGCCTTTTTGTGCTGATTCATTGTAGCCCACAGGCTTCCAGGCTGTTAAAAAACTGTGAAATTCATAATTGTAAATAATCCCATGCCAAAACTCTGTGCTACGGTGTCACATTTCCTTTAACCTAGCTACTTCTTCCTGGAGCCTTGAAGGAATCCACTAACTTTCAGCAAAGAGGTTCTTTGATCAAGGGGCTGCTGTGCAGAAAGCAGACTGGTAACTCATTTCCTCCACTCAAAACAGCACATTTGCACAGCAGGCAACATAAAACCACGGCATAATGTGGTATACTCTGGAATACATTACTGTAGATACTGATTTTTGCTAGCAGAGGATGTTTTCTGTTGCCCTTTTAACCTTTTTCCTGCATCACCAACATCAGGCCAACTCTCTGTTTGAAACGTTGAAATCAATCTGTCTTACTCCGCAACAAAATCTAAGGAGAGAATTTGTTCACACACTGATATTACATTAGCTGAATATATACATACTCCCTTGAGCAGCACCCTGAAGTCAAATTATAAATAATCACCATGAATTTGCCCTTAAAAAAAGCATTTGTTTATCTCACCCAACACCTTTTAGATTGTAAGCTTAATGAGTAAAGCAGCCTCAAGGGGTCACTAGCAGGGCTTTGAATATCTAGACTCTTTATCTTTCCCTCTGTCCTCAATATCGATCTACTAGCAGTCTAGACTTTGTGATGAAATGCCACTCTGAAAAGCTTTGTCCGAGACAGCTGTAAACATGTCACCTGTGCCGGCCCTGTGGCTCTGTGGGGCCTCAACAAGGCCTTTGTAAATGTCTCATCTGGAGGGCTGTTAAGGGCAAGGCTGGTTTTACAACCAACAAGAACATTACACACTACTTTGGCTCAAAAATTACAGTCAAGTGTACCTCAACGTCACTTTTCTCATCTAAAGAGTTAATGTTCCATTTTAGAGTAAGACTGGACTGCCCTTTTATTCTGATTCTGTGCTGTGTGTAGATGCTGTACATTTTTACATAGAAACTTATTGTACTTATTGCAAAGAGTAATTGTGAGCAGTGAGCAAGGCACTGAGCACAGTCAGAAGTGAAGGGAAGAAGAACAGAGAGATCAAGCTGAAGACAGACAGAAGTGTTTGAAGAGGCAAGTGAGAGACTTTAGAGAACGTACTGATGAACTGCGCTGCGCATTTAGCAAAGCATACATCATTTAGCCTTACGAGCAAAACAGACACTTTCAGACGGCAAAGAGTGCAGGCTTGTAATGGAATTTTTTATTAGGGAGAGCACAGTGAGAGCAGGTATTCCTCAGGCTCAGTCTGAGCAGGGAAAAAAAAAACAAAAAAAACAAAAAACGTTAACATTAAAACTGTCAGAGCTACTGGGTTGCCAGATGTTGCAACAGAAGTAAGCAAAGCCAGCTGTCAAATAAGCAGCAGAACTCATGAGGGGGTATGATGGCATTTTTAGCTTGAAAGACCTGCAGCTTCAGTATTTCTGGTGCATAAAAAAAGAAAACTGCTCTGCTCTTAATGACCAAAATCGGCTGCACTGATGGATCAGATTTGCCTTCAAGGTTTGCGCGCGCTCTTAAGACATTTTAAAAAAAGACTCATTCACAGGTGTGGCCATAACATTTTACTGCATGTAACAATAAAAAAGTGCTTTGTTTAACGCTGCCCTCAAGATGATCTGTTTGGAGAGCATTTCATTGCCTTTGTGAGTGTGTCTGGAATAATCAGGCCACTAGCTGGTTGAGAGGAATCGTGCCCTGTGTTCCATTATGCCCGTTCAATTAGACTTGAAAACGCCTGAGCAAAGAACTGAAGCCCCCGGGATGAGGACTGCAAGACAGATGCAGGGCCACCGCGGTTCAAATTGTGCTACAACAATTGAGCTGCTACGGAGTAATTTTAACTTGTGTTCACACTGTGAGCTACATGATTAACTTCAGAGGAAAACTGCTCATCAAGTCTGGTCAGATTTTTGCATTTCTGTTAAGATTAAAAAAAAAAAGAGGCAAATTTAGATCTGTTCAAAGCCTCCTAGCTCTCTAAAAACTTATTTATCCACCAAGGGAATAAACATCCAGAGTCTGTCTTTAGGAGAATAACTGCATCAATTATGAGGGCTGACAAAATCCATTTGTTTATTTTAAATCTACCAGAGTGACCTAAAACACAAGAATGGAGATACCAATGTGCAAATCTGGAATATCACTGTTTTGCATTCCGACACAATGCAAAAATATAAACTCTAACCTTTCATATGAAAATGAGCCAGTTTGAGTGTTTCTTAATGATTTGCAGGCAGATTGCATTACTGTTTGTTTTATTGTGTACTTGTTTTTATAGGCTGGTAGTTGTGGGGACCCAATGTGACCGCAGGGGCCCAATTGTGGTCTCCAGCAGTCCAGATAGCCTTTTAAGGGTTAAAATTTGGTTAAAGGTTTAAGGTTAGATTAGGTTCCAGTACAGGTTAGAGTAAGGGTTGGGTTTAGGTATTCAGTTGTGATAGTGGGGGTTGGAGCAAGGGGCCTGGAATGCATTATGTCAATGGAGTGTCCCCATGAGAGTAGAAAAACAAACATTTGTGTGTGTGTGTGTAACAGAGAGAATGAGAACACATTAATTAATCAGTGTGTGTATTCACCCTTAATTGAACACTCCCATTTCCCCTGGACCAAACTCCCGTGTGCTCGTACGTCTATGTCTGCATTTGTATGCGCGTCACTGCTGCTGAATCTCAATATTCATGACTATGCACCACATCTCACACTCGCAGCCACATCCAACTGTGGTATATTTCCACTTTTGAACAAAACCTTCCTGCTGTGCTTTCAGGAAACAGGTAATCAACTGCTTTGGGTGACCTGGGTATCAGTGGAGGCTTCGCTCGGCAGAAAGTGACTGCACACCGTAGGTCTAATTAATTAATGCACCATTAACATGCATTCTGCCCTTTATGCTAAATACAAAGGGAAAAAAAACAAGAGCAAATCGTCCTCCTGACTGAGCCTGTGGTCTAGCTCTTTGCTGAAAGTTAACTCGTCATTAACTCTTCTTAATTTATCAACCTGTTAATCAATTTTTTGCTTCGAGGCAAAACAACAGGGGAGACTGCTGACAGGAATAATATGTTCTGTCCATATGTTGACTCTATTTTATATCCACATGGGCAATCCAAGCCTTTTATTGTTCTCTTTGGCTTTCATTGGAGCCTACTGCCTACACCTACACTTTTGAATTGCAGTTTGTCATTCTTATGCAGGCATTCAAGGTGTGATACTGGAAGCTAATGCACCAGCAGCAGCAGGAGGAATTCCTCATCTTTTCTCATACATTTTCTACAGCTAAAACACACAAGTTCAAGAACATTTATTTGCTATTCCATTTTAAATAAAAAGGACATGCACAGTCAAATATTGCTGTGAGTAGAGATGAGGTGAACTGCGGTTGACCCGGACCTTCGGCGCCATGACAGACAGCATGTCTCCTTGGAAAGTACATTACTCACCCGACTAATCAGATTTCACACCTTCAGCAATGTCATTGCCTTCTTTTCACCACCTCTCCTGCCTTCTGTGTTTCCAATTCTCACTCTGATCACAAAATTAATATTCACACAGATGTCCAGACCGCTGCTGGGGGGCCCCAAGAGTGTGTGTGTTTTTTCTTTACAAGAATGCGGAAACATTCAAGCTGTGCTGCTGCAACAGACACGATGACAGATCAAAAAGGAAAGAACGACAGAGGGTGGAAAGACTAAATTAAGAGGGAAGAGGGTAGGATGAAGCGCACATAAAGAATACGGAGAAAGAGCAGAGTTAATATTGTTTTAGCATTTTTGTTTTTAGTTCAGTTAGTTTCAATTAGTTTCAGAGTAAATTTGCTTGTTTTTGTTTAGTTTCTATTGCCTAAAAATAAGTTTTTGTTTAGTTTTAATTAGATTCAGTATTAGATGTATCTATTTTTACTTGGGTTAAGGTCATATCAATACTGGTGTTCTCTTTGTCTGAGGCAAGACTTAAAGTTCAATACAAGCACAACACTATGACGGCAGCTCACACTGATATACACACCCCAGAGTCAATACACACATGCACCACTACCTGCTTTATTTTTCTTATTGTTTTTATACAATATTTCCTGTATATTTTTAGTTTATTTTAGCCAGTATGCAATGCTGTTTATAGATAGTTTTATCCTAGTTCATTATTTTTTCACTTGCCCTGTAATGAACAGGCAACCTATCTAAGTTGTACCCCCACTGTTTACCCAATGTCAGCTGGGATTGGCCGCAGCCCCTCGGGATGCTGCAAAGAATAAGTGGTTACAGATAATGGATGGAGGGATGGATTTTTTTCCCACAACTAATTTGAGTCTTGTTTTAATTTATGCTAACCTTGGTGGAGAGACAAAGAAAGCAAGAGAGATGAAAAAAAAGTGAAATACAGGAGTGGAACCAATCAGCCAGAAAGGAAGTTGCTGTGAAAACACCACGTCTGTGGCTTTGAAGTCAGCTATTTGTCATTCCCTTGTGTGGTTCTATACATAGACGCTACACCAGACTTCTTCTTTCAATATGGAGAAAACCCTGAACCAACTGTCAAAAACAAGATCTATTTTTCAAGTGATATTCCCACAACTTATTTCAACCTTTGTTTTTTTCCGTCTCTCTCTCTCTCTCTCTCTCTTCACATCAACCTGCTGTTTTTGGCAGTTAGAAATTTATAGAAAAACCTTGCAGATGAAGCTTTGGCCGACTGCTAATTGAAAATGAGAAAACCAGAATTGAAATACCAGGAGTCCAAAACCAAGTGTGGAAAAAAATGACATATTAAAAAAAAAAAAAGGTTTTAAATGGAAGGATGGCAAGATGATGACAGAGGAAAAACGCCACCTGTAGTCCGATCATGACACCAGGACCTTTCATGTATTCTTGCTCATTAAAATGCCAAAACAGACAGGAGGTAGTAATAACGTAAAATGATTATTTGAAAAGCCTTTCAGATAATATGATCCTGTTAATGCTCCTGAGAGGATAAGATAGAGATAACAGAGAGAGAGAGAAAGAGAAAGAGAGAAAGAGTAGGTGATAATAAAGAGAGACTAATTTACATTTTCTTTCACAAGCTGTCTATTCAAATGGAAACTTTTCATCTCCACCCTGTTTCAGCTTCCTCTCTTTTGTGCATTTGCCTTCACTTTGGTTCAGTTTTGTTCTCTAGAATCATCCACCTACCTCTCTTCTCCATTCTCCCTCACTCCTTCTCCTCCTACCCTCTCTGCCTCCCCACCAGTCATCCTCCTCCTGTCCCTCTTTGCTTCGTCACAGCTGTTTAATCCTGATTATGGCTTCAAAGTCCCAGTCGACACCATCCAGCTTGAACTTGCTGTGTGTCTACACGAGTGACTTGAGCGGCGCGATGCTGATCTGACTACAGACACATCTGTTTTGTGTCAGTCGTGCCATTAGCTCAGACTTTGTGTTGGTATTGACATGTTTAGGCGAGAGTGCTTGTTGGCTACATGATAGCAGACTCTTAAGCTGGAGTGGCAGTTTTAGTCTCTAAGTCATGTCGTGTGAAAACACTTGCGTGCGTGAGATTGTTTTCCCCATAAAACAGCAGTTTTTCTTGAGTGATTGTGCATTGTGTTTATGTGTTGGAGTGAATAGCTTAGTTCTCAGCGGCTGTGTCCTTCCAGGCTCAGCGCTCTCTGTCATCTTAACAACTCCACCCGTCTTCCTGCCTTATCTCCTCTGAACCCTTTCAGCCATCTTTTCACACAGCCAAATCATTTTGCTGGAGGTCGTGAAACTCATCTCTTGGGAACGTCAGATTCTTGTAATTTTAAAGGTTGAGCTGAAATTTAAACTCCTTTTTTAAAGAAGCCAAGAAATCACCACATATATCACTACATATATAATGGAAAATATGCAGGATCGAAGCACCAATAGAGTGAGGAGACTTCATTCCCTTTAAATTGTGAGGTTGAATGGACATTTGGAGAACAAAATGGGAACAGTTGACAGCAATTCAACGGAGTGTCAATCTGAAAATGTTCCTATACTCCACAGAATGCACGGACGCTGGAGTTCATACAATTAAAGCACTAGATTGGTTTATACATTGGACTATATTGTGAGGTGTTTCTTTTTTTTCTGTTTATCCCACACCTGCATAAAGGCAGGAAAACTGACATCTTTCAGCTCACACAAGATAAAATACGCCTGACAAAATTTTCGAAGTGTTAACGGCTCTAAAAAGTGCTTTAGCTGCGAAGGATGGGCAAACGATAAACACATGGTTAAGGGACAGGAAACTGCTCATTAAAATCGACCATGAAAGAGTTTTTGCATTTTGCACCACAGTGCATCTGTTCAGTGTTAAAGTGCGAGGTGTCATGCAGTACATAAACCTGTCAGAGGGGGATGAAAAGCTATGACTTCTAAGGATTTCTGAAACATGGATGCCTCTAAGGTCTTGAATTTAGGCGGTTTGCATCAGACTTTGATGGTCTCCTCAGAGTTTGTAGGAGTCAGGCCGCCTCTCTGCTCACCCCACTAAACAAGTGGTAAACAAGTCTGCCTGTCATTTCTCTGTTTTTCCTCCTGTCCTTTTCGTTTTCCATCAGTGTCAACTTTTTTCTACCCAGCTGCTCATATCTTTGTTTTCTTTTTCCTACTGAACAACCTTACAATTCCATCCTTGCCTCGGCTTTCACCCCTCCATACATCCTTATGCCTGTCACCTAAACTGCCATTTTATCGGATTTTTATCACCACTGCTAATTAGATTTGTAAGCTCTTGACCTTTGATTCCGTTCCCTGAAAAAATGCTTTCCCAGTGCTTGTTTTCCAGTAAGCACAGCATGCAGGTGGAGGTACACAGTCCCTATCACAATAATTACAAGACTGTGTGATAAATTAGCATGCAAGTGGTTGTTTGGAGGTGTGAAATGAAGCAGTAGATCAAGAAAGAGATAGATAACTCAGTCCCCAGAGACACATATTAGTGTGTGAGAGAGTGTGCGTGTGTGTGACAATATGTAATAAAAAGCGTGTCTGTTGGGGTCTGGGCCTGTTGTCAGAGTGTGTCTAAACCTCTTATTCTCCTGCTGATAAGTCAGAGATGAGATGGATTTCCGGTGTTTCCTCTCCTCTTTGCAAGTGCTGGTTGAATGAGCCTGGATCAGCACTTCTGTCTCGTCCTGCCTTCAAATGTGATGCAAAGTTCGTTGGAGGGTAAGAGATTAGAAAAAAAAAAGGTTCATCCAGTGAAGAGGATTGCTTGATAAGTTCCAAAGAAGAGGGGGAAAATTCAAGAGATTCTTGCACATTTATGTAAGTGCCCAGTTACATTTAAAATGCTTGGTCCAACATTAGTGGATCATATGTTTTTTTCTTTGTAGATGTCGGGGACTGGGGTCTTCAGAAAGTGATCCACAGCATCGAAGACATCATCATGGCCACCACTGGGTTCATTCTTCATCTGGGGGGGGTGGATGTTGGATAGGTGTTGGAGTTCATATCCTGAATGACAGCCAGCATCACTGTGAACTGGGTTGGCTGGGGTAAGTCCTGGTGGAAAAGTCTTTCCACACTGAATCTTGATATTCTAACAAGTGTTTCAATAAAAATCCATGCAGAAGGCAGTGCAGCCCTTTTCAAGTGACCAAACCAGCAGCACACTGATCTTGCAGTGACGAGAATAATGGATAATACCAAATGGCATGAAACCACAGAAGAGAAAACCATTGAAAAAAGAAAGTTTGCTAAATTAACAGCAAATTGAGCAAATGTATGAATGAACTTGCCGTTCTTTAGTGCTTCAGATTTGTCAAGATGTTTAAAAGAGTCAATGCTTCAGCTGTGGATGTTGATGTAAAAACCTTTTAAAAGTCATTTGTAGTGCACTGACCATTTGCTATGGGATAAATTACTTAGCTGCCTCATTCACACATTTTCTTAGTATCTCTTACATTCATTGGAGAAGAATAAGAGAAAATTAGATTGTATAAGTTTGCAATAGGTTTGCACAAGCCACTGATTTCTTTTAATGTTTGCGATCTACATTTGAGCTCATTTTGAATGCAAATGAAGCAGTCTTTAGTGTTTGGATTAAACAATAACAGACTAATGATCATGCTTAATTGATATAAATAACAGCTATTAAAAAGGGATAGTGCTGGGATTCTTAAGAAAAAACCGCAGACTGCATAAAAAAGGAGATCAGATTAAGAAAAAGAGGCAGACCATGGGGAAATACATGCAACAAAGGCAGCGAGCCGTCAACAGGAGGCTCAAGGATCTGAAAACAAGAGATACACATGAGAGAACCAGAAGACAACTTTGTTCATGAGGGGAGACAGGGTCAAACTGGTGAAGATGTGAAGGAGCATGACAGAAAACAGAAAACATTATGCATTTTGCAGTTGGAGATGGAAATGAAAAGAGCTGGTGTTTTATAAAAGAGTAAAAAAGCATGACGGTGCAAGTGCTGGGATGTGGAGTGCTTGGTCAGTACACAAGTCCTCCCTCGCGCAGGTTAACAAACAAGCGGACACACTCGAGATCAGGTAAACAAAGAGCGTGTGGCAACAAATAGTCAAGCTGAGGATGGATCACTGATGTCCTGATATCCCAAACTTATCCGTGTAAACACTGCACTATCTTAACCGTGAAACGATGAAAAACAGAATCTGCTGAATGTCAGAAAGAATGAGCGACTGCAGATAACTGCACAGTGCAGTCATAAATTTGCAGAAGCTCAGATTCCTTATCTGCAAGAAAAAGCAGCACAGTATCAGTTTGTTTTATTCGATGAATTCAGGCTGTTTGTACATGTTTTGCCTGTATTTTTCACGCCTTCTTATTCGAACCGTTTTTAAAACATTACTTTGTGAAAAAACAGGAGAAACAAAATTAAATTGTTAGAGGATTAAATCGCAACAAAATTAAAAGATTTGATTTTAAAAATGCGACTTTTATCTTTTTAGATGGAAGCAGGTGGACAGTGTACTTTAATTAAAATGACTCATGTCTAGTAAAGACGCTGCGACCTGGTCTGAAAGATGGACCAAGACCTCAGAAGAGGAGTAATATAAGGACAACTACAGCACAATCTTAAGATAGGAACTGGCCTGTGATCTCATAGGCTATAATGAAGCGAAACATGACAAAGATTCTTCAAAGAGCCTTAGATGGCTATCTTGTCCCCCTCATCCACCCACCCATCCACCCACAATCAACCATCTAAGGTCACTGCAAACTTCTCAGATCAGATGCCTTGAAGCAAAGCCTCCGGCAGTGCAAAGTGACTTCTGAAGAGACAAACTACGATTACACTCACAAAAAGTCTCCACCAAACTAGACAGAATATTCCACAAGGAGAGAAATCGAGGTTATGACCTGATGTCAGCTCTGACAGTTTTTCTTGTTTTCTTTTTCCATCTCAGTCTATTTTGTTTGTCTTTTCTGAACCCATCCCTGTGTCTGAGAAACTGGAACAAACATGGTCAGAAACCATCTCATGTCCTGCAGAAAAGGAGTGTTCATTGGCTCCTGAGCCCATACGGTCATTAGCTGGGCTCATGAGACAAACCACTGGCCTGATGTATGTATGAGTCAGTGAAGACAAAGGTCGCCTTTTACTCAGAGAAAGAAAGGAACCTATCCCCTTTGGGCACATTTTTAACCCAATAAATCTAAATCTAAAAAGCCCCACAAAAGCAGTGCAGTTTTTGTCCATTTTGGAAAAGTGGCTGGTAGATTTGATCAGCCCAGCGTGGTTTCTTAATCAAGCTAAAATTGACCTCATGAAATGTTTGCAAATACAGTCACTGACTTTCCGGCTGAACTCTGCAAGAAGTGTCAAACAAGCCCTTGTTTGTTTCACTTACTACATAATATTGTGCTAAAGGACTTAAGGCTGAAGCCATGTTAACACTCTGTTGCCACTGCAGGCATTAAGATGTGCATGATAACGTTTGCAGCTGTTGCTGTTAGAACAGACAAACACACTGTTTAATCCATTTTACACTTTCGCTTGAAAAAAATTATAGACCACACTTCAATCTTTAAATGTCAAGTATTCTTCTTACTACAGCCCCCATACATATTACTTAAACATTCAGAGAAACGCTTCTCTATGACTTATTACAGTTGCTAATGGATCGGAGGAGCGGTTTAACTGACAGCTCAGTCTGTTAGGCGGATATTAATAATTTTAAAGAGCTGTGTAATGGGGTTTTATACGGTATTAGTGCTGTTGTTTTGCACACAGTTAAGCATATTCTAAAAAAAATTCATTATTCGGTCTTCAGGACTTAAAAAATGTAACCAGCAATGTGATTTGCAGACTCTACCGTGACACCTACAGGTGCACTGGCCTTTATGGACTGCGTCACCTTACTTGTCATTTTCTGTTCCACTCTCTCCATTTCGTTTGCCCTTTTGCAATTTTCCCTCTGCTCCTCTATCCATCCAGCTTTACTCTGCTACCTCATGTCTTTTTGCCCCCCCCCCCTTTCTGCTGCTGAATGTATGTGTGATGTGTGACATTTCACTGCTAAACACACATGGCTCATCCTTTGGCAGAAACAATCAAAAATGTCGATGCACACAACTAAATGCTCAGACACAGACGCTCATGCACACATTTACAAAAGCGGGAGATAAACAGAGCTTTCTCAAATGCCAAACATAATTCCACACAACTGAGGAAAGCAGCATGTTGTCAAGAGTCAACCAAGTAACTCAAGCTTTGGTTGGTGGATTCCTGCTTTCAATTGAAGTTAAAGGTTATACTTTACTTTAAGTGCCGAAGGACTGACGTGACTATAGAAACCAACTATAAACTGAAAAGTATGGTATAGTACATCACAGATTAACTAAAGCCATAATACTCAAGAGAAAGAAAAAAAAAACCACGAACAAACTGGGAGTAATAACGATTTCAGCCTTCTGTGTCATATCTCTGCGAGCAGACCAAAGCATTAATAGGCTTCAAGATTGTTGCCAAAGCTCTGGCGTCTTATTGATGACATTTCAACAAAGCAACACTCTCCAAGGCTGCAGCTCTCAAGAACACGAATAAGAAAACACTGAACAGCAGTTCTTGTTATAAACATCATTTACATTGACCACCTTTGCCTCACAAGTTCATTCTCATAGTGTCCAGAGACATACAGTGCACACAGTCGTCAAGAATCAATTGAGACGACTATGTATGCTAATTTATACATGAGATGTCAGCGAAATGAAATTAATTAGCTTCCAGAACAGAAAACAGTCTGGGAATTGAGGAACGACTCACTGACTGATGTGGGATGTCAAACTGGCTTTACATTTTTAAAAAGTTGCAAAAAGTTGTGTTAGGCAGCAAAAAATCCAACAATCTCCAGGAGTGGACAACTTATATGGATTATTACTATAAAAAAGCTCATCAGTAACAGATTTAAACTAGCTGGTAAGATGCTGAGACTGAGCTCTAAATGTTTCTCAGCTTACATATTATGTGTTGTCCCAAACTGATCTAACATTAAAAAACAGGAGAAAGCAAGGAAGGCAGTTGTAAGATAAGATATGTAAGTTTGTTTAGCAGCATAGTGTGCATCTCAGAGGTGATTTGGCATTTGAGGAGGAGGGGGGCATCCAAATTCCTTGCAAGGGCACTGACAGGTCAAATTTTGTCTTAACTAACTGAAACTAAAAATACTCAGAAAATGTTCCTTATCAGTGAGCAAAATGAAGTACAGAGCCTACGTCAATGAGTAAAAAAAGACTCTCTGTACTTGTTTTGATTGGGATGTCATTGTCTAAGAGACGATTTGTTGGCAAGGACACAAGCACTTGCCAACAAGAAGTACTTTTTTTAACTCAGGAACATTCAAACCCATGCAGCCCACTCTGCACTTTAAATTCAATGGTGTCAGAATGAAGATACTCAAACTTCAAGTCTCTGAAAGGAGCTGCCATGGTTTCCGCTTGCCGCCAGCAGTCTTAAGATAAAAACATTTAATTTAAGACCTCGCACTAGTTATCAGGTGTTCTCTGCATCAATACGCTGTTTGTCTGCCGTGCAAAGCTTTTGTACGAGGCTGCTGCTGCAGAATATAAAGCACTCGGCTTCTAGTCTGATCAGCACACGGGAGGTTGCACGCAGGTTCTTGGTTAACTCTGTCTTAACCAGCCATTTTGTCCTTAAACCTTCAAAAAAAATCCTGGGTTTGTGTTCAGAAACAGTTACTGTTGCTGAACAGAACAGTTTCAGCCGCAGGTGCTGCATGAAAGGTACATCAGGTTGACTTTCCAGAGTGTGTTTACATGATCCACGACAGACAGGACAAAGGGCCGTGTCCACGAGCCTGTCAAGTCTCCCAACAGCAAACACTTTCTCACTCTATCAGAAGGGAAAATTAATCTATTTAATCTATGCTGACAGTTTGTAAAGTGCACTCCAAGTTAAATGAGAAATTAGAGTTGAGAAGACCAATTTGACTTGCAATTTCACCTCATCATGACTAATTCAAAACAGACTGAGAAATTACTGTGATTGAACTGATAGAATTTCTTCTCCCACTATTCCCTGGTTTAAATGTCATTACAGGTAGGGAAAGCCTCATACCACGCATGTTAATTGATCAAAATATAATCTGATATCTTGTTTATGGTAACTGATAGTTTATGGCAGAAAACATAAAAACTGAGTAAAGTGTTTCTGATTTATGGATGCGGAGTCACACCTCACAGTTTATTTACATAAATGACTGCTCACGTTCATTCTCAGTTCATTTACACTCAAGATGTTGCACCACAGAAGTGATAGCAAATTTATGTGTTTGAAAATACATGAAAAGCCAGTTGTTATAAAGTGCTTAATAAAAGACATAAAACAAGAAAAATTATTAGACACATAATTGATCAAAGCTGAATTAATGTAGCAATGATGGCAATGAGGTATGATTCATTAAAATACAGTCAGAACAAGAAAAAAAAGGAAGAATAACATATTCATCATATAGCTGGTCTGAGAAAGGGAATTTTAAGGAGAGATTTAGAGGAAGAGAGAGCAAGCCTGCCTGATTGTCTCAGACTCAAAGAGCTCTGACTCCTCTAGTTTTTAGCTTTGACCTTTGAATTACCAGCATCGTCTGCTGAGGCATCTCGTGCTGCATTCAGGTTCATATAGGGGTTAAAAGCCAGTGTAATAAGCAGCTGCCAATCTTAAAGGAGCTTCACAGAAATCAGGAAAATTGTGAAGTCATTTCCAAAAACCTGCAGGTAACCGGCGAAGAGATGCTAAATAAGGCGACTTTTTTTGACTCTTCTGCTGGATTTTTAGAGTGTTCTTGCTGCAGCATTTTAAACAAGCTGACACTCTGACAGGTTGTATTGAATGAGACAGAAATACAGCCAGTTACACTAGTCTGAGCAGGATGTAATGAAAGCTCGGAGACACTTTCCAGATTCTTTACTGGCAAAAAAAGTATATAATTTTCCAAATAGCACCAAGCTGCAGAAGTGAGACTGAGTGACTAACTTCACCTGTTGGTAAAAGCAAAGTTTGTTATCAGAGATGATGCCTGGATTTGTGGAGCTGCAGTAGAGAACTGAAGTGAGAGGAAAAGTTTGATAGCTACTGATTTATCACTGAGGTGCTCTTTTGCTCACACTCCGCTGACTGATTTACCAAGAAAACCTTTTTCAAAGTCATTAATGGCATTTCAGCTTTGAATTCGACTCTACTGAGACGTAATAACTGGCTTTTACAAAACAGTACAGAATGCGACATGATTGATTTAATTGTTTTTCCAGCCTGCCCCGCACACCTACACAGGAAAATATTAACAACTCTTTGAAAACTTGCTTGGAAGACTTGTTCACCTTCACACTTGATAATCGGTGAGGTTTGCTTCAGCTTGAAAAAGAAATGCCTCATTTTATACAGTAATGAATCTGTGAGGACATTAATCCAGTCTACAACAAAAACAGTTTAGACCTTGGCTGCCCAATGAAGCTTTCAGATGAAACCTGATTAATAGCTCATTGCGGTGTGTTCGTTCAGATTCAGCCAGCTAGCAAATTGTTCATTTTTCATTACGGGATGAAAATTAAAAGACGCTGACTAATTACATGCATTTAAGATAAAGAAAGCTGGAGTCAAAATGACAACGAAAAGAAATCTGTTTAACCAACAATTCTGTGCTGCTTTCTCGTCAAACTCAACAACTTACAGGCTTTAAATCAACTGTCGGCCATTTGTTTGAGGGAAACGTGAAGTTGCAGGGACTACAAGTTTTTTAATATTGTAACTTTACCAAGCAAACAACAACAAACTTCATCCTGGTCTAAATCAGCACTGTGTGTCACATCATTATCATGTTTATCATGCTTTCTGATGCTGAAAAAATAAAAATTAAAAAAGCAAAATGACAAAGAACAGTCTGACCTTTGTACCATGCTGATCCCTGGCAGCTTTGTCTGCTTATGAGTACAAATATTAATGGTGTAAATCTGCACTTGAATTTGTTAAATAAGCCATTTTAAAAACAAAACACTGAAAAGAAGCCCATTTAAAAATGTGTGGGAGACATGCGATGCTGTTCATGACATTATTTGCTCATAAGACCGCTGAAAGAACAACCCATACAGCTCATTATTTTTAATTACCTCCATCTTCCCGGGCTTTTAACACTGGCTTTTGCTGACACCACTGCTGTCTGTCAAAAACCATTTGCACTTGCTGATAATAAAACAATCTTCCTTAAACCAGAGATCTTTGCATGGCTGTACTGTATCTGGCTGCTTCAGACACTGACAGAGTATGTTTTTAGTCTAGAAATTAGAAAAAAGAAAATAATATAGAACGTTTGATCAACCAGAAAGGTCACATGAGGAGGCATGAAGTGCTCGAGAACACTGCAGCACCACTTCACACCAACTTGTTGCATTCTGCAGCTGATTTACTAGAAGGAGAGCTTCAAAAGCCTGACTCTCTTTCATTCTTTCAGTTTTAACTGAATCGCAGCATCAGCCTTGGCTCTTAAAGCCATTCACATCAGACCATAACAGAGAACACCATCACATGTACATCTCTGCTGTCAAAGAGTGTCTCTCCTCATGCAAAACACTCGGGGTCTAATACAATTGCCTGGATTTCAGCTTGACAGAAGCACACTTTCATATTATCGACTAAGCTTTTTTCCCCAGCAGCTCGAGCGGTCACAATGGAAACATTACAAGCAAATATAAGTAGAAGAAAGTTTAATGTAGCACATGTGGCTGAGTGTCCTACCTTGACCCCTCGCACTCTGAACTCAGCCAGGGCTCGGCTCATCTTGGACGATGCCGTCTGCAGATCCTTTCCACTGGCGATGACTTTGACCAGCAGAGAGTCATAATGGGGTGAAATCACAGCACCCTGGAAGGCAGAGGCGCTGTCCAGACGGATACCCATGCCCTCACCGCTACGGAAGACCTGGACGGAGAGGGAAAGAGTGAAGTCAGTGAAGTTAATCATGCAACAAAAGAATGGCTTAAACTGGGTTGTAATTGATTAGTGAAAATATTTTTTGTCAATATCATGAAGAGAAAGTCTGCAAATTGCAATGAATGATAATTTATCTACACTAAGTGTGTATACTTCAGGGGCAGTGGAGCATTTAAATACATCAAGAAAGTAAATGGTACTTCCAGAGTACTGTGGTGAATTTTGTTGAAAATGGCAAGAAAACTTTTAATTAGTGCAACTGAGTGTCACCATCGTGATACAATAATCTGGATAGATGGGTTTTTGTCTTAAACTTTTCAAGATACTTTTTTCCAGGGAAATATTAATATCTGTGTACATTATGTTCAACTGCAGTTTTATTCACAGTACTCAGGAAATAATAATGAAGATATTCCAACAACATTTGTTTCCTTGCTGTTTCACAAACCTTAATTTTGTTTATTGGTTGATACCATGTGCAGATCTAACAGCACTCTACTGAAAAATAAGCTCTCTTTTTCTTCAACAGCTGTATTCCTCTTAGTAGATTTTATATTGTGGATGCAACACAAGTCACTTGCCATTTGTGAATATTCAATACTTGTAGAGCAAAAAGTCTTTTAAATTGCACACAGGTTTACAGTTATTTGCTGGGAAGAAGCAGTGCCAAAACTTCTGAGGAATAAATGGCATGGAGTTTGGTTGCCGTTCTCCTGCTCGTGTACTTGCCGATTCTGCAAGTGACAACATTCCACTGCATGTGCTAACTGGAGGGTAAAAAATATTCTGCTTTAACTATGCACTGATCGCTTCAGAAGTCAAAAAAGAGGGCGGGAAAAGGGCAAACAGACAGTGAAAGACAGCATTGTTTCAGTGGTCTGAAATGTCTATTTGTGCCAAGTTTGATTCCAGCCCTGAACCTTTGTCACATTTTTCTCACTCCTTCCAATCATCCACTACTTTGAACTGTCAAAAACATATCAAAGCCTGTCATTCCTTGTTCTGATATCTCAACATTGTTTGACATATTTATACAAATGATCATAAATCTTTGCTGTCTTTAATGATGTTAACTTACTTTTGCAAGGTGTTGACTGACAGATATGAGAAAAGGGCAAAATAAGGAGAAAACGGGGTGAAAACAAGCCTGAGATGAGTTAGAAATGGAAAGGCTCAAACGTTCAAAACTGCTTGGCAAGTGAGCAGAAAGGGAACAGGGGAGATGTGAAGAGGATAGTGAGGACTGTCCAACATTACAACATACGAAGCCCCTCGAGGGCTGAAGGAGACAGTTGAGTGGAAATCATAATTACAACAATGTTGTGCCACACTGATGATATGCCGGTAATATTTTCAGATAACGTAGACGTGCAGAGCTGCCAACATTTATGACCAACGATATTTTTTCATTATCCTCTTGCTCTTTACAACTTACCGTTTTATCTGGAGTGATTTTGTACCTACTCTTCACAGCAATTTTGTTCATTTCCAGTGACCAAATACAGTATAATTCCCTCCATAAAGCATGTTAGCAATAATGTGCTACTGAACGATGACAAATGGCTTATGGTAGCCAAAGTGGATGGATCACCCATATTACTTGTATGCTGTAAAACCAGTGCTCCAGTGCTAAAGTTTCTCTGTTATTAATGACAACACCCTAAAACATGAGACAAATGCACGTTAAGACATAAACATGTATGCCAAATCTTGTGCAACAGCAGGGAGGCATTTAATTCCAAACTGCTTTTATAACATATTTTTTATAACAAAAGAAAACATATTTTAATATCGAGCTAAACGCTAAAATTGCTGCTATTAGAAGATGTAAGTGCATTCTGCAATTTGGATTTAACTTTTTTAAGTGAGGCTTATTCATAAAAACATCCTTTGCCAAGGTGGAGTTCTGATCTTTTGTACATAAAATGGAGACCAAGTTGAAAGAGAAGAGACTGCCAACATAAAGCTGTAAATGTATGGGATGCTGAAGCAGAGGGAATTGTCACAAGTCTTGCTGCCCACGCACTCTGCTGCTTCACCTGTACAATATGCCGTTTCAAGGCTCAAAGCCCCAATTTCCAGGTTGTGATTTTCACAAAGCCCAGCACTCCCCTTTGATTTTAAAGGCCTTAGGCAGGTCATCAGCACTTCAAGTGTCCCTGAAGGAGATCTCAAAGTTCCACACTTACTTTTGATGTGCATGTGAGGAACTCTGCAAGGCCCTCCGCATAGAATAAATTTGATTTAAGTAGCAAGAAAGTTTTTTTTGTTGAATCTGGCGGCCCCTCTGGATAAAAGCGGGAGTGTCTAAAGATCTTGATCTGTTGGCATGTGAATTTGTTTTTGAAGCAAATAAAAGAAATGTGCAACACATGTATAGTATTATCTTTAATTTTTTAACAGCTATTTGCTGGACATGTAGAGTTTTTAGATGATATACTCCATCTTTTTGGGCAATGCACAACTGATAAGAAGCAAAACAAAGAAATCTTTGCTAAAATACACTTTGTCAAGTGTAAGCACCAAGATCATCTGTGATCTTACAGCTAACAGACTGTGTTGCTCTGTAATAGTATTTTATTGAGTTTTCACCATATAATGTAATGCCTTCATTGTATTACACCAATGAGATTCAGTGATGCCAGCATTAAATGCTACATTAACAGCCAGCTGTTCTGCTGCTGTCTGACACTTTTGAAGTTTCTGCTGTAATACTATAAGAAAACAGAGCAGCTTGGATTGAGACGCCACTTTATTCTCAGCACTCTGACATAAAAAATGTTTAGATTATCAGCTTGTGACCCGACGGCATAACCTGATACACCAGATGGTTTGTTGCACAGAACCATCTGTGAAGTCATCCTAAAAACTGTTTTGAAAAAATGCTGGTTTTGAGAAATGATTAGCAGATGATTAGCCAAATTATCTGTCTATCATTGTCAATTACAAGCTAACTTCAATCAATCACATAAACAAGCTATATACAGGAGAGTGCTACCAGCAGAGCCAGTTGGTAAATTCAGCTGCTGAAGCCAGTTTTGAGAAGAGAGAAAACATCCTTTCCCTCAAGAAAAGATTTCAGTGTTGTTCTCTGATCTAATCTAGTTAAGAAATACATCTCTGATATAACTCATGCTATTACAGCACCTACACTAACCTTTTAGGCGTTTCTTTTATTTTTTTAAATGGAAACTTCTGAGGAGAGATGACCAGTTCAAACCAGCTCTTACTGGCCATCATATATAAACCACTTTTGTGGCTGCTGGCAGTGCCTCATGGGATGCTTTTTGAACCACTGTGATCTGAATACAGGGCACAGCTTGAAGCATAATGAGACGGATTTGCTATAAACATTTCCTGAGTATACCCCTGTACAGCAAAGAGTAAATGTATAGAAAAAACTTCATTTGTTTCTTCATTTTTATATTTGAAGAATGTGATTACAGTAGAATACTTCAAATTCAAAAGATTGTTTGTGCAAGTTCATAATTGAACAAGTTGTACTTCTGCAAAAAGTTTCATTAGGACAGAGCAAGTCAAGTGTACCTTGACGATTCCATTTCAGCTGGGAACAGTGTATCAACAATAAACTTGCAGCGTTCTTGAAAGCAACCCTGATCTCAATAGGGGGGCCATTTTCCACTACTTTCACAATAATGAAAAATTGTCTGCATGATTACCAGACAAAAGTATGCACAATAAAACAGTGGAAGAAATTGCTTTTCCAAACAGATTGACAAAAATTAAAGGTCTTACTGCAGCACACGCAGTAAAAACATTAATGATTGTTGCAACAGCCAGAAGAAACGTCAAACTAAAAGGGTTCATCAAACTTCAACATTAGTAGCACGCATTTGGTAAACAGAGTTCTACATACGAGTTATTGGATTGGTGGTGAAAACAGGCCAAAACAGGAAGTGCTTTGTCAACTTAAATTCACAAAAGACACATCTAGAGTGCTTTTGATGAGCTGTATTCAGCTAACAAGGGTGTACTTTGTTCCCGTAGTGGTCTTGAGGCAGCTACGAACTCAATCTCTGTGCTAATGCTCCTGGGAAAAATTCTACACTGTGTTTACTTTTCCTCTATTAAAATTTTCCTTTCTATGAACAGAACCCTTTTTGGAAATTGTCCTCTGTCAGCCCTTAAGAGGCCGAGCATAAACATGAGACCGATGCAGCTGCTGTGTTTAAGTGACTGACTGGCTGTTCGACTGCCCCGGCTTTCTTTGCACATAGTTATTTAATTATCAAACTGCTTGCATCCCCAACGGAGAGTCCATGGTAGAGTATTGCTCATATTGAAAACCGCTGCTGCTCTTGGCTTTGACTTCTTCAGTTGATACGTCCACACAAGCTGACAGAGCATCAAAGCTATTTTCAGCAACATCCAATGAATAATCACTCAGTCTAGACATTTGGCTAACAACAACATCATGAAGGAGTAAAGGGCAAGGCGAAGGATCAGTGACTAGCTCAAAGGCACTTCTGTTCCCTGACATCTTGCCCTTTGTTGCTGTCTTGCTGCTGCAGTGAAGACACCCAACAGCATCTCATACAGTTTCACATCTGGGAGCCGTCCATGCAAACCAGGGACGTGTGGACTGATTGTGTGCCAAAACGTATCTGTCAAAACTCATTAAAGGTGACCTGACTGGTGGACTTGGGATCATTTCTTTAAAACCCCGCAGGGTATTTTTTTCTCAAGATGTTGTCCTAACAGTCTAACAGACTATTGGAGGATATTTTATGGACTAACAGAATTGTGTAAATCCACATTGCAGAGCCAGCATGTCAGACTATTAAAAACACACTACAGGGGGCTTTTGATTCAACAAGTGTGGTTGCATTCCTGTGGCAAGGCCAGATGGTTAGTGACAAAAGCAATTGCTATGTTGTTTTCTTTGGCATTTTTGCCAGGTGTGAGTATGAGTAAGATGTGTTCTCTAAACTCAACATACCAGCTGTTCAATAATCACTCCAAACAAACATGCACAGGAAGAAACCATGAAATCTACAAGCAAAATGTCTGTAATTTTAATGTAAAACAAAGTTTGCTAATGATGCAAGAAAAAGGGTAAGAAAAAATCTCATTAAGTACAATATGATCCAACAAAATCCAAGAATCACAAATAATTTTATTATAATATTATACATTATATTATTGTAATATAAAATACTTATTGTAATATAAAACATCATATTATTGGCAAAAGGCATGATGGGAATATCTCTGATACACACATTCTTCTGAGAGACTGAAATAAGATTGTATACACTCAGTGAACTGAACCCAGACAGAGAAACGACTCATAGTCACTGCATTTGCATGAATACACACTGTGTTTGCTTAAAAATGCATTGGACAGCAATGAAGCTGGCAGATATAAATGCATGTGCACATCTGAACATCCACACAGAAAACACTGAGCCTTTAAACAAGGCCAGTATTGCTCCAAATCAAATTCCTAACTGTAAACAATATTGTCCTGCTCATGTCAGGAGACTAATCAAACATGCAGCAAGACAGATGCTCGCCGTCACACTTAACCGCACTAACATATATGGGATACGTAGGCGGACTGGAAGCTACAAAACTGAGGGGCCTGGGTTATTGGAGCCACTCAGATGGAGGGTTGTTTTTCAGGAAAAAAAACAAAAAAAAAAAGCAACAACGAAAATTTAACTCCATGGGGCTCCCGAAAACTACAGGGATACAGTTTTAAGTGTCCTGCATAACCTCAAGATTCATAGTGAAACTGAATCTCACTTGATGTACCTGAGAGAATTATAAATAATTAATCCCGATACACAAAATTATTCTGCTTTTTGCTCATTACACATGCATGGAAGCCATTTCTACATTTACTTTTGTCTACTGTGTGCTAATGAGGGATAATGTGCTTTTATTCTTCGCTCCTCTGCATGTGCATTTGTGAATATATTAATTTTGGCTCCGGGGCATATAGAAACGAGATGAATGCCACCACAGCAACACCCTACAGAGACCCAAAGTGCCTTTATCTTATACACTCAACAAGGATTCCAACCCGAGCGGTGCCACTAAAGATCTTGTAGCCAGATGGAGAGAGGAGAGAGAGAGAGATACTGTACAGGCACTACTGAATGAAAAGTCAAGTACTATGTTAATAATTGAAGTCAAGGTGTCAGCTTCTTTTAGCCCAGGGCACTGTCTAACAAGAAAACCTCACTTTCTTTTCTCACGCTCGCCCTGTGTCATCAACCCTCTCCGTCTTTCCTCCTTATCTCTCTCACGCTCTCTGGGATGGACATAGATACTAATAATTTAAGTATAAAGGCACCGACATGGGCTCGTTGACACTTACATGCACTGATTTGGACCTTATTGTCCTGCAAGCTCATTCGCATGCAGCTGCCGTCCTGCTGTCTCCTTGTCTATAATAATCCAGAGCCATCTCATTTCTCTGTGGCTTCCTGTTCAATCCATATAAACACCTCGAAAAGCGCACACCAGGACTTCCAGTTCATTACTTTATAATAATGCAACAAAAGTATCAATGGTGATTTTTTTCGCTGAATGCTTACTGTGATTGACACCTTTTCCTCTGCAATTTGTTCATTTTTTGCAGCACTTTCTAAGCCTATTGTAAGTCAGTCTTTCTCCCACATTCCTGCTTATTTTTCTGTCACCATCTCGCTGTCTACACACCCCTTACATTTCTCTGTCCTTCAAGTGTATCGCTCAGAAACTCTGCTCAACTCTCTCTGCAGCACAGGTCAGTGGTGTATTTCTCTGACATTATATGAAAGAGCGTTGGTCTGCCATGGGCACATTACAAATCCTCCCTGCCCGGCCTGCTACTGTGGTCTTAAAAAAACAACAACGGCAGCAGCAACAACAACAGCAACATCTCACATCTCTCAAAACACACTTTTCTTCTCAGGAATTCAGATAAACAAGGCAATTTCCCCACTGATGCCCATGTATTTTCAAGATTGTCAGAATGGCTCCTCCATGGGTTTCAGAGGCCCAGGTAATAAAAATCACTAAGCTTAAGGCAAAAAGTAAAAAAAATCGGGAGAAAAAAATAAAAATAGCAACTGAATGAGGGGTGGAACTCAATGTGTCACTTGACCATGTTGATATGATGCTTTGTAAGTGTAATGAAGCAGAAAACATTTGTAAAACAACATATTTGTCTTGATAAAGAAAGCAGTGTTTTTCTAATGTCCACACATTGTGGACACTTTGCTATCAGAGGCTTGACTAAACAGATTTTACCACACAATAGGCAGATAACTCGACCTGTGAATTGTGCTTAGTAAATGTTAGCATTAGTCAGAGTGGATTGGTCAAAGCGCCTTGCAATCTATCAAGGAGATAATATCACAGTCACCACTGTGAATTATATATGAGCAAGAGAAATGGCTTGATTTAACAAAAAGAGAGCAATTTCATTCCATTCCAAGGATTCAGTCCCTGAAACTGTTTTAGTATTGATCATTACTTACATTAATTTATACTTTATTTATATTTTATAATACAGGACTGGTTTTATTTAATATTATTAAATAAATCTGTCATTAAATGTTATTTAAATATTAATTAGTGCAGCTGTGAGTTAATTGCTTGTTTTTCTTAGGCACTGATTGAAAAACATGAGATCAGTTTGAAATTTTTCTTATGTTCTTTTTTTTCCTTTTTATCTCTTTTACTACATTTTTCCTTTGCCTTGGTTGGTGAGTGACTATCTTCATGGTTGACCTACATTACTTTAGTTTATTTGAGACTGTTTGCCCAGGATGTCTTCACATTCACATCACGATTCGTATTAGCTTCTGTGGGTACGATACAGTGCTCTTTCTAATTCATTGTTACTCTCACAGAGCCAGAACACACCTCTCAAGCTCAGTTTCACTACAACATTCAAGTCTGGAAGCATCCAATTGAAAATCAATTCAGCCCAGTCAGATTTGTACTGGACCGATCAGTCAGTGTTTCGATGACAAATGACTCACTGCCTCGCCAAATTCAACAGTGTATTGAAGAAAGAAATTTTATTTAAAAGCATACAAAAAATATTTTGATGTATGTCTAAAATTGTTTTTTCAGGAAAAAATAAATCCTTTACTGATTATTAGACCAGGATTGATTTCTAAACTATCTGTGACATCACCAATCATGTTTGAAGCTGCATTTAATAAAAATCTAATTTTCAATAAGTGTAGACAAAATTTACAGCAATTATATGAAAATAGATTACTATTGTCAGACACATATAAACACACATCATTCTACATGGTGAAGCTTAGAGATTTAACTAGTGGAAAAAGAAGAAGATATTCTTTCTACTGGAGAGTGTCTTTAAATTTTTTATATATTTAGTATGGATGCCAAAAAAATATGGAAACCAGATTGGCAAAATAACCTCAATTATGGGTCTAATGTGATTTTCACCAATGGCTGAGGCTTCTTTTTGCTCACTTAGACCTTTGGGGAACTGTAACATGGTAATGGCCCAAATCCTCAGGCTCTTTAAGTGGACCCAAGACCAGATTTCACAGTTAGCCTGCTCTTGTAATAACACTGAAAACTCTAGGACACTCTGAGCCATTTACCATTAAGTTAATTCCTCTCCTCCACTTTGCTCTCTATCCCCACTTCACAGACTCTTTCACCAGGCCTCATGCATCTCCCTCTTTCCTCTCCCTAACCTTTCACCTTTTCCACTGACTATCACCCAACTCTCAGTCCTGCTGCTACTTAAGAGCAATTTTCTCTCTTGGTTGTCTGGTTTTCTGCTTCTATTTTATATATGGAGCTTAGAAAGGCTGCATAGAGACACCTGAAGCTTACAGAGAGAGAGAGGAAAGGGAGAGACAACATGCATTGTCTGTATGAAGCACAAAGACAGAAAGTGACAGCGATATCTGAGCTCCAACTGATACCGTAGCAATTAGAGAGGAAGAGCAGCAGACAGAGAGGCTGAGGAGCAGAGAGGTAAAGAGAGTAATAAAGGGAAAGAGACAGAACAACACACACAGATGACGAGAGGGGAGAATAGAAGTGCCATGTTGGTGTCTGAAGTCGAGTTGTGTCGGCGATTCAAAGCAGGGAGAGCTATTGCAGGTGAGAAGAGAGGTGATAAAAGGTAAGAAAGAACTGAGGACGGAGAGAATGACAAAGATTGTGAGCTGATAATTGTTTGTTAGAGGGGGAAAAAAATTATACTTTAGGTATATAGCTTAGAGAAAAGCTGTCGGGAAAACTTTATGCCTCTGTGCCTTTGTGAAGCAGCTAGGTATTGACACATAACTGTTGCAAACTTCACAACTCGGTCACTCGTCTTGGTGACTCAGTGTCTCCGAAGCATCTTCCTGCTATTTCCTTTTATGGCTAAATGCGTAAATGGGTTGACTCCCTGGGAACTTGGAGATAGTTTATGGGCAGCCCGGGAAAAATCTGGCCACCTTCTGAATTTAATTACTGATGTCCTTCAAAACTGGGTGTCTTGCCGTCTCAGTTGACTGGGATGCATGTTGGTATCTTGTAACTGCAACGTGCTGAATTAAAATCTGGTCAGGGGAAGCTGTTGCAAGCCCCCATGAGCCAGTCTGTTTACCACAATTTCAATTAGGAAATTGATTTTTATTTTCATTTTCTGCTGGGAAAAGGGTCTTTTTCACAACATGGTCAACCAGGAAGCATAATAGTAATTCAATTTGCTATCATTACTCTTATTAGCTCTTTTAATAGGCTTGCTTAAGAAAGGGAAAATCCTTTATAAATCCTTTTCAGTGGCAACTTTTTGTCAGGTAAAATGAAATCCTTGCTCCCAAAGGGGAAAGGAAGGTAAAACAAAAATGTGAGTCAAGGAAATCTGTAAGTGTGAAGAAAAACAAGGGGAAATGTTTATATGCAGTACAGGAAGTAGATCAAACAGAGCTAGCCATGGAAATCACTAACAGACTTATGTCTGGAAGAATTCTGTACCCTCCCTCTGAATTTGTACGATCTTAAAACATGCACATAAATTTTGAAAATCAGTGCAATATTAACTCAATTTCATAGGTGTACGCGGGGAAAAAACCTTGACTCTTGCCTTAAGTAATGGAATACATTTTAGCAAACTGAATGTGAAAGGGTATGTAGGGGGAAAACATGGGAAATACACAAGAAAAACAGCACATTATAAAAACAACACGTGCCTGCTGCTGTTTTTCTCCAGCTGGATAATCCAACTGCTCAGAATTTCATGTTGTATGTGGAGATCCACATGGCAGCTTCTGTGAAAAGATTAATTTTGCAGCCATCTCTGTTGAGAATTCAGATGTTACTGGAGCAGGGTCGAGTGGAATTCTCTTTAGTCTTTAGCACAAGTCCTCAGGGACAGGAATGAACTGGTCGGAGATCAAAGATTTAGCCAGTGCAATATCATTGGATTGGAAGTGCACATGCTTTATTGGCACCACAGTGCAGAAGCTATGTGGAAGATCTGAACACATCACATGGAGGTGGGATTTCTTTGGCTTCATGCAACACTGAGCAATTTTTTACAGGAATGAGCGAGACACTGAGTCCAGTTCTCATTAATACATCCATCTTTGATAATCTGTCACATTCTACTGGATTTTTCAAAACACCAAAAGGTCACCCAAGTGACACTATTGGATATTAGAAAAAGAAGCCTCACATTGATCTGCTGCTATATTGAACATCAATTGCATTGATTGGAGCACCGATGGCTGCATTGGACAATTACAGAAATCTCCACACACCTTGCTGTCAAACACATGTCGCCACAGGTGCCGGAGCAGTTCCCCTACGGTTTAAATCATTACCGAGACCTTCCCCGTGAATGAACAGTGAAAGCCTTGTGACAGATAGTCCTCAGCTGTTCCAACTGGTAACCAATATAAAGGCAGCGAGGAGTATTAGTCTCGCTTTAATTAAAAGTCATCGCCCATCTTCTGCAGCTCTCCATATGCCGCTCCTCAAAGCTGGAAACAAGAGAGCTATGATCTATTTCATTAACATTCATTCACTGAGTCTTAACTGGCGGTTCTTGCCTCAGTGATATATGAAAGGACACCCCTGTGAACTCAATTATGGCCTGATTTTATGGCCCTTTTAGATAAATTCATTTTAGTTTGTATTTTTTTCCCCATCTTGGATTTTGTTATGAAAAAGAAACTGAACCAAAGTGAACAAATCTATGTATGAGGCATTCTATCCAAAGCAAATGTGGAAATACACTGATGATGAAACAAACAGCCAGACTAAAACACCTCAGCAACGTCCCCCCCTGTTTGAGCCACCTCTCAGGTTTTGCTGACTCGGTATTATCTGTCGCTGAACTTGACATATGCTTGTCCAAAGCTTGGCTGGCAGTCCACCGATGGTCGAGTACCTGAATCCAAATACAACCAGCCCATCTCTTTCCATCCATTTTCAATTTTCCTCCTATCCTTTCAATTTCACCTTCATTTCCTGTCTCTATACAGGCCCCATTTTTTTTTTTTTCATCTCACAAGACCATTATCTACCTCACTCTCCGTCTTCCTCCCGCTCTGTGTCTGGGTCCCTGGGGCATCCCTGGCTTTATTTATCCTTTATTATTTTTACTTCATCTAAACTCTTTCCTTTCTTCCTTGCTTTGAGTTTGGAGTGTTTGTTTTTTTTCCTTGTGTCCTTCGTCTCCCTCTAATCATCGTCTTCCTTTGGGCACCAGACCACCAGCAGTGCAATTACAGCTGGCCCAAAATATGTTTGCATGTGTGTGTGCTTCATTGCAAAACTGTATTTATGACGAGGTACCGACAACTTTGACACTCTAAGGGGGGCAGTACACACACACACACACACACATACACACAGACACACAGACACAAACACACACAAACACTGTAGCACACACACACAGGCCCTCCTTTCAGTCCCTCATTTGCCTTTCATGAAAAGGCTCATTTTTTTGATACCCAACTAAATTGGCTTCTCCTTTCAATCGTCTTAGTGTGTGTGTGCGTGTGTGTGTGAGTGTGTGTTCCAGACGGAGCTATAATGACCCTAATGAGCAATAGAGGATCTCTACTGCTCTCCGGTTTTTCCTCCTTTTCATTTTCTCCTTTTTTCTCACTCCCTGAATTTTCTATCAATTATCGCCCATTCTGCCTTGCCTCCTCTCTTCCTCAGAACACTCTCTAATTTTCCCCTCCGTTCACACACTCCTCGCCTCTCCTCTCATTTCCACTCGTTCCCTCCGTCTCCTTTCATTTCCCCTCCACTCTTGTCTTTTTTCTTACGTCTCCTCTGCATTCCTCACCTGCCATTTACTTCCCTTGAATCCTCTCTTTTCCTTCTCAGATCTCTCTCTTCTTTTCCTCCTCCCATTGCACAATCTCCCACTACACGTCCCCATCTAATTTCCCTCTCATACATCTACTCCCCTCTTTACCTCTCCCTCCTCTTCATAATTAAAAAACATAGCTTTAAGTGCCCAGCTGCTAAAAAAGGTTAGCCTGAAATTTTCATGTTTTGTGTAAGCGGAGACCTAAACACCTACAGCGAAAAACACCACACATACACGTGCGCACACACACATACACACACCAGAACAAATACATAGGCACAGATGCCTGCCGACCCACAGTTCCTCTCGCCTCTCATGCAGTATTAAACATCAGTGCAGCCATTATAGTCAGTGGCAGCCAGATGTCTGTGACAGCACTACAAGCTGTTTGGGGCTGCAGAGGTGTGATGTGTGAACACACATGCTCACACACTCGCACACGGACGCACATATATACAAGTTGTCAAAAGTGAATGGACCTCCAGCCATGAGACTTACAGGTTTGATACAAAACGAGATACATACAAGATGTCTCGGCATGGATGGATGGCGACAAACAAAGCCCGTTCACAGCTATCTCTGACGATGTGGTGATACAGCACAGCACAATACTGATGTTCCACATGTCTGAGCCTCCATGTTACAGAAGACGACCACTGATGTCTTGTCAGTCTAAATACAGCTCAGCGAGAGTCACAAG
Source organism: Acanthurus lineatus (assembly GCA_029814665.1). Classification (NCBI taxonomy): domain Eukaryota; kingdom Metazoa; phylum Chordata; class Actinopteri; order Acanthuriformes; family Acanthuridae; genus Acanthurus; species Acanthurus lineatus. The sequence goes on from JAPZDV010000016.1 coordinate 6,503,367, forward strand.
TGGATAAACTTGAACATAACAACACTGCATCCAGGAAAAGCTTCAAAGTTTTATTACCTTGGGGAAACTGCTGAACTTTTGGTCTTAATGTTTAGATATAAAAAGCTTGTTGAGTGTTTTCACAGAGCATAAAAAGCCTTGAAAGGAGACCTTCAAAATTGCTACTCCATAATGCTTTTAACATCTACTGACTCAGCTTTTAAACTCATACATTTAGAAACTGAATTGCAGCTGTAACATGATAAGAAAATGTCTTGCTTAAATAGCCTTCACCTGGCCAGTGTACAATTATTGTTAGCGATGCAAGATTTTATGAAAGGCAACATTGGCCAGTCTGATCTAAAAAACTATTCAATGGATCTCTAAACTGATTCAGCTATTCTCAGTGGATAAATCCTGATGATTTTAGTAATTTAACTCCTGACATTAACATTTCTGTCAGGCCTACCTTTGTAGTTTTAAATGAACCAAAATGATTTGACACATTCTGATAGAATTTAGGACAAAACTACATTTTCCTCACAGCTTCACATTTAATAACTTTGTAATCTCCCCTGACTTTTATCCAGTAGCCATATGAGTGTGATGTTAAAATAAATAAGGTTAAAGCACTGCAGTACCTAATTACAGCTTGACAGAAGTGCTAGCATGGTTTTGGAGTCTTAGTCATATTTAAACTTATATGCTAAAGCTCTACGATGTGAAGCAAATATACATTCTTGACAACTCTGTCACACACTGGAGTAGCATGCTATCCCTAAACTTTAACTCTGCGTTGTGACATTTATCCCTCAGAGGTCCTGTGTCTCTGATCAAACATTTCTTCCCCAGTCACATGTCAGAGGGAAAGTTATTTGGATTTTCTACCAGTGTGCCTCACTTTTCACTGCTGGTGCCATATTAAAGGGATGCGTTTTAACAAAATTATTTTTTTCTGCGGCTGGCACTTCTCGCCCTGCGGCGGATGCCTTGGCCGGTGCTCGGGCTCATCTCCTCTCTCTCTCCCTCCCAGCTCGCCTGAAAGTTCAAACCATCTTTCAACTTTCATCAGCGCTGCCGAGTCACTCCCTATCTGCCTCACTGTGACGACGCCAAACATTTCTTCAGGCTACACCGATTCCTCACCTTAACTCCAGAAGTGCTTCCTCTTTAATTCACCAACTTGGTTTAAAATGACTTTTTCCTCTCAGCCACTTTGAACTACCTGTTGCTTCCATTTCTTATATATCGCAAAACATGGAAAACATGGAAGGAGCTACAGGGATTATAATCAATCAATCAGCCTTGTGGTACAGAAAAAAAAAATTAATGGCTCCTTAATGATGAAAAGAGGTGGACTGATTCTTGGCTCATTAACAGCCTACACTTGTGCAGCACCGAAGCCTCCATGATCAATATCCATGTGTAAAACATTGGGAGTATTTATATAATGAGTGTGCTACATAAGAAATGATTACAACACATTAAAGGGTGCCATCTGCTCTTCATATCAATCACATTATCTATAAATAATCCCTGCATATGGTTATTTTGAACCTTGAAAACACACACAGAGGCTATGAAAATCAACAGCTAACGGGGAAAGGTGTTAGTCGGGGTTTTATGGATTTAAATATGAACTTAGCCAAGACACTATGAACAGAATATTTTCATATGCAGCAAGATGCTTAATAAACAACAAAAACAATAAACTATACTGCAGGTCTTAAGGTCAATAAACAAGAAAATGTGTTGTAAGCCATTTCTCCTTAACTGTACCTCACATTGCTTAATGATTTGACCCCAACAACCAAACTGTCGTCGCACCATTAAAAGTTTAGGTTGTACTTTAGAATATAACCATCATAAAGAGTTTATGGACTGAAAATTTTGTACAGTGTAGCATTCAAGACAATGAAAAGTCTCAAAAAGACAGTTTAAAAACTGTTAGAAAAGGGTCAACTAATGTAGGTGGGACCAACCTAGAACCAGTTGGAATGGCAGAGGCTTAATTTGGCTTTAAAAGGCTTCTTACAAATGAGCCTCAAGGTTTTTTCAAGCTGGATATACTGCAGTAACAACACGACTGCTCTCTTGCATGGAAACTGGGAGCCTTTTCTTTATTTAAAAAAAAAAAAATTGAATTCTTTTGATTTAACGCCACAGAGTAGAAAGTGAATTTTTTGAACAAATCTATTTTGGCTCTGGTGAAGTATTTTCACACTGTTGACTGGGGTTGAGCACTGGGACGTACAGTCATATTTCTCTCTGCCTCTGGCTGCTTGTCTGCTCCTGTAGCGCCCCACACTGCACAGTGTTAAGTCCCATACGACAACTACGACTTTTCAACAGCAACAACAACAACGACTGCAAACAGCTGCGTATCTGCTGTAGATGCCATCTCACTGTTTTATGACTACAATGTGTTCAGGCTGAGGCGATCAGTCAACAAGTTAGTCTAACAAGGCAAAAAGTTGTATTGCGTTCCTGATATCGACTATTAACACAACTACAGACTTCTAATTGATAAAGATATCAATCCACACCAACTAGCAAAAAAAATGTAAAAAATGCACATTGTATAGTTTGTTGTTTTCACTGAATTGTGCTTTTACAGTTTTAAATACCTTCTGTGTAAACACTTATGCCTCATAAATGCAGTTGACAGAGGATTTTCAATATTTTACTTAATTAAAACTAGCGACAGCTGGAGACACCGGCAGCCACTCTGGCTCCCTTTGATTACAGTGAGCTTGACAGCAAATCAATCTCAAACTTAAGTACTTTAAAATTGCACATTTCCGTCGAGCAGAGTCCAGCAGAAAGCTACGTTTTAAAACTTTTCCAGGACCTCAAGAAATGAGAAATAACATTCTCTTACCCCATGTATTTTTTAGCTATCCAAAATTCAATATCCCTGCAGCAGCCAGAAACACAGACATAATATCTTTACACATATCGGAGACAATGTTGCCTTTCAGAGATGAAGGCTGTTGCATTGTTCACACTGTGATCACACTGCAGGTTGATCAATTAATAATTAACCTCATAGAACGTGTGAGGTTACTTCACCTCAGCTCAGCTTTCATCTCTCTGTGTGCCTGTCTGGTTCTCTTTTTTTCCTCAAAAACACAGTAAATACAGGAAGATTAACACACAGAGCTCAGGTGCCATGTGGCTGGTGCAGAGTCCACCTGCCAGTTTTGGCCTGTGGGAAATACTCTCACATTGTCATCAGCCCAGGCAGGCAGAAGTGATTCCAGTGTGATACAATTATAAAGGGAGGAGAGAGGTGACCAGAGGGGAGGGGGCGGTCGAGGAGCCAGAGGAGCAGACTGAGTGACGGTGTGGAATGAAAATGAACACCGCAAAACATTTGTGACTAAATGTGTTGGGGGAAGAAAGTGTTAAAAATGAGTGAGAGCTGTGTGTGGTTTTTGCATCTTACAGGTTCATAAACTACCACAGCTCATGTGTGAGCACAGGAGAACACACCGCCGACACAAGAAGACTATCCAACATGGCCGACTGCCAATCATTTTTTTCTCTCACTGGTTTTTCTGGCGGGGGGTGCACTCCATGCATCTTCCCCCCCTCCTGTCTCCATACATACAAAACACAGCACATGCTTCTCTCCAAGTAGGTCACTACACCTCCACTGCTCCTCCCTCTCTTCTCCCTTCCTTTACTGCACCGTCTTTATTTTCACACCACATCTCTGCCAGCCTCCCTTTTCCTTCCCTACATCCTTCTTCCTATTTTATGCAGCTATTTTTTAAACTCATCTGCCTGAATTGAGAAAAGCACAGTGGGGTTTACAAGATGCTTTTGCAGAGGAAACAGTATCAATAATGATTCATTGACAACAATTATTTGACTAATAATTTGCAATTTCTTTGTGTCTTTCTAGATTTTTTTTTGCCGGAAAACCCACACATTTTCATTTGAACATAAATCTTGAAAACCTGAGCACATTTTGGTAAAATTTGGGTTTGTTATTACTGTGCAAGAGAAGGACAGAAGACGTTTAACACTTCCATAAATATCACTGGTAAGATGTTCCATCTGTTGTGTGTTTGCTGTGAGATCTTCAAAGTTATCATTTAGAAATTTTGCATGTTCTCAAAGATTAGTCAGTGGGAATGATGGTGCCTTTAGTATTAAGTTTGTTCTCCGAAACAGAAACTTTAGTTTGAGAATCACAGTGAATGAAATTTAGATGCAAATAACCCAAACAATAAATCAATCAAATGGCAACACGAGCTCTGGTTGCACTGAAGGCAGGAGATCATTTACAGTGACAGAAGACAGAAAACGAGATAGTGTATTGCTCTGTATACCAAACAAGACTTAAGTAAAGAAACGTCTTCCCTTTATATGATGAGGAATATTGAGGTGGAAAATGTGGGTCAGCTGGTGTGAAGATGTTCAAAAATAAGACTCACTTTTATTAAAAAACACACTCTAATATATCCATCATAATCAAAAAGCAATCCATCACAGGAAAAAAGCAATAAGCAGTCTCAATATAATTAAATCTGTTTTCTACCTCACTGCATGAGAAATGTATTTGGCATGCCTTATTTCGGTCGATCCTGTGTGATATATATGGGCCATGAGTCAGACCCGAAACATATGAGAACTGCAGGTTTTTGTACGAGCTGATATCGATAATTAAGTGTTACTTCTCTAATCTAGGTTATTTAACAGTGCCAAGCACAGAAACTGACCTGGTGCAGGAGAAAATTCTTGGCAGATCTACTGTAATTTACCATTTGCCTATGAGAATATGTCAGTTTCAATTTAAATGATAATCCATTGCTGGTTTTCCTCCCCAACCCAGATTTTCTTATGTATTTTGTGTGTCCTGGTTTTTCATTTTTCCAAGACAAATATTTAGAATTCACTTTCCATCTTTAGTTTCATCCTCCCTCTCCAAATACCCAACATCCCAAACGAGAAGGTTTCATTCCCTCCTTCAGCCTTGAACCTGTATCTATCACCTTATCACTGTTTTCCCTCCCCTCACACCTTTTCTTCTCCGCTCCACACATGAACAGAGTTCGGCTGTTTTATTGTCAAACCAGGCTGAGCTGGCAAAGGCTCGTGGGTCTCAAAGGTTTGAAAAAACATACATGACAGACAGACGGAGAAATGGAGCAAAGTTGAGGGAGGAAAAGAGAGGTGTAAGGGGAATTGACAGAGAAGACAAAAGCGGAGCACACTGCAGCCTAGTCAAACACAAAGAGTTGGAGCTAGAGCAGCAAGAGTCGATGAACAAGGAATGGGATCGTACGTCTCCACAAACCAGACAAGTTACAGTTTAACGTCTGTTCTGACTCGAACACTAAGAGATGATTTTGAAGAAATTTAGGGCACTGCATGGATTTTTGGCAAAATTGAAGTTACTGTATCAACATGGATGATTTCAGTGAGAAAACCTACTATCTTTTACAGAGGAGAACAGAGGACTGAAAGAGAGCTTCATCACATGGTAAAACAACAACCACCTGAAGCTGTTGGATTACAAATTCCTCAAATGTGGATGTTGGTGCGAAGATGCTACAAAGTTCTAAAACATAGAAACTGCACATACATGTTTAAACCTGCAGCAAAAAAAGATCTAAAAAAGAGTCATAGTTTCAAATGAGGCACCAAAGATTTGTGTCACTGATTCAGTACCAGCCAAAATTTGAAGTATGCTCACAGCCTCTGCTGCTCCTGACTTGTGGCGTTAAACTCTGACTAGAAATGTGTTACTGCACAACATTAACATGTCACAGCAAAGTGGACCTTTGACCTTTCCAATATAAAATGTTATCATTTCATTATTTCATCCTATTAGACATTAAATTGGTTATAATTCCATTACGATTTCTTGAGTAATGGTCAGAAACCTGTTTTACTAGGTTAATGAAACATGCCATTAATGAGGAGGGATGTATGGACAGACAGAACAGACAGCCAGTAAATATAATGCCGCTGGCCACGGCTTTCGCTGACGCTGAAGCATAAAACGGGGTGAGAGCTATGGAGACTAAAGGGAGGGAGTGACATGGGAGCTAATTAAAATGTGGCAGGGAAGGGGAGGCATGCAAATTTTAAGTAGTGGAGAAAACATGCAAAAGGAAGTAAAAACTAAGGTAAAAAATGCAAAGGTCAAGAAAGAGGACTTTAAGATGTGGAAAGAACTTAAAAATGGCAGAAAGACAAAGTAGCTGTGAGAGAGAAGTAAGACATGGGTGGGATATGTGCAGTTTCATGCTCATTCATCTGGTTTTTGGGGGGAAATGTTTGTACCAGCCGTGTAACTGCTTGCCATCCCCTTCATTAACTCAGTGCACCCAGTGGGATGGAGCAACTGGGAAAATTAGAGAAAGCAAAAGTTCAGTAGCAGGAAACTGCATTAACACTGCCTGGAACTAAAATAATCAGGGGATTTGAGCCAAAATATAAAACTCTAGATGTACATTTAGGGGTAATCTCATACAAGGACTTATGTTTCACTATAGTATGTCACAGAAACTGTAAAGGGTTGTGGCAGGGAGGCAGATGTTGACTGGTTACAAAGTTAAAAGAAGAAAAAGTGAAGATTATTCAGTGAAGATCCATCGTGTTTCAGCAACAAAAAAAAAACAAAAAACAGAGCAGTTACTTCCAATGTAGAGTGTTACTTTCGTGGTTCAATGACTTTAGGAGCAGACAAAATTATTGGCTGCCAATCGAATGAAAAACATTGAGAATTTTAAAAATTGTGTCTTAGTCCAGTCTTGAAATGATATTCTGACCCCATTAAACACATTTAATACTCCACTTCATGTTTAAACACTTTTAGAAGCTCTGACAAAGTGAGGAATCAACACCATATTTTACATCTAAATATCTATTTCAGTACTAAAAACTGACAAATATCTGCACAGAAACTGTACTTTTGTAGTCCATCCATGGGATTAAAATACTCAGTGACACAGGTCATTTAGCATTTTAAGCAATATTTTGATTTTGTTAATTAACTGTGCTGATCTTTCAACAGAATCATGTTCTCAATGAAATACATTTCTCATTCCTGATGGATTGACAGTTTACATTTAACAACTTTTTTGATACAAAAATCAATACTAAAAATCAATGATTCAAATGTATAATATAATAAGATATTATTTAAAATCTCAACATTTCCCATGGGATAGATTAAAAATGAAACAGTGACAGAAGCAGGGGTTATCGTCTCATATGTTATAGTTGGTTTCCATGTTCGTCTGTCTCTCCTTCACCCGTCTCCACTCTTAAACTTCTCTTTATCTGCCATTTTCCTCTACATGGCTCCCATCACCTCAGGTACGGCTTTATCCCTCTTAATCCTCTCTCATCTAACTCTTCCTCTCACTGCGTCTCTCATCCACCACCTTTTGGTCAGTTCCAGCCGTCTCTCTGCCATTTGCCTCAATTTCACCTCTACCTTAACCTTCCTGTGTCGCCATCACTCCAACATCCTTTTTTAAGCTTGAACTCTGGCTCTCCTCTTCTGCCTCAACCCTCTCCACTGGCATTTTTGCTCCTACTGTGTACAATATTTTTTACTTACACACACTTAAAAAAGTGAACTTTCTCCTCCTGGCAACACATGCTGTAAATAAAATTGCCCTACTCTGACAGAAAAAAACACGCTTTCATCCAATCCTCTCTGACTCATTTCAAAATTCAGATTCTTCTCTTCTCTCTCCACCAATCTCCAGCCTTTTTTTTTCATTTCTGTCCTCTTTAAAAAGATGCCAAAGCTGCATGCCCACTCGGAATGGATGACATTACTCATGTGACAATACACAACTGTGTGTTTTCCCAATGTACACAAACGATCCAAAATTAATTTTCAACCTGTCTAATTTTGCTTATGACCCTTTTGTCTGTTTCCCCCATATCTCAAACCCCCCCACACACACTACAAAGAGCGGTAAATTAATGAGCTACATTTTTATCAGTGAAACTAATGAATTAGCCTGTGAGGGATAATAGGAAACTGGATGTGCATGATGTGATGGATAAGTGTGTGTTTGTTGCGTGAGTGTGTACGGCTTGAATGTGTGTGCGTCTGTGGCAAAGCAAATGTGCCTGTCTGCGTGAGCATGTCCTTGTGCGCGAGTGTGTGCATGTCTCTATTCTCTAACAAGGACAAAAGCACTTTGATCATTATGTGAAAGCCTTGATCTACCACTGCAGTAATGTATCATGCATCACAGACATCCTTCTCGCTATCTTCGCCTGCTTATTTTAGTGGCGTCTCTTCTTCATTTCTGTCTCTAATCAAAACCACAACCAGAACCATCCAGAGGTGCAACTGTGCACATCTGCTGGAACGCATTCATTTTTTTAATCCATGATCTATTTACCTTCTTTTTTCCTCCTCTTTTTTCTCTTCTCCTGCTCTCTCTCAGTCCTATGAATATTGTATGATGTATGCCGTATGTACTCTATGTTGTCATGTCACATATTTTTTCACATGTGCATAAGCACAATAACTCACTGCTGCAGTCTTTTCCCTAATTCTGCAAGCATGTTGATTAATAACTCTGTAGATACCCACTTCATGTAAAACACTGTTTTTCATTCTTTTGACTGGGAAAAATAATTAACAATTTATTGCTTCAATAAAAGCTGATGAGAATTATTAAAAGTAAATTGGACCACATCACCTCCTAATGACATTAGACTCTTAATAATGGATGCAAAGTTGAAGCAACTATTCAAGATTTTTACCTTGAGTCTCCTTTTTAGTAAGAGTAGCGTGCTGTATGATTTAACAACTCTCCAAGGGTTAAATTATCCATCCCGTCAATATGCAAGCTCTTCACAATGGAAAAACTTCTTGAATAGCAAGAATTAGATGACAAAATATATAATAAAGGTTGCAATCAAAGTTTCAGTCTGGGAAAAGGATAGCTGGTAGAGATAATTTACCGAGGTTGTCAGCAGTAACACCAGAAAAATGAAAAATCAGAGCACTGTCTGTGTTTCAAGCCTCCAGGTACACCCGTACAAGCACAGGTGTTTCTGCTGAGCACTTAAACATCAAAGACCAACCTGAGAGTCAGATCAAAAAGGAGCTTTACCCTGGATGGACAGAGGTCTGATCTCTGCCGGGCTACTATTACGAAATGATCAGGAAAAGTCAAATAGTACGTTTTGTTCAACTAGAACAATGCATTTTGTTCTCAGTGTAGTAAAATGGAGCAATCATCAAATTATCTGTTATTTTTGGACAAAGTTTCCAACAAACTGGACTTGGTATTAGACTGCAGTATTGCAGGACAGCAGCAAATCCAATCTAGAGGAGGAAAAAGGATGTCTGTTGATGTGTGCATTTTGAAAATGTGACTAAACTGTTTGGCTCCAATTCCCCCAAACACCCGTGTCCTCATATTTCCCCTCTCTCCATCTTCCTTCAGTTTCAGTCTTGTAATGAGAGAATTTTGATGCACCGGATGCAGAGCTCCGACACCATTATCGCCTCTTAAGTTTTTCAAGATTTTCCTTTAATCTTTGTCCTCGTCCTGCCTATTCTTCGGACCATCACTCCCTCCATGTCTTTATGTCGAGGAAAGGGATTGTCACTGCCAAGAGTATTAGTATTAAACATTTAAATCACGTGTGGATTTAAATCCCTTACAACACACTTGTCCTCATTACCCCTACTTCCCTGTATGCTATTCATTATTCATCCATCCCTCCCTCCATCCATCTCTGTGTCTCTCTCTCCATTTTCCGCCAGCAACTATAGTGGTTGTTGTTGCCATGAGTGTAGCTTTGAAATTCTAAATCTGTTGTTTTTAGCTTGCAGTCCCCTTCAGAACGCTCACTTTAAAAGCATGTTTTGTATCAGCTGACCGGTCGGACTGAGTAAATAGAATCTCTCTCCCGCCCTGGAGCTCAGACTCATTAAAACATAATACTTGTGTTATGCGGGGACCCAAACCAAACACGGCGAGCCTCTGACACCTTGGGAGCCAGCCTCTTTAAAACACGTTCTTACATGGGAACCCAATCTGAGTGAACGCTGACTATAAACCAGAGCCACGGGCTCATAAAACACACTGCTGTTTGTCTTGTGGGGATCTAAAGTAGTACACGTCTGAACGTCTGGTTCTGGGCTGAGTAAAAATACACTAATACTCTTAATAAGACTCAAATTGAATCAAATTAGTCCGTGACAGCTCCTGGCACAGGTCAAACGGGGACAAACTCAAATCAGGGCGGACTCACTGACCTGAGGTGGTGCTGAGGTGTAAGAGTCTGACCCGTCCAGATGCTCAATGAAGGGAGTCTGCCCTCCCAGGAAATGTACAAGCTCGGGCAACCCGTGCGAGGTGTTGGTTTCTAATATCAGGGTTTGTTTTTTAAGACCAATCAAACTAAAATCTGATCCCAAGTATGCTAACTTCTAGAGTGTTTTTCCTATAAGGTTATTTGATTAAAATTGGTTGAAGTTAGGAATCAATAAAGAGAGAGATAAAGAGAGCTGAGCCGGAGAGAAACACTTTCGATTTAACAGTCGACCTGTGTTCCAACCCTCACCCATGGGCACAAGCTTTGTGCAGTGACCGAAAGACTAAGATCGCAGATACAAGCAGTCAAAATAAGTTTCCTCCTTTTGGTTGCTGGGTTTACTCCTGGAGGTAGGGTAAGGAGCTTAGACTTCCAGAGATAGCTTAGAGTTGAGCAACTGCTCCTTCACGTTGAAAGGAGCCAGATGAGTTGGTTCAGGGATCAGGGTGCTTCTCCTTGGAGGTTTTCCAGGCATATCCATCAAGTAGGAGATTCCAGGGTAGACCCAGGGCACACTGGAGGGATTATATATCTCATCTGGCCTGGAAATGTCTCAGGATGTCCCAGGAGGAGCTCAAAGACATTTCTGAGGAGAGGGCAGTCTGCATTGCCTATCTTGGCCTGCTGGCACCGTGGCCCTGCCTGGGGTAAGCAGAAGAAACTGGATGGATGGACCTGCCCTTCTATTTATGGCTAATAATTCATTGTGTTGATCAATGCCATAGTGTTTGTGTTGGTGTTACGTCAGAGTTAAGAATGCTAATTAAATTTTGTGTTGGGGCTTGTGTTAAAGCATTAAGTTGCTCTAAATCTGCTAAAACATCTGGTGTCTCCTCTGAAATTTATGGGTATTAAGTTAGGACCCAAATCAATCCGGTGTCGACACCCTGAGGCTTGGGATCTTTAAAAACATATTGGTATTCCTCTTATATTGGGACCCAAACTGAGTAAATGTATTCTCCGACACCCCAGGGCTCAGACTGATTAAAACATATTAGTACTATTATGTGGGGCACCAGCATAAACAGGCCCCGGATCCCTCTAAAATGTCTGCCCACGGTTCTCTTCTCAGCCCAGACTCCATTCCTTTGCGCCAACGGGGGGAAATGGCTGCTTGTTGACATGTGCATTAGCCTGACATTATGACGAACACTCACTTTGGCTTCCAGTCCCTCCCAGAAAGCTCCGGATCATCCTCATTAGCATCCTCTCCCCCTCTTTCTCATCTCCCTCAGCCAGTGGGTGAAGATGGTCTTTACAGTTCTGCCACGTGTCTGTTCTGACATTGTTAGTGCTCCTATATTTCATCGCTCATCGCAATCCCTCTACCTGCCAAGCAATTTCTTCCCCATCCGTTCCAATCATCCCTCTCCACCCGTCTCCATCACTGTCCCTCGCTCTGGGTTGCTATGTTCTGCGCTCGCTGCTAAAGCAATGAAGACAAAACACAGCGTCAACAGTGACACTTTGACTGCCTCTATTAAGGGTTATTCCTGTTCGCATGTTTACTTTTGATGTTTATAATCCGAGGCAAAGCTTATAATCACGAGCTTCTCAAAGAGGAGCTGAAGCACCGCGGCTTTGACAGGAAGCACCGATCTCTGTCCTAATTCTCAGGTCTCTTCCATCACTCCATATTACACCACACCACTCCTGCCATCCTCTCCAAATCACTCAGCTGTCCTCGTTTTCTGCCTTCCCCACTTCACTCCATCCCAGTTTCCCTCCTTCATCTTCCCCCATCAAGTTTCAAGTTGCCCCCTCCTCCCTTTTTTCATTTGAAACTCCAGTCCAATCCTCTGCTCATAACCGAGGTGATGTAGGTTGTTCTGTCCTTGTTAGTTCTTCTCCTCTCTTTCCTCTGCCAATACTCCACCACCGGTGACCTGATCTATTTCGTTGCTGGAAAACATTTTACGACCCTTGTGGGTTTCCTTCATGTCCGTCCTTGCTGCCACTTCTCTATCCCTTGTTTAATCCTCTTGTCCTTTTTCCTGCTCCCGATGGTGTCTTAGTGACATTTGAACAGACTTTTCTCTCTCTGTTTCTGGTCTCTAGTCACCTCTAAAATATCTCCTTATCCTTCCTTTCCTCATGCTTCCTCCCCGGCTGCTTCACAAGTACTTTGCAGTTGCAAACATTCACACAAATGTTTTGCCCCCTCACTCTCATGTGCTACTCAGTCCTAAACTTCTCTCCTTCTCTTTTCATTTTTGCATTGCTGTTACTTTGCTTCCTGAAAGTCGCTAATCCCTCTTTGCTTTTCCTGGCAGACAACTCCTTTTCTTTAATTACCAGGAAGGATACTCTACAATAATCAGAATTTAGCATCTAGCTGCTTTAAGGACTGCAGAGAAAATAACTGGTGCCAACCTGCCCTTGTTTCAGGACTTATGCACGTCTAGAATCCGGAAGCAGGCAGGAAGCATCACTGCAAAAGCTCACAACCTGTTCCAGCTTCTCCCCTTCTAGTCACTACAAAAACACTTTACAGCAAAACAACCAGACACAGGAGCAGGTTCTTTCCACAGGCCACTGCTTTGACACACAGTTTTAAAACAGGAACACAACAGTGCTGTCTACTCTTTATTTTTACTTGTTTATCTATGTCGTCCTTGTTCTTGGCTGTTATATCATTGCTGTCAAAGTGCATTGAGAATAGTTTGAGAGTAGTAAACATTTGCAGTAGCACAAAAAAGAAGGTCCACTAAAGTAAATCTTAGCACAAATGTGAGGCAGTGACAGTGGTCTTTGTATGTAACTATTATCTTAATCTTAACACTACATGTCTCATATTTTCCATCAGAAATCACTGTCAGTTTTTGTCTCATAATGGCCCTGAACTCTCTAGTGAAGAAGAATAGGTTATTTCGCAATCATTACAGCCCAAAGACCCCAATAATTATGTCTTTATTATGGTACACTTACTTGAATAGCTCACTTTTGCTGTCTGCAGCGACCATGAGTTACTAGTGAATGAATATAGCCTCAAAACCTGAAATTGAACGCTTGATGTTCACTTGACCTTTCACTGCTTTTTCCCTTTCAATCTGCTGCCGTCCTTTTCTCCTCTTCTTTAAAAAATGAAAGCAAATAACAAGCGAGAAAACAAAATAAACCCTGACAGAAGGAAAGAAGCAGCACATGAAAGAGCGGCATTGATGTGCTGTTCTAGCTATTAAAATGTGAGGACTTGATTCTTTAATCTTTTTTTAAAGCGCTGCATATAAAATATCTTTCAGTTTTGAACTGCTAGACAAAACAACCAATTTGAAGTCATTTTTTGAAAGGAAGATTTTTTAACTATGTTCTGACATTTTATTAACCTTAAAATACATTGATTATTTGTTAGGGGAAAAACAGCTGACAGAAGTAATAATCAGTTCCAGTTTCTTCTCTCTGTCCATCCAGCCTATTGTCTTTCACTGCACACATTTCATTCAGTCTTAGCAGACCATCCTCCCCTCATCCTGACAGCATGTACTCCATCCCTTGTTCCTGACATGCTACTCTGAGAAATACACTGCTGTGGAGTCACATCTTCTGTCCACCACCTTCCCTCATCTCTCCTCTATTCCCCATCCTCTCTTTCATACTACCTTTTTCTTCATCTCATCTCTCTATTTATCATAAGCAGCCATCACAATACACAGCTTCCTATCTTAACCTTAATAACCATCATGCAAATTGGCCAGACATTCCCGAACAATTAATTAAATGCTTAAACTCTATTCATCCTATTCTACTGTTTTTTTTAAACTTCCTTTGTAAACTATGTCTCGTGTCATATATTTTTATTTATTCCTACTGGGGGAAACATAACTAGAGCACTAGTTTATCAGGAAGTGAGACACTGGAGTTTGTTAAATATAGAAAAAAAAATCAATGTTCTTATCTGGTGGTTCAAATTGACTTTTTCACTGATAAATAATAAACCTGAACCAAGTGCTCTGAGTTGCCTAAACAAAACCATGAGAACATTAATCATGTTAGCAATTGTGTTTCAGATGCCAAGAGCAGATACTGTAAAGAAAAGCTCACAGGAAATGATTGCTGAAACGTTTAACATACATGTCCTGCGTAACTAAAAACTGAGGCAGTATTACATTTCCTGCATCACTGCAAACAAGTTGTGCATGTACATAATTTTTAAGAGATTTCTTGTCATCTCTCCCGTGCTTCAGCCCTCTCTTCTTGCCAAATTCTCACCCCTACCACCGCCATTTGTTTCTCCCCCCTCGCTTTTCTCCAGTCAAGCAGACCGTTTGGGACGTGTCGCTAATTAACGCCGTCAATGATGCCCGGTTGCCACGGGGACTGGCCGTAACCACTGGCGGCACAACGGTAAACAAATAGAATGTGTCATAAATGCCAACACGCGTGCACACATGTTGTCTTCAACTTTCTCCAAACACTCACACACACACACACTCGCATGCGCGCGCACACACACACAGGGGGCATGCGCAGGCTAACACATTGTTGTAGAAATGGGATAGACATGCACGCACAGGCAAATACTTGGCTGGAGAATTGAAAGTGCACACCAAATAAAGCCCCACAAACACATACACAAGTGCCATATTCACACTCGCACACACAGGCTTTGAGTGTCACAGCATCGGCTTGCCATGTCTGGGGATGCGGGATGATTAATCACACTCCGTACAGATGGCCACGCTGGGGAGAGAAGGGAGAAGAGGAAAGCTGTCCTCCCTCCGTCTCTCAGCATCACTCTACCACTTTCGCCCTCTCTCTTATTTGTTTCATTGCTCTCTTTCCCTACTTGTCTCCGCTGACCCTTACCACTCTCTCTCCGTGGTGTGCTAGATTTATGAGTGTCTTTCAGAGACTCACTGTCTTGGCAAGGTGTCTACATGACCTGCATTAATGAGATTCAGTCCTTTCCGTTTTTTTCTGAATGTCTTATCAAATGCACACAGGCAATCATGTGCTTTCCAATCAAACGTAAATCCTTCAGCCCACACGACAATTTCAAACACAAACCATTAAACAAACGTCTATAAATATGTGCCACATCCCAAACCATGAGCACAAGCGCGCTACATAATTTTGCTCTCTTGCAAACACGACCCTGCTGATCTTCTTACGCCTCTGAAGCCGGAGTATCAAACCTGAGCAGGGTAATGATGGGGATAGTACCAAAGGGAGCTGTGAATTGTATTAACGCTGAGTCACCCCTCGTCTGCACCGTCGTTTAGACATAAAGTAAGACAAAATATTGCAATTTGAACATAAAATAAGACTACAAGAGGTGGTGCGTGCAGGTTAAAATCAAGACTAAGAGCTTCAAAACACCAACGTTTGCAGAGTTTAAAATAGAAACCGCTTGCAAAACCTCAATTTTCTCGTAAAACCTCAATTTCTCTTGAACAGGACACTGGATGGAGATTTGTCTTA
The DNA here is from genome assembly GCA_029814665.1 of Acanthurus lineatus. Classification (NCBI taxonomy): domain Eukaryota; kingdom Metazoa; phylum Chordata; class Actinopteri; order Acanthuriformes; family Acanthuridae; genus Acanthurus; species Acanthurus lineatus. Next base: position 6,519,087 of record JAPZDV010000016.1, read on the forward strand.
GCTCTGTGAAAAGAAAAAGAAAATCCTTTTCTCCACAGTCCCTATGTATCACCACCGTCCAACCAACACCAAAGACGGTCTGTCATAGCAACCGCAGAGACACCCAGCTGACTTCACTTTGGATTTAGGCTTACATGGCACTGAGTGAACTCAGGTGTCTTGAGATTTCGCTTTATTATAAAAATGAAAGGTTAAAGAAAAATTCATTCAAGTATAATGCCATTGCTGAAGTCCCCTGCCCCTGCTGAGCTAGTTTCAAAAATGTCATATTATAGAGTGGGAAGAACTGCAGGGAGAGGGAACATGTGTCTGTGATACTGAGAGCCACCTTGTTAGTGCAATGCTCTTCTGGATGTTGGAGCGTGCCCTTAAGATGGAAATATATTTCCTGGGTGAAACTTTTTCTATTATTCATGACATATTCTAACACTTGCCCTATCATATAGAGTCTGGAGCATGCTACCATAATAACTATAGACCTGTTCAGGATCTACTTATAATCACTTTGAGTTCCCTTTAAGACTTGTTTCAAGATAGATTGTGATAGACTTCCTTGATTGATTTTTTTTAACATAGCTCCCTTTCCAGAAAGTTAAAAAACCTCAGGATAAGAAGCTTATCTGGTCTTTCTCCCTTATTGAGAATCTTAGACAGGCCTAATGCCAGACTCACCACTGCTGCTTGCTTTTATGTTGACCAGTGAAAGAGCAAGGTTTCTCAAGATGGCTAACGTTAGTGTAAGAGGATACATTAATGAGATTCAGCCGTACATGTTTGAGCCTCATTCAGACCCTGAGTTTTTAGCACCAAAAAGTTTACTTTTAATAGCTTATCACACATGTATGCATCAGGGTGCTCACTGGCTGGTGGATTCTCCATTTCTGTCTCCCGTCTCTTTCCTGTTATCCCTCAATTGTCAACTATTAAAAAAGGCTAAATATGCCTCGAACAGTAATTTTTGTACACTTCATTTACTGTTGATACTCTTTAAAACTGACAGCGATCGTGACACACTCAAGACACCAACTAGTAGTTCTATTACACTATCTGCCGAGGAATTCTGAGGTTATTTACGAAGATAAATTCATAGTGAGCTAAAAACATGACAACAACCATTAAATAGCCATTTAACATGTAGTCTGCTGCAACATCTTCTGGTGTTTCTCTTGTGGATTTGCAAAAGTGGAATGTGTGTTATTAAATGACGACACTAGGCAGAGTGTGACACATCTTGGCTTGGTCGATAATTGAATTCTGGGATATTATCAGTTTAGTGGCTTCATCCCACATCAACTACATTACACACACACACACACACACACACACAAAGGCACATCAGCAATTCAGTCCAGATACAGTACGTCCATAACGCTCCACTGCACAGGCATCGGCTGGCTTCTGTATGACCTCGGATCGGGGCATCGAGCACTGACACACACAGCTGGCCTAAATATTCAATTACTGCTCCATGAGTGAAAAACCCAACATCTTTTTAGGAATTTAGGAGAACATTTTTTGAAATAATGAAAAGGTTTTGGATGGGTGAGTTGGGACTTCGACTGTTATTATATTGCTGCAATTCATACACGGCCTAAGAAACTGTCGAATAAAACCCCCAAAACTGGAGTGTAATGTTTTCCATGGCATGTTAGTAACACAGTGACATGCAAACACATTTGTGTGATGAGGAATAAACCCTATGAAACCTGGGAGCCTGAAGCCAGAACATTATGCACACAGCGCAGGTAGGGAAGAGTAGAGACAAGAATGTGAATGGGAGCGAATGGGGATTATATGGAGATTGAAAACAAATGATAATGCTGTAGGGCCAAAACCAAAACCTCCCGCTATCTGCTCTACATGAATATGCTGTTTGTTTGTTTTTTGTTGACTTCCTGTGTTGTGAATGATTGTAGGATGAACTTTGAGAGCTTCATTTTTAATGGAAGTTTTTGTTTGCAGCTCTGAAAAAATGAATCAGTATTCAATTAAGCAATGGCCAAGTGGCTAGAAATGAAAGAAATATATTATGTACGCTAACAAGCTTTTTGACCTTGTGTTTTTAGAGTCCTTGTATTTCTTAGGTCAACCAATAGGCCGAAAAGCTCACTGATATCTAGTTGCCACCCATCTTGTGTCAACATCTCAAGTTTATAGAGTTGTTCAGACATATAAATGCTTGATAAATTGTCTTGAGAGAGACTAGTAGGGGTGATTTAACTGCACAATCTAAACAAAGACTCAAGGTGGCTCTCAGAGCGAAGACAATGCAGGTTTGTTGAGAGCACGTCAACATGCCGTGCGAGGCCATGGATTAGATGAGGAACCTCGGCTTTAGCTGAACCTGCTGTACATCTTATTAAATTACATGTCACATCAATATGGTTGGTTTCGCACACAGCATATGGAGCAGATAAGAGCTTTAGTCAAAATCCAATTCTCTCTTAATTGCTAATGTTCCTTCTAATTTTAGTTTAATTGCCTTTATCCCAGCAATGTCCACTGAAAAAAAATCTGTTGAACCAGTATGTCTAGCTCTAATCCACAGCAATGAGAGAAGAGGCTGGGTTTCCCCCAGCAGTGCACATTCTGGTCATTACGCCTGACTGATTTAGCCGGTCACTGGTAATGTCTATGGATAAGCTAAATGGGATTCAAAAATGAATTAGATTAGGTGGCTTTTCACGGCTATTTCCTCCTCCTCCTCCCACTTTTTTCCAACTGTATCTGTCATTTCACTCATTTTCCTGTCTCCTCCCTTTGCCCTTCTCAATGACTTTCTCATCTCATATAAGGGCAGTTTGCTTTTATTATATTCCCAGTGACTGGAATGGATCGCTCAGTGCTCCCAGTTGTAACCACATTTCAATTCCAAATTATACTTAAGTGTCACAGCAATGCTTGTTCATTTTTGTTCATTAATTGCAGAAGGGGAAAGATATATTTTAACCTTTGAACTTTTTTTTAACTTGAAGTTATTAACATAAAATTTGTGGTGGGTATTTGATGAAGTGAAGTTCACCTCCATTTGTAAATAAAACCCTGACAGTGCTCATAGGGACATTTAAGAATGAAGAAATTCATAGGCAGGAAGACTCATTACTACGCTGTTTGACCATGTTATTACAAATGTCTTTGAAAACATCAGTCTCTACAAATCATGAGAAGTTTCTCATATGACAACTTGGTAAAAATTATTATTTTTTATTTGAAAAGTGCTTGACCCTTTTTTCAAAGTGTCAAAGACTTAACATACCAACACGTATGAACCAAGCTGATTCTACTTGACACTGGAAGGAGAACTGATAGGATAACTTAGTGCTTTGTGTTGCATTTTTTATTCCTGTGTTGACAACACTCAAATATAATTATCCTTGAAGCCAGTTGATGCTAATCAGTTAACTAAATGTCAGACATGTCTTGAGGTTTTAAAGACCTGGATGACATATGATTTTCTTTTTACATAACTCGGAAAAATGATTTCAGAGTACATGACTCTAAACATCTAGGAAACACATTTAATCAGCTGCTCTCAATGACATTATCCTGACTTCCACACACAGTAAGGAATCTGAGTTCCTTCAGATCACAATTCATTCTTTCATTTTTAGTTTTGGTTTAAAAGCAGACACCCTCTCCATTTAAATGGGCTCACAGTTAGGGCCGGCTCAGGTTCGCCTTGGCCAAGCTCCTAGTTATGCTGTCGTTTAGGCTTCAACAAATTCGGGATTTCCCATGAAACATTGTGTTTCTCTCCATCTCTCTGCACATGTGTCATACCTCTTTAACACTTGGTTCTGACTTGGCACCAAACCTAAACACACTGTCAGCAATTACTGCGCACATAAACTGTCAATTATAGTGGCATTCTTATTATAATACTTTTAGTATTGCTGTTGCTGTGTCCTCACTCTCTCTTTCTCTCTCTTTCTCTCTCTCTCTCTCTCTCCAACCAGCCAAGGCAGATGGCGGCCTGCAATTGAGTCAGCGTCTGTTCCTTCCTGTAAAGTAAGTTTTTGATTGCAACTGTTGCCAAGTGATTTGGTGTTAGATAAACAAAACCGACTTGACTGTATCTTTCCACTTTACTGCACATCACTTTTTTATAGATTGGAATATTACAATTTCTATATCTGTACAGTTTCCTGTATGAATACCAATGTCTATTTTAAACAAACATTTTAACTATAGTGTTTTTTACTCATCTCTTCCACTCTATACTTTAATGGAAGTGCAAATTTCTTATTCTTCTTATTTAGACTTCCTTATTTATTACATTTCAATCTTGTTTGGACTATAAAATTTGAAAACTAAAACGGCATAATGTGTTTTCCATAAACAGCTGGTGCAGAAAAAGACAAAACAAAAAACAGGTGCCACAGTGTTTCAGCCCATTTCTGCACTCAACTGGTGAACAGTTTAATTATAGGATGGTTTTTCAAGATCTTGCCGGCTGCTTTTAAGGCACAGCGTGGCTTACCTCATGCTTCCACTGACCCTTAAACTCTTTATGTACTGGCTGACTCCCCGAAGTCCTCGGCTGCTTCTTTTATGCTCGTCTTAAATTGTACACGAAAGGAGAATTGGCAGCCAAGTTTTTTGCCACTAGACCACAAGGCCGACTGTGCCTCGGCAGGACGGAGACTAAACATGGTGAGGCAACACTCGGTGTCTGAAGCGACTCCCAGGCAATTTGAGGTGAGCCTGCACTTTCGGTTCTTTTAAATTGAGGCTTAAAACTTTTCTTTTTGCTTTCGCCTGTTAAAAATTTGGGCAATTATTCATGCACACTGATATTTTATTCCTCCTTTTTTCAATTTTAGTTTAATATCATTCCTTTTTCTTAATCTTTTAAAATCCTAATTATAACTGTCTTCATACGTAGCCTAGTGGTTTTATATATATTTCACATATTTCACTTTTTTTATTTTACTTTTATTTGTATTTCTTAAGAAATTTGCTTTTAACTGCCTTCTTGTTGAAGATGCAATACCTATAAACTTCACTTTTTGCCTCGTCTAGACTAGTATTTATTGGTTTTTAAGAAGCAGAGAAGCAAAAACTTCAGCATTGTAAAGAGGCAAGAGAACTTTTCAAACTTTTTTGAAATGGACACTTTAATGGACTTAGAAAACAAGGTCTGTCATAAAATGTGAAAACCATGCGCACTCTCCTTGAAAAAATAGGGGGTTTGATAATATTTTTTTTTCTTGCTTGCATGTCATGACTTTTTTTCATTTCTATCTTTTTTCTTCTTCCATCTCTGCATGCCGCTGTCTTTTTTCCCCAATAAAAAAAAAGAAGCCCTGTGGGAGGTGACATTTCACAGCCCAACAGGGAGAAATAATCAAAAAGGACAAAATGCTAACACAGGCCTACTTTCCTTCTCCTCATTTACTCTGTTACTGCCTGACTCTTCAAAAGCCTCTCTGGTCCTCAGGTCACCTTTCTTCTCTTCCACTTCCTTTGTGCTCAACCTGTCAGAAACCTCTCCGCCTTTCTTTGCTGCTTATTTTATTTCCTGGTCACTCTCCTGGAGTCAGTTTGCTTTTCTTCCTGGCTGTTAAAAGTCAGCTTTTCGTTACACTTTGTCTCTCGTTCACCTTTCCAACCGCTTGCTGCACTGCTTCTCGATGTGACACACACGCCCTGCGCTTTTTCCCCCACTGTTTATCCATCTCTTTTCGGTTTGTTTTCTCTCCTGCGGGTTCTGCTTCGCAGACACCCCATATCCCATGGTGATCTGAAGAGCATTTTTTTTGGAAAATGCACGTCAACTGTCGCACGCAAATGCGCACACACACCTCCAGCTATGTGACCAAACCTTTACCACAAACTGTATGTCAGCAAAGAAATATTCACTTGCTAGAAAACACAAACACACACGCTTAGTGTCACCTAAAGCTGATAAGCCTGATATTTTTTTATTTGGTGTGACTGATATGTTTAAATTGATATGTTTGCTGTCATAATAAAAGTTCTGTGTATATGCTAATAAGTTTGAAGCAGTCGTGTTAAAAGCTCCCCACTCACACACTTTTAGATAAACACAACACACCCCAGAGTGTTTAGTGTAAACAGACACTACTGGTGGTCTCTCTTTCTCCCTATCACTCCTCTTCATCTCTCCATCTTTGATGGTCCTCTTCTCTTTTTTAAACCTCACGGTTGGTCCCCATGCTACTCTCTCTCTCTCTCTTTACAACTCTCCCTGTCTCGCCCCCTCACTCTCTCCCTCTTTCTCCCTCTCCATGTATGTCTGTCCATTCCTTTCTTCTCTGCCTTCACTCTTCAGAGGGCTCTTCATTTCACTGGAACGATGGATGAGAGGCTAGGGCCATCTGCAAGAGCTGATAAAACCACCCTCAGACACACACACACACACACACACACACACACCCCCTCGCAGATACTGACATACATACAGATGGAGAAACAAAGAGACGATCACATAAAGAGATGCATCACTAAACCTGTAAGCGCACACTCTGGTGAGCACACACTGGGGGAAAGAAAGGTGTAAACACAGCATTAAACACAAAAAGACACACACACACACATACACACACTACAGCCAAACAGCTGTTATGTAGGACAGATGCGTTGCAACCTCTTAGACATAGTCTGCATGTCAAGAGGGAGAAAAAGAAAAGAAAATGAAGGACAGACGAGATGAAAGAAGATGCCAAAAAAGTTTAAAATTAACTAGATGAGAGCTGGAATAAAGATGAGCAGGGAAAGAGTTGAGCAAACGCGTGCGGGGTGGGTGGTGGGATGTAGGTGTGGGGTCAGGAGGGAGAGTAAAAAGGATGTGCAAAAGATGGAGGGCGACGAAGAAGAGCCGATGATGAAGGGAAGGAGGGGGAGAGGCGGGACGTAAACGAGGGATGGACACAAACAGCCTGGAGGAGAGACTATACAGTGAGAGGGAGATGAGACGAAGGGATGAAATGAAGGATTAGCTGAAAAGTTGGTCAGCAGCAAGTGAAAGGATGACAAAAAGCTGGTAGAACTAAATTTTTCTCAAACAAAACAAAAAATTTAAAACATAGCCTCTCATATTAAAGTTCAGTAAGAACTTTTAGAATACTTAAACTTCTTTGATGTCGATGGAACCAAAACAGTGCATACACTAAGTCTACACTCAATGCACTCATCTATCCATTATTAATACAGTCTGTTTCCATTATTAAGATACATACTGAGAATATTGTGTGTTTTGGGGAAACAGTGAGCAAACAGAGACACATTTCCGCCTCAGTGGCCAATGTGACGGTTCACGCTCAATTATCTCACTGTAATTCTCTTTTTAAGTGATCAGAAACATCAACTGGTCTGCAAGCCTTTATGCTAACAGACACTGTTGCTGCATCATAATATGCCATCTTGTTTCAACTTCCACAAACAAAGGCTTGCTGTGGCTTTTGTCATATTAATGCAGGACCACTGGAGGACATGCAGGACTTCTGACAATGGCTACAACCGAAAAAATTTATCCAAGAGGCCGTTTTCAGGTCTTGCCTCTCCATTAACATGCAGAGAATCACTTGTCTGCCAGTGCAACTGAGTAGCCACGCTCTCAGAGGCAACGCGTGGCTGCTGTCACTAATACCAATTAAAAGTTGTGACTTTGCCTAAGAAAATGAGGTCAGATTCATGCTGTGATTAGACTGGCTTTTCTCTATGCTGCCTTGGCAACTGAGGGTCACATATTCTAAAAATTGGTCTCAAGAGAAATAGAGAAATAAGTTGAAAAGAGCCAACTTGGTTCGTTTTCTGGTACAAAGTACCACTGTGCTACATTTGACAGGCTCTGCTTTACCACATTTGAGAACAAAACTAGTATTTTACTGCATTAGTGGCCTTTAATTTTGTCCTGGAGGTCCTGGAGAACAGAGAGGGTGTCGTTTCAGCATTCAGGCAGAGAGAAAAAGTCCCAGAACAAACAGTGCCTGAGCAGCACCAAGGTGATCGCTGTTAAAACTTAATGAAAATGTGATTATAAAAAGAAAATAAAGCCTTATTTATTCATATTAATAGCATTAACAGTATTCTCTGAAAATCTACAAGGGGAGGTTTGTAAACAGCTACCCTTTCACTTTCCCATCATTTCCCTTCTGTCTGGGAATTGCTACAATGAAGGGAAAATTGAAACGGGACCAAAACTCCTATTAAAACCACAAAAAGCAAGCAGGCTAATAAAGTAAGTGGCATGTTCTGTTTGTCTCTGTTTGTTAACGTTGTTTGCTCCATGTCAGCACTGTGGACGGCACCACGCCTACACATTCACCTAACTGATCCATACTCACTTCACCATTTCTCAGCACAAATGTCCACTTGCACAGCTGTGAGGCTTTTGGTTATTGTAACAGACATTTTGCCAATTTCTTATTTTGTTGCAGACATATAGTAGCATATCCTAATTCAAATGGCAGTTGCTAAAATTAGCTCATGTGACGTGCACGAAACTCTAATGCTTAAGTCATCAGCTGACATCTCTCTCGCCTTGTCTCTTTGTTTTTAATAAAGTGTGAACTGCAAACAAAATAGCGAAGCAGGCAGTTTTTATTTACTTTAATAAAAGTGACGGACAGAAAACATGGGGAGGTGTCACATTCAATCAAATAGTCCCTATCTAATTAAACTCTGATCTTAAGAGCTGCTTAATGAAAACTTAGCTAACTGGCTTGTTTGTTGAAAGCAAATGGACATGTTTCTGAAAAGGAGAAGGCAACACGAGCAAACCAACAGCTCAGCTGACAAAAAAAAGCTCAGTTGCACAACTCAAAATTAATTTTTTTAGTATCGTCAATGGGTTTTTAAAGAACTCTTAAAAACAGGCGCCTGAACTATAACCTCATGTTATTTAGGGGTCCAGAACAAAAATGACTGCATGTTTATTTTAAAAACACAAAGGACTGAATGCTCACTTCAGGGAAAACTCAGGGACAATTACTCCCCCCCTCCAGCCAGCTGCCTTGTATGGCTCTTACTGAATAAAACAAGTAAAGGAGTGCTGACGCGCGCACAAACACACACACACGCACACACGCACGCACACACACACACACACACGCAGACAGCTGAGGATTATTCCAAATTAAGCACAGTTGTTTTGCGCAGTGTGGAAACAAACAAAAGAACAAACAAATGCTGAGTCACAAAAATGTCAGTCTTCACTGATGTAAAAGGGACCTGATTTGAACTGACATACATATGACAGACATGGAAACTCACAGCTCACAGGAATTAGCATACACCATTCTAATGTTAGCGCACACAGGCATGTAATACACACACACACACACACACACACACACACAAAACTAAAAGAGAAGATTGTAAACAACCAACTGAAAGTCTGGAGAAAAAAATAATGACAGAAAAGGAGTGAGAGTGTCTGCGAGACAGCTTGGAAAATACAGATATGAACCCTAAAGATATGAAAACAGTGCACACAGATAGAGAGAGTGACTACAGAGAGATAAATAGAAAAGAGAAGGGAGAAGGGAAAGGAGAAAATGGCATCCAGGAACAAAAAGCAGAGAGAGAGAGAGAATGACAAATAGGGCAGTTTTGGCGAGAGAAAGATGGAGGTATATTGTGGAAAGAGGAAACAGGGGACCAGGTGTATATAAAAAGAAGGAGAAAGAGAAGGGAGGAATCCGATTTAGAATTAAACGAGTTAGGGAGGGGCGAGCACGATGGAGGAATAAGGGACTAAGAAGCGACAAATAAGGAGAAGATTTCCATAGAGAGTAAAGGAAAGAGAGAGAACCAGAGAGAGGGGAAGGATGTGAGAGCGCGAGACAATAGGAGATGTAGAAATAAATGGAAAGGGGAGGGGGGGGTTGGAGAAGGAAAACAACAGATCAAGAGCATAAAAATGAGATGAAAGGGGAAAAAAAGCAGAAAGTGAAGGGAGACCTGCAAAAACAAATCAGCAACACGAGAGAGAGAGAGAGAGAGAGACAGAGAGAGTGAGAGAGAGGCGAGGACACAAAGAGAAAAAAGAACAAGAGAGATAGAAATTGTGAGGAAAGAGAAAGGGGCAAAAATAGACAGGAGATACAATGTGAAAATAGGGTGAAAGACAACATGGAAAGAAATATGAAGCTGCAAAAACAAATCAACTGACAGAGCAGAGGGAGAGACGGGACGAGAGAAAGGTACACAAGAGATGAGAAATGACAGAGAGAGAGTGAATAATAACAAAAAGGAAAACTAGCACTGAAGAAAACATGAAATGGAAAGAGGGACACCGCAGCAAGATAGCGACAACAGATAAAAAGTGAAAACAGAGGAGGAATGATAAATGAGAGGAGTTAGGAGGACAGATGGAGCAAGCGGATCGGCTGGGAAAACAACTTAAATGACAGGAATATGAGGCTGGGAGGTGGCATGTCGACGGCCGGGACATTCAATTATAGACCAACAAGCACCTGTATGCATGCAGACACCTGTATATGAAGTGTAGCCCACATACTGTACGTAAATACGGACACGAAAACAGGGGGAAATTGATAAACTGACAGTGGGAAGTGAAGAGGGCCAATGGAAATGGCTCCTGAGAACAGGGCGATAGGGATAATAGGAGGAAGAAGATATAGTGGAGCAGAGGGGGATGCAGTATAGAGGAGAAGAGAACATCCATTACTGTACATGCACTTATACTGAGATAAAATACGGCTGTTTCAGGCAGATATGTGTATGCAAAAAACATGTCAAAGCTTTCTTTATGGCTGTGACAAGGCCAGTCAAAATATATAAATAAGCGCGAAACCAAAGCAAGGTGAGATCAAAAGGAGAGGAAGGGATCATTTCTTTTTCATTTATATACTAACAATTTATATTAGGTTGTAAACGCTGCATTTTTTCGTCAATGCTGAACTTCAATTTATGTCTTCTTGCCAAAAATGGAAGTGGACATAGTTGTGAAAATGACCTTCAAGTTGTTACTTACAAGCAGTGAAGATTTGATAGCAATATATGTAGCTACGTATTTAAAGTTCAGGACTTTAATAATTCTTGTAATACTCCACCTTTCTCTTTATGCACAGTTGTCAGCTTCGCTTTAAGTCTGTGACAGTTCTGCAGCACCAGCTGAATATGAATGTGATGGGAGGTTAGACTGTGAAGTTCAGGACTTACTGCTGTGATGGAACCTGTTACTTTCACTTATCTTTCCAATAGGACAGAACCATGGTAAAGAATCGTTTTCTTTTTTTTTGTTACTGTAGAATGAGACATGTATTTCTACAGAAAAAGTCCTTCTCCAAAGAGTCCACCATGTTTCTACAGAAGCCCAACATGGACAAATCAAACACTTACTCAGGAGGTCTTTTTCACATTTAATGTGACTATAATTAAACTGTTTTTTTGGACAATTCATCTTTTCCAAAATTTAAAAAAATACATTATGAAAGAGACAGATACTACGATGTAATGATGGAAATAAAAGGACCTAAAATCTATCTCTTTACTATAAAAACAAAGCTAAATTGCACATGGTATTATTGTAATTGTGAACTCACTAACATATGATATCAGAAGTGCTAATCAAACCTTCTGCATTGAAATTTTAAACTAAGGTGAGGATGGCTGAATCACATCTGACTTAAATAAAAAATATTAAGCTGTGTCTGGAAACTTACTTTTTACAAGCAACTCTGTGGTGCAAATGACAGTTTCCATCTTGAGTGAGAAGCAGTGCAAAATCAGTCTAAATTCTGGAGTTATTATTATTAGTTATGTCTTAATTGTACATTGTAGGAAACTTGCCTGCAATTATTTTGTACTGCCCTGCAGACTCAACCTACGGATGTGACATCTCCCGCTTCTACTCTGCACTAACAGGTTTTTTGTATTCACATTAAATTTTCCACTTTACTGGTTTTGTTAAAGTCTACCTGAAATGAAAAAAAGTCATTTTAATCCTTTTAGATCACTTTTCTGGTCGTACTGTTCAATTACTTAACAATGTTAGCCAAAAAAATTACAAAATGTTGTTCCTTCTTATTTTTATATCAAAGTTCAATCACGTTTACTATCTGGTCGGAAAACAATTTCAACCAATAGTATCATTTCATCTGCCTGTCAATAAATCGGGTGTTAGTGACTGAAAAAAACAAGCCTCAAACTGTGTATCGTTTATATCCAAAACACCAGATTGTTCCACGGTTGCTATGATATGGCCAACTTTTCAATGGTCAAATCAAAGTGCTCCCAACTCTTTGTCCCACCAACATATCCTGTTTTTGCTGGAAATATGTCACAATATGGAGGTTGGACATTCCCAAAATGCCGTTTCAGGTGGGCTTTAATGACGACCAGAGGTTTGAAATTTCAGCTTGAAAATGTTGTCATGAAGCTCATTTGCTCCATGACATGTTTCCATTATCTATTCCTGCTGCAGCAGACCAATATCCCCACGAAAATTATTTAACTTCTTTCCCAAAATTGAGACCGGAAATCATTACTACTCTTCTCACTGGAAAGTCTTCTATACCATTGTGAGTGAATACAGCAATGACCCACAAAATCTATGGCATTGATTGCCCATAATAGTTGGGATTTCCTTTACGACACGTGGAACCAGAAGCGGTTAAACTGAAAATCGAGAGTGTGACAGAGTATTTCAGAGAGTGCACTCATGCGTGTTTCCCCAATTTTCAATAAGCTTTGGTCTTTGAATGACAATAGATTTTAGTGTTCAGAACTTAAGACTCTCCTGGATGAGCCGAAAGAGCGGGATGAAAAACAAGCCTCACTGTATTGACTCATATGTGCAAAGCAATTAGAAAAGGCACCGTCATTAAGAACCCAAAACCTCAAGCACCAAATATCCTGGGCACCTTCAGTCGTTGAAAATTTGTGATTAAAACGTTTTTGACTTCACATTATTAGCAATGATTTCTCCAAAGGCTGTATATTATTAGCATAGATTTTTGTCTGGCTATTTTAATAAATGAGATTAGAAATGATGGGACGACACAGCTGGAGAAGGAGAAGGGGAGAGGCACCGCAAAGGCAAAGACGAGGCAGAGAAACTGAGACAGTAATTGGACAATACTACCTAATGCATGAGCAGAGAATGGAGTGGAGGGTGCACTAATGGAGGAAAGTGAGAAATGTCACTCCATAAAATACTGAGCTAATTTGGGCCCATAATTGCCATGGTGATGAGTGGCAGAGATGGAGCAGGCAGGTGGTGGGGGGGCACTGTATCGCACTGAAAAATAGATGAGATTTGACCAGAGAATATGTGGAAGAAAAAAAAAACAGAAGGACTCACAGTTAACAAAAAGAACACGCAGTGACAGTTTCCTCCTCTGTCACACACCAGTACAACACACACACACTCTGCTGTAGTAAGTCCACTCACTAGAGGAGCTCTAAGCATGACCTTCTCAAGGTCAAAGATGGTTATCTGTGTGTATGACTGTGTGTGAGTGTGCGTATGAGTGTGTGTGTGTCTGTACCTGCAGTGCTGGTAGTTACCCCTCCTGCAGGTGTGTGTTCATGGTTTTGCGTTACCTGGTCAAGGCTCTGGAAGTTACCAGATTTAACAAGGCGGCATGTCAGCAGTGTGTGTGTTTGCATTGTACCGTGTATTTTTCTTTGTGATCACGTGTTTTTGTGTGTTTTCACACCTTTAGTTCGATCCCTTTGATTCAGACAAAGAAGAAAAAAAGATTTGCTGTTGCCTTTAGGTTGTGTGGCGGTTTGTCTTCACACTTACTCTTTGTTGACCTTGAATCATCGTAACTCTACAGACGCAAACGATTCCCACTCACGTCATGTTACCATGGTTACAGAGGGGTCTGACAGAAGTATAGACTTTACATTCCTCAAACTGATTGGGAGTTCTTAATTAGTGGTAAGATTTAAAACCACAACATGTAATATGTAGATCAAAAACAATAACAAAAGAGCAGTTAAATGACATTGTGAGGTTAGCTTTTGCTCATGGAATCTGGTTTCTTCACTGACAAACAACAAATAATCCTCCTCCATTATAAGTAAAAAAAAGTACAACAATACAAAAACAGACATGGAAGCTAGGTGGTCAGACAACCTTATTCCTCAACCTGGTGTTTCACGTTTCATCAAAATTAAAGCAGCAAGAGAGGTTCAAGGGGTTAAGATGCCATGGCAACCAAATGATATGAAAGTCTGGGTACTGAGTGATGTGATGTGTGGATGTGATGTGATGAGGAAATCAGGCGGAAGTTAAAACTTTTAATTTGTATTCATTTTTTAGGCAAAAATTCAAACTAACAAGTACAAAACCAAAGCTCTTTCACCACCAATTACATAGGTGACTGCTTTGTTTATGGCAATAAAGAAAATGAGCGATAATGGCAGTGAATCATGACACTGTCAATAAGGGTGGACCGACGAGGGGTGCAGGATGTTTATGGTGTGAAAATGGGGGTGCTTAATATGATGTGTGAAGCAACACAAACGCACTCTCTCTAATTAGGACTCAACCTATTTTCTAACTCAGAATTGCTCTTTGGAGAACAGGGCCTGCACACACACATACACACACACACACACATACACATACATACACACAGCGGCATTGTAAAAACCGTATTATTAAAACATTGAGTGATGCATGCTAATGTGTTCCAATACAGGAAACAAACAGAGAGATGCTCGTTGGGGTGGGGTGGTGGAAGCAGAGAGATGTGAGTACTGCTGGTTGACACACTGAGGAGAAGAGATGACTGATTTATAGGATAAATTATGGGATGGCAGCAAAAACCTTTTCTGATATTTAAATTTAGACTGAGAAGGAGTGAAGGAGTGAAGGAGGGAGGAAAGAGGTTGAGGAAGAAGAGGGGTCTTGTAGATTCCTTCAGGCTTCCAATACTGCCAGAGTAAGGGGTTTCCATTCCTCTGGAACCACATGGGCTGCCTTCGTTTAAAAATCCACTGAATAGCGCATGACAGCAGGAAGGAAGAAGGGAGAGAGAAGGCAAAGTGGGGGAGGAGAAGGAAGAAGTGAAATGAGGTGCTGGGCAACAGGAGGAGGTGGATAATAGGAACACGGGAGGAAAGAGGAGCAGCAGGATTTAGCCCCATTACTTGCTGTCTTTTTGTGGAAACATGGTGGAAATGTTAAAACAGGCTGAGGGATGAGAGGATGGGGAGGACGAGATCAATGGGAGGAGGACTGGATGAAGTTATTACTAAATGAGAAATCGGGAGAAAAAGGCATCAGGTTTGGCAGTAAAAGGGGAAATAGAAGGTTGGATAATGGTCAAAATGGTCAGCCATGATGGAGTGATACACCATAGATAAATGGAGATATCTGTGAAAAGAGATTGATGATAGATCAGCGAATAGATGGAAGGACAAGACAGATAGACACATCACGTTCACTCATTTTCTTCTGTACAGTGTTAAGATCGATCAGAACCTTCTGTGTTTCCTCTGCAGTGGAAGACAAAGCCATATATCCTCCTCTTTACTTTACAGGAGTAACATGATTTTGGGCTTCGGTAAATTGTCTTCATCATCCACTTATCACACTATGGGAGTAAAGGCTTTTCCGCTCATGCTTCTCGGAATCAGCTTCACATCTCACCGAGCTACGATGATCACATAGCTTATGTGCCAAGAGGCTGCCGGATGAACCGGCTGTGAAGAGCGTGTGCTGAAGGAAAAATAGATTAAAATACAAAATGTCAAGGTGCTGCTTTAATACTCTCCCACCTCTGCTTCCCTCCCTGCTCGCTTGATCCCAAAGCACGCAGTCCATCCCTCCCTGTCATGCTGTCGACAGGGCTGCCGCTGGCCTCCTTCTATGACATCCATCACTCCATCCTTGTCTACCCCTCCATCCCCCCTCGCTTTGCACCTTGGTCTTATTGTTTTTCCTTTATGTGCCTGGTCTCTCTGTGTCTTCTTTGCTTATATACTGTATTTGTTGCCTCAAACATTAAAGAATATATATTTTTTAAGATTAGTTGCACCTGAAAATAAGTAAAACTTGAAAAAAAAGCTGTGAATGCAACTCTGGTTTTCTCCAGTGGAGTGAGACTAATGATGATCCCGTCATATGTTTGTTTAATTTTCATAAGGAAAAGGTTGATATAGACATTCCTTATTCACTAATTTGCTAAAATATTCCAAAATTATTTACGCTGCATGCAAATCTTTCTCCAGTGAGTTTGGCTCCCACAGCAGCAGCAGCAAAGCTCCTTCACTCACAGAGCTGCCAATTAAGAACTGCACTTGCATGGAGCAAAATTAATATTTATATGATCATAGATAATTTATTCTAATTCATATACATTTTAAAATTAACACTTTTTAAAAATGGAATCTGTGTAAAAAAGATTAAAAATGTAAATCTAATTCATAGAATTATACTACATGTAAATAACTAAAAAAAAACTTGCAGTGGCTCATTTTTAACTGTAAAGCTCAACACAGCTCATCATCAGTTATTTACTGGCAAAAAACGTCTGCCTCAAGTGGCACCAGATCACAAGGCATTGAGATCGGAAACAGACGTGAAAGGGACTCAGTTGGTTTCATTCACGAACTGGTGGGAATATGAAATATTAAGTCAGAATGCGAGTTAAGTTATAATTCTATTGCCAGCCTTTGGGATGCCAAGATATTGTGCAGCGAGTAATAAAACTATAAGAAAGGATTTTACAACTCTGTAAATATACTATTCTGACAATTATTGAACCTCCTGTCAGGTGGATGGTTGCATTGCAAAGCTGTGTACACAGCGTTAAAGTGGATTTGCAAACTCTGACAGCTGGAGCTGAAAATATCTTGTTTCCTGAACTGATTACTTTGTTTCATAACTTCAAGACTCCAGTAGATAAATATTATGACAACAATATTAAAAGTGAGACTGACAGATTATCTTTGACCTTGATTACAGAATACTGAGGTGGTCATTAAGGTGCACGGTGTTATATAAAGTAGATAAAAACACCTGCAGGAACTCAATGAAGAACATGCAGTCCTGTTGAAAGCTCCAAAACAAACAGTACATGAGCCTGAAATTGATGCTTTTTTATCAACAGGTAATAAAAAAAGATCTAAAATACTAAAAATAAATGTTTGCAGCAGCTTATTTTCTTTCCTTCACTGTCAAAATGTTGCATTTACAGCGTATGCAGAGTGCGAAGTGAATGAAAAACAAGTTGTCACAGAATAGAAAAGTGTCTGCACTGCAGTGAAAAGCACCAGTCAGTCATGGTGCAGACACACTGCCAGCAACAGCAGGGAGCATGACACTGCAACTGTGGGTCAGACCTTTAAATAATAGCTGAGTAATGGTTGTTTTTAATAGCGCTCTACTTCACTCAGAGCACACAATCTGTCCTTCCTTGTTTGCTTGCATAACTGTTTAGTATCAACGCTCTTTTCTCTTTCAACATCTCCCTCACCTGCTCTGGAGGTTCCATTAAAAGGAGATGAGTGAACGAGACATAAAGCTCTCTTGTGTCTTTTTCCTTTATTCATTTCCTCCAAAGGACAGAAAATAAAGTTAAAGAAATGCACAACAAGGACGTTCTTACTACTAATTAGACAGAGGAGTCATGTTATCTGAATACATCCTGTATCTAAAAATCTAAAGCCATTTTGACAGATTAATACATGAGAGTATTTAAGATAGCAATGGACCACCAGAAGTAGACCCCTGTTCAGCAGGTCAGAGAAATTTCTGTTGGTGCTACAGACTGTTTTTGTTTTTTAGTTACCTTAATCGGAGAATATTCAGCTAAAACAGATTAGCTGTTTTGCCCTCATTGGTTTCTGTGAAGTTTGCTGGGAGCCATGATGTCATGAAGCCCCGGTGTGTTTTATTTGCTGTGAGCAGTGGGCACGTATACTTTTAAGACCTGCATTCAAGGCAGCAGCAACTGTTAAACAACCCCTCTATAAATGTATAAACCCCGGTCTAAGTTTGTTTTGTGTTTTAAATAATATTATAACTAAGTTTTCTTTTAAATTTTATTTAAATGCTATGAAATGATCGATATATCATTATCTTTAAAACAGGAGTAAAAGATGGGTAATTATAGATTATAATGCAGTTTTTACGACTCAATAGGAACGTGTCACATGACCTTCAATCTGACTTGTTGGATCTTTGCTTCTGTTTTGTTCACAAACCCTCCATCAGTCTGCTGTCCCTACCTGCAGTTTGAAAACAGTCCTCTCCCCTTCCTGACGCCTGTAGATCTTTCATTTCATGTCTTTCCTTTCTCTACTTTAAACCACCCATCCAGCCAATTTCCCATCTCTCCCTCTGTTCTGCTGTTACCCCACGTCTTTGATACTCCAGTGTTATGTACAGGAAAGCAGATTTTTGTGCTCCATGGATGAAGTGGCCTTTCCACTACAGTGAATGACTCCTGCCCCCTCCTGCTGACACACAGCAGCTCTTTCACAGAGCACACTGAGCAAGTGACAGACAGCGATTTGAAGAGCGCTATCGCCGCGTGAGTTTCAGTTCAAAGCTTGATGCCACCGCATGCAGCATCCTTCAAACTCTGCTGTTCAGCCATTTGCTCCTCAAAGATTTGGATGTTTTGTGGGGCATCTGTATCAGCTCTGAAAAGGCCACGGAAGTGACTCTGGCCACACTCGTCGAAGTGAGTTGCTTTGGGTGCCTCCAGTGACCAAAAGCTCATAGCGTGATGACTATCACCCATTCGCTCCACCTTTTACTGCATCATTCGGTCACCAACCTTGTTACAGCTCTCTGGCAATAATTTATTCATCGTTTTCTCAAATGTGTGGCGTTCCTCCATGCCTGCTTTCCTGCGTTGATTGTGTTTGGTTTATACATATTGCATGGTAATGGTGGAAGGGGGGGTTGGCGGTGTTGACACGTTTTATAGCTTAACTGCGTGGCTAAGTTGCTTAGGATAGAGAAAAAAAAGGGAGATGGGGAACAGAGAAAAAGATGAGACACTGGAGAGCGAGACAGAAACGAGTGGAAGACGGAGAAGAGCAGTTCTTGAAGGAGCGGAGGAGATGTGGAAAATATGTACATTATTTCAAGACGAGCAGTAGGTGGGAGGGAAGAATCGAGTGATGTCAGGGGGGAGTTGAAGAGGGAAAATCTGTGGTGGAAAGTCCTTGAAGTGGGAAGGTCACAAGCTATTCTGTGGCTAGTGCTCTCAGACGTGTTGCTGAGAAAAACACTATATATAGTGCAAGCAGCTATTTTCAAAGTGAGGAAATAATGCAGCCTGAATCTGAGAATGGCACATAACGAGAACGGTGTGTAAACAGCTAATCCCAAATCACATCTCAATCTGAAATGTACAATGCTGATTTGAATACAGCTTCAAAGCTAAGCTGACTGGGCTGATTGTCTGATCTCCTGGTCACATTACCTGTTAATTCACTTAAACAACCACCTGCTGGTGATAAATTAATGGACTCAAACGGGACTAAAATAAATCCATGTGCACAAAACAACCGTTCATTTCTCTCCCGCGCTCAGAACCAGGAGACAGATGATTTGTTTGATTGGAAAGCCAGCGGTGCAGGTCGAATTCAATCGCATCATCCAAGGAGTCAAAAATCACTGCGCTGGGTCACCAGCGGCAATGGCAGTAATTTATTCACAGCATCCATGAAGAGCCATGTGAGGTGGGGAAGCTGTAAGAGACCAGAGGGTCTCTGGGAATTTATAGTTTCCCAATTGCAATAAATTTGACATGCAGAAAATAATATCACATTGATCAGCTACCCTTGTCTGCTTGTGTGAACTGCTCAGCTGTAAATTGCAGATTTTTGACAGGATAGTGTCGAAAACTGAGTCCAAACTACACTATATGACAGGTTTTTTTAGCTTCTCTGTACTGTTTAACAATTAATTTTATTCCCCTCAAGCAGAATCCTCCCACTTTTACAGAGTCCAGGCTTCAGACCAGATATAAAGTTATAACCATTGAGCCCCCAGGGCTTTTAAAGCATCCTGCTACATTGAGGTTGAAATCACCATGATCTTTTAAATTTTCCCTTTAACATATGGTTCAATTTGTTTTTATTCTGTTTAATGGCTTTTTTTAATTCTTATTAGACTTTGTTTTAATTCTGATCTGCCATTTTTAATTCAAAGTGTCTTTCATTGCCATGTAATTGTGTGTGAAGTGCTTTGCGACATTGTTGAGGCCCATAAAGGCAAATAGAGAATCATCAAAAAGAGGATCATCAAAGAAAGAAAGAGGACAGTCCGATGATAGGCAGAATAAAAGCAAGAGAAGAAGAGTGTGTGGGTGCACAGTGTAGGGTGAAGAGCAAAAGGACCTGACAGCAAAGAGCACCCAGGGACCAGACCTCATCAGCCAGAGAGAGATTTATAAAGACTCAATAAGTAACAGCAGATATGGGGTGTAGACACAGAGGATACGTGCTGGTGGATGAACACATGCAGCGCTTTTACATTGAGCTTTGCATCTACTCTTGTGTAAATACTGTCAAAGAAAATCACCGTTCCCTTCACACATGGAAACAGACTTTCAGTTCTCATTATCAAGCCGAGCATTTATGCATAAAAACATGTATGAAATAAATGCAACTTACAGCACATATACACACTCCCCTCTGACAGAAAGATAAAAATGATCGCATGCTCATTCAGCTGTGCAGAGATACACATGCACACACACCACATGAACCCGCTCACAGACCCCATATTGGGGTGTGTGTTTGTAATTGTGGTGCTGAATGCTGCTGTATGGATCAATCCGACTGTGCAGTAATTCAAGTGGCGGTTGATCTCTGCAGTTGCTGCTGTGCAGACATGTTTACAGGTTGCACACACAGTCAGATGAGGACATTCTGTTATCATTAAACTCTACTAAGTGATCTTTTCATTTGAAGGCTGAATCAAACAACTATTCTGGACCTGAAACGGATGCTTGTTCCATAGATCCCGCTGAGAGTCACAGTCCACTCTGCAGCTCCTTGTAACTTTCAGTCCACTGCTCTCATTTGCTGGTATGCATGATTGATGACGCCACACCACCATGTAAAAACCAGGCCCTCAAAAGCTGCTGCACTCACAAGCTTGAATGTCAAACGAGGGCTACATCTAATATGTATCAAATTATACAGATGTGTGACAATTACGAAACGTTATTGTGATGCCGTGTTGCAAACCGAGCGGAAATGACACATTGACTAAACTAAGGTTAAAGTCATTCAGCATGATTAGCAGAAGAGAGAATTATGTTGTTTAATTAATCCTAGAAGCACACAGCTTAATGTGCCAAGTTGGGATCTGGCATTTTATCACTTAATACTGGAACATGATCCCAGTGATACAGAAAATTAGTATAATTTGGTTTCTATGCTGCCTTCCTAAGAGAAACACACAGTGTGTTTAGTAAGACAGACATGGATGATCGCAAAGATATTTTTCTTAGGTGATATGACTTTTGTGTTTCTGCCCCTTTTTATTTCAAATATTTCAATATATTCCTTATATTTTCACCAGAGTGTCTGAACTTGCAGACTTTCTTCAAACATGAAGTGTCACAGAGGACCACACAAAAGCTTTCTGGTCTTTTTGGGATGAACCCTACCTCGATCCTCCCGGTGTCTGGCTGGAAGCCTCTGGCAGGGTCTTCGGTCGTCACTCTGCACTGGATGGCGCAGCCGTTCACCCTGATCTTGTCTTGTTTGAGGTTCAGCTCTGGCAGGCTGCGGCCCTCACACACATGCACCTGGGCGTGCACCAGGTCCACACTGTGAAAGTGAGAGAGGCCATTAGGTGAGTAAATTGATTGAAGTCCTGAACATTGTGTGAACAGCACTTGATTTCCCCTGGTGTCACTGTGGAGAACATTATTTCTGCTTACTCCAACGTTTAAAAGACCACAAAGGTCATTTATATGGCATTTTAGCTGAATACACAGAGTTTTCAAATGCGCTCTGTCCCACCAACTCAAACATACACACTACTTACATTTACAGTACTTTTTTATTCATCTGAAAATGCATTTTTGGAGGGCATTATGCATTTTTTTATTTTGTAACCACCCTGTAATAGAGTTAATTCAATGTAAGAGAGACAAAGAAAAGTCATTATCTCCTATTTCTATGAGCTGTAAGCCTTAACGTCTATTTGGCTCATGTGTATGTATTTATTTAAATGCACTCTCAATAGAAACATGTTAGGTTAAGCTACATGACCTCACACAGTGTAGCACATAGGCCAAAAGCATAATGGTATTTTGTTTTTGTTGTGTTTTGGACACATTTTAAACGCAGCAGTGGAGGGACACAGAGGGCGGAACAAAATTCTTAAATGGCTGCATCTCTTGCACCAAATCTGCTGCCAAACAAACACACTCAGGCAACCGGGAAGCCTCTCCGTCTTGAGGAGTGAATGAGAGACAGAAGGCACGCACATTAGCAAACACGCTCGGAGTTTGGACGCCGCCTTGGCTTCCGTCTCTTTAATGTCTCAATTAGCTGGTATCCACATTCTGGCCAAACAGAAGGACAATTATGCATCAGCGTGGTGTGAAATGTGTTGGTGTAAAAAGCAGATCCGCTCTTGATAACTTGGACAGTCGCTAACGTCATGTTTTTGTTACACTTTCATAAATATGTCGGTATTTTTGTAAGTGGATAGCTCCACTTGCATCCTTAGATTATAAAGAGGACAAGATGTAATGGGTCTCTTGTGAGTGATGCCCCCAACAGTTATGAACATGATTTCCAGTTTCCCAGTACTTTATTGTTTTATTAGGATGCCAGTCGGCAGACTCAGATTATTTAGTCTTTGTGGGGTCCAGCACACTGTCATCTCCTCTGGGCTACAGACCTTTAAGGATGCTGCATATTAATAGAAATGTTTCGTTTCCTCTACTCTTTAGTATGAAATGTGATGCGGAGGGTTTAAATGGGAAGGTTTAGGTTAATAGAAAGGGTTTATATGAGATTTTGAACATCAACATAGAGGCAACAAGCTGACTACCATATAAAGATACAGTTCAGTAGTGACTTTGAGCAGAGAATGAAGTTACACTCCATCTTCTATAATTCAAGCTTCTGTGTTCTGTGTTCTGATAGCTGCATGTTGTATTAACATTTCAGGTAAAAAATATTGGTATTAATATTCAAGTGAGACATCTGATTGCACTGAAGGTTATATATACTGTATTATTGATGCATACTTGTTTATTTAGGCTAAAGAACATAAATCATTAAGTACAGAAAAGTTAACATATGTTTATACTGAAGTGTCACAAAGTGTTGGTATGTGTTCATTTTTGCTTGTCTTCTCACTGACCTAGTAACTTGTAAGATTATTGGAATATTAATGAGAAAGGCAAAAGGGGAGAAAAAGCAGTTTAAAAACAAATAATTACATTAAAAAAAACTAACTTAGGAGGTAACATAGTATTAGTGAGTTCTAATGGCTGTTCTTTCCACAGAGATGGAAGTTCTTTAATAGTATGCAAATAAACCAATTTCAGTGGCAAACAAGACAACTAAACATTTGAGTCCAGAGTCAAACACTTTGCTTCACGCACAGACTATAAATATATGTAAAAATCATGTTTGGCCTAGTTTCCCCCCCTTCACATAATTCTTTTACTTTGAACACATAAGGCAACACTGATTGAATGAGGACCCTCGAGGGTTTATGGAATTCATTGTATACTAATTTGACTGAGACAAATTAAAGAGCC
This sequence comes from Acanthurus lineatus, assembly GCA_029814665.1. Classification (NCBI taxonomy): domain Eukaryota; kingdom Metazoa; phylum Chordata; class Actinopteri; order Acanthuriformes; family Acanthuridae; genus Acanthurus; species Acanthurus lineatus. Next base: position 6,542,792 of record JAPZDV010000016.1, read on the forward strand.
TGCAGCAACATCTGTCCCTCAGTAGAGCCCGTTGCAGAATAAAGGTCTCTGTATCATTAGCAGGCTCCACAATAGGGCCAAGCTGCAGAGGAAGAGGATGAGGAAGGACGCCTTCAGCAAAAGTAGGGGCTGGAAAAGACTCTGCAGCACATGCTCGACAAGAGCGTGATGACAGTAATCGCTGCTGGTTGACACTGTTGTCAAAACTGTGTTGGAGAACAAAGGGGACCAACCAAAGACAGTAAAAAGGATTGACCTAAAACTTCTGTTAAGAGGAAGAGTTGGGGCAATATTGCCACCAGTGGGATCAGTATTGATGATGACACAAATTGACTGCAGAAGCTGCAAAGTTTAATGTGCTCAAGTTCCTGATTGAAATAAAAAACCTGAAAACTGATGCATTTCCTTTGCATGTGTCCCCAAGATTAAACCATTGAAGATAAATATTATTAAAGTTCTGCAGAACTTTTTTTTTCTTTGTTACTCTGCTTAATGACTGAAAACCTACATCTCCCTGACTTCAGTGACACATTACACAAGTTAAAGATGTGATGTAAAAAATAAACATGTACAGAGCTTCAGAAATGAATAAATAAGACTGAGCATATACATTATGTACAAACTTAAGAGGTAATAATGTGATGCTCTATATCACCAGATTGTATTTTAATTGCCATGGCTTTCTTTTTCATCATCTAGTTATTAAGAGTTACTATTCAAATCCCTTACAGATATCTCTACATTACCGTTTGTTATGTTCCAATAGTTTATTTTTTACTTGGTTTTAGTGTTAGGATCAATAAATGCATCCTGTGCTCAGAAAATGTGAGAATCATAATTCTTTACCATGATATTCATCATAAGAAAGGAACACAACAGTAGACAGAGCACTTCATTATGAACTCCATATTCATTCCCAAGTTTCTGGCTGTAAATGCAGATTTAAAAAGGAGCAGTTTTTGTTTATCAATTACCAAAACTAATAATCACTGAAGCTGCTCCACTTCCATATTCACAAATCTAATTCAAATGCTGCTAACCCCACTTTTTCAAACTCTCTGCTTATTGTGCCGTGCATTTACCCATAAGCACTGGCACACAATGGACTAAATATGGCAGTTTAATCATATTTTAATCAGATTTTTCCAAGAGCCCCGGGAAGAAAGAACTCCTGACCTGCAACATTACCTGGTCCAAGGTTTGCTCGGTGTCAGTTAGTTGGTGGAAAATTTAATTACACAGAAATTTATTTGGGACTGTGCAGCATGTAAGCGCAATAATCTGAAATAATAAGGTCTAAAAACTTGATTTTAACTCCAGGCTACTCCACAGTACAAAGCCTCAAGATTACAAATAAAGCAGGACCTGCCTTAAGGCCAATGTCATTTTGTTGGATATTGAGGTTTAGTAGTGCATATTTTCCAAAATTAGCAAATAATCACATTACAGTGAGCCAAATTGAACACACGGGGAAATCTGACTCATTTTCCCGCTATGCTTACAGCCAAAGAAGGTCATAGAAATAGCTTTGTTTTTCACTAAGAAATTAACCATTAATAGAGTCATTTAAAACACTCCGTAGATATTTTGTCTACTCTTTGCCTTCGACTTTTTTTAATGGCTTCCACTAGGGTATCATTCCGTCTCACTCTGTGGATCTGTCAGGTCAAAAGTGTGAATATTTTCTTTATTCCTGACAATACTAAAGAATGCATAAATCTTTTAAGATGTCAAGCCTAATATTGTCTATTCTTCCTGCGCAGCATCTCTGACTGTTTGCCAGTTGTGCCTTTGCCTTGCTTTGGGCCTCTGAAGAGCTGCCAAGTTTATATTTGATCTCTGACGATTGAGAAGAAAAATGGAAACCCCACAAGTGTCACAGAACATACTGTCTGTGTGCTCAGAGAATCTTTTCTTCGATATCCACTTAGTACCCTCACCTCGCAGCCAAGAACATTATTTTGCATTCGGTCCTCCTGTCTACAGACAACCTTGCTTAAGGCTTCTGATATACACATTTGTTCTCTGCTGAAACCACCAATCACAAACCTGCAAAAAAAATACATGAACTGCGCCGCAGAAACACACCGAGGCCCAAATTATTTAAAACTCAGCATTGGCTGCACTCCTGTCCTGCTCGTCCAGTCCTACTATATTAGCCTGATTTTATAGCAGCAGCCAAAAAGTTGACTTGTTTGTGGGGTTGTTTTGAATAAGCGGTTTAAATCGTTCCCCATAAAACTGACACTTATGGTGTGTAAACAAATATAATATCACAGACACTGTAGACAGCTGAAAGCAAACGCTCTGGGGAATATGGAGCACACACCTCTCTGCATCATCTCTTATGTATCAGCTTATATGGCTAAACATGCGTTTTTTCATGGCAACTTAACTTAAAGGACACAGAGTTTAATCAGCTTTCATGGTGCTGTCAGAGGCCTAAACTTTGGTTGAACCTTACAGGTTTCCCTCTGGGTTGCTTCAAAGATGACGGAAAAAGCCTCATGTCAATGCCATGCACATATTGTTTATTCACTGATGCAAATGTTTCTATCTAAGCTCAAACAAGTCAGAGCAGTCTTTTGTACTCGCAACTGACAGAGCATTTTGTTGCAGTGTATTACAGCATCAACATTTAATGGGTTGACTTTAACATCTAATTATCCTTGTGTCACGTTAGATGATGTGAAATATTACCATCAAAGTGCTTTTAAGAGACATCCAGCGTTGTAAATGTGAGTGACGCCTGACGGTATGAAAGCATAGGAGCACAAGTATGGATGAGGTACTGAAAGAACTGTGGCTGATTACTGTTGTTTTTGACTGGTTTCACGGGTGTAAAATGTCACTCATGCAATACATTTAAAAAAAAACAACTCATGTTTTAAAAACAGGAAAACAATACAATTGCAAAACTGACTTTGTGACTGAGATTAAAACTTGTAGTTAGCAAACTTTCTTCAAAAACAACATTATTCTCTCCATGGATTTCCTCAGTTTACAGCTGTGTACCTGAAAAACTCACACGCTTAAAAGCCTTTGGTTTTATTTTGACAACCAGCAAGCATGAGCTATCATGTCATAAGCAGTTACTGCATTATTTATTATTCAGGTTTTTTAAAAAGTCATTAATATTCATTGTTTATCATATTCTTTTACTTAGGTCTAAAAAAACATATCAAATGTAGTAAATGTAAATGTCACCTTGTTATTTTATTGCAATGAAGGGCTAATAAAAATGCACAATGCATAAAGGTAAATTAGCAAATCTTGTGTCACCCTTGGCTTGTCCTTCAAGCACTGAGTTGTTGCAACCAGCGGGTGCTTTGGGAACCACTGGCTTGAATAATACAACCAAGTACTTATTACATAGAAGACTCAGTTCATTTGTCAAGAAATATGAGTTGAACTTCTGTACATTTGGGATTAGAACGCTGCTAATCTAGCTTGTTCAGTCTACTTAAAATATTATGGTGCCGTTAACAAACCTGCATGATTCCCGTCACAAAAAATGATACTGCTTAAAATAATTTTGTGGCACACTATGCTGATCCAAAAAGGCAGCAAGCTCCCATATGACAAAAGGGTGGATATGCATTTCAAAGCAAGGATTAAGATGCTCCTTTAAGAGAGGATCATCATAAAATTACTGCAGGTCATCTGTAGAGTCAAGAGTGCAACGATGGTTTCATTAAAATGTAATTCTATTAAAATGAGTTATCCTGTCGGCCCTCAGTTGTGCAGGGAGTTAGATTGCCAGGGCTGAGCAGATCAGAGTGGAGGATGTATAATGTCCTGACCTGTGACAGCAGCTGAGCACCTCAACACACATTCCATCCAACCTCAAATATGTTAATAATTACGTATATACATACATGAATACTAAATGACCAAAGAAAGTACTTACAACATTGCCTCTTCCGCACATGTGCATGCACCAACACACACATCTCATCCCTACATTACCACAGTACATGGAAAGTACATTAGCCTGATCCTCACTTGAAACTATGGATACACACACACACTCGCAGTATGTGCACCATCAGAAAGTCCAGCATACCCGCACATTCACATTCAGCAGCAAACACACAAACTCTGCCCTAATCTGTCATGTGTGCGCACGCACACACACACAGACCATGAAGGCTGAGTACTAATTGCATATCATTTTCAGTCGTTTCACTGAGAGCTCGTTAGCAAGGGAGAAGGGGGTGGCTGAGCGCCCAGAACGAAGAGGAGAGAGGAAGAAGGAGAAGAAAAAGAAGAAGTGTGGCGAAGGGAGGAAGGCAGCTTGTTGTGGCCATAAGAGATGAAGAAATCTGACAAACAGGCTGGGAGGTAAAGAAAATATTTCACTCCAATCTCCAAATCCACAAGAATGGAAGAGATTGAGAGATAAATAAATAAGAGACAAGATGGCAGTTTTACATCCCCAACTCAACGCGAGGGAGCGAAAAATGAAGTGAGGGGAGGCAGAGGGAGTGGGAGTGGGAAGAGGATGGACGAGGATAAAAAAGCTGGATGCTAAAACTGAAAGAGCAAGTGGGAAAAGTGGGAGTGTGGAAGAGATTGGATTTGGCCTCGCTCAAAAGGACAAAGGCAATGAAGGCAGAGAGGCGGTGGGTGGAAAGCGAAGGTGGAAGGCAGAGATGCTGGAGAGGGCGAGGGGGAGGAGGGGAGCTGGAATGGGAGTGGGAAGGAGGGATGGAGGGATAAGTCAGACAAGTGGGAGCGTAGGACAAGAGAGATAAGGAGGAGATGACTGTGCTGAATTAACAAGAAAGGAATAATACGTGGTGGAAGATGCTAAATAAGGGAGGTTAGATAAGGAGGAGGGAAAGAGAGGAGGAGTGACAGTGGGATTGCAAAATGCATCTTTGGGAAAGAATTTTCTGCAATTTCACCACTAGATGCCACTTAATGCTACACACTCGTCCTTCAAAGGAATATTTTGACATTCAGGGGCAAACGCTTCAACACTTGCTAGGTGATGTATGATATCACACTGATTACTGAGTTAAAGACAGAAGACTGAGAGCCTCAGTGAGCATTAAGACTGACAATGGGAGGAAACGGTTAACCAGGCTCTGGAAATTGGACAAGCGAGATAATTTGTTAATCAGTGAGCTTTGGAGGTGCTGGTAGGTGGATTTTGTTATCTTTGGACCGAGTCAGGCTAACTCACCCTTAATGTTTTCAGTCTTATGCTAAGTTCAGCTAAGCTGCTGCTGGCTGTAATTTTAATATTGAATGGATAGACATGAAAGTGCTATCAATCTTCTCTTCTTACTCTCAGCGAGCGAGAGAATAAGCCCATTTCCCAAAATGTCAAATTGTGCTTTTAAGTTTAACATGGCAGATGTAAGAAGTGGAAGACAGAAATGACAGGAAAAAAAAGTTAAAGAAAGGGAAGGAAAGAAGGGAGAGGGGGAGGTGGGTGTGCTGAGGCAGAAAGTGAGAGCTGAGCAGATAAAAGTGTAAACAAGAGAGGAAGACAGAGATGCAATTAGCAGCTAATAACGTGAAAGTATGACATAAATCCTGTCCTTTTAATTTCACTCTCATCCTTCCTCAAAAATGACTTTCTTTCCAACGATTCTCTTCTCCTTTCACTCGCCTCTCGTCCTTTCATCTTTCATTGTCTCTATCTCCAGCTCCCCCCTTTTCCACACGCGGCCTCGAAATGCAGATCATTTACTCCTTTTGAAGTGAGCTCTTGATTTTATAACTTTATTAGTGCACTGAGTGTTAGGCTGCACTGTTTGAGGGTGTGTGTGTGCGTGTGTGAGTTTTTCTCTATCTTCAGGTTTGTTTGAATGTTCAACACAAATCACGTCGCCAGCGAAACATTTTCCAGCATGGCTGTGGGGCAAGTGATGAAGAGCAGAGCAGAAATGTATTTTCTCATTCAGGTTAAACCAATGCAGACTCTTGTCTACCAAATGCATATAAACACACACATAACACACGCAAACACACAGCCCTTTGCACCCATGAAGGGCCTGCAGGAATGAAGTGTACAAAAAACAAGAAAACAGAGAAAGTGGTAAGAAAGGACACCAAGGAAACAAGAGGAAAAGGATGAACACAAACAAGTACAAGAGCAGGAATCAGGAGGGAGGAATGGAGGAATAAGATGAGCAAGATGAGGCCTTGAGAAAGGAATAAAAAGACAAAGAGATGGGAGAAAGTGTGAAGGACAGATGGAAAGGACAATAAAGACAGGTAAATGGAGCAGGAGAGAATATGAAAGAAAAACAAAGGAAGATGAAGCAAAAAGACATGAGAGAAAGGAGGAGAGGACGGCAGTGAGCCCTCCATCTTGTTTTGTGTGAATTTCATTAGCCGGTTTTTTTCGACAGCAAACAGAAGAAAGAGAAAAAGGGAGTCTGGCGAGGGGAGGTGAGAAACAGAGAGGCAGACGGGAGGGGATGAGTTGTCTGCATGCGTGAGGGGAGGAAATAAGAAATTTGAATCATTGTGGCATGAGGATGGCATTTTGACATCAATTTAGCTGGCAGCCAGAACACTATGGTGCATGTTCGATACACACATGCAAACAGGACGTGGCTGGAGATGGAGGGAGAGGGGGGCAAAGAGATGAAGAAAATTATTAATCACAGTTTACCCATGTACGTTACACAAAGAGAGGGGGAAAAAAAATGAAAGCTGAAAGGAAAGCAGAGGGAAAGTGAATGTGATGTTTAGGACATTCAAAAAAAAAATAATTGCTCTTCCAAGGACATCAGAAAAGAGGCAGAATACTGAAAAACATGTTTACAAGCACTTTTAAATAAACAGAGAATTAAGCGAGGAACAGTTGGAGGACATGAGTCGAGGAAACAAGGCAAAGGGGGGAGGTGGGGGTGTGTGAAATATGGCTGACATACAAACCCAGCAGCCGCTCACACACAGAAATGGGATCCTATCTGATTAGATTTCCTCTCCCTTTCAGCTCACTTTCTCCCTTATTTTCTCAGGCCTCACTATCAGCCTATTAATTAATTCCTGCTTTCCTTGTTATGAAGCAGATGGGAGAGTGAGGAGAGGAATGCAAAATAACCCCGGCGTCCAGAAGGCAGCGTGGAATGAGATGAGAAAGGCCAAAATGAGAGAGACTGGGAATTCAGATAAGATGACAAGGAGAAAGAGGAGAGGGAGAGAGAAATTTGAAGGAGTGCGGGACTTTTAAATACAGTACAAATGTAGCTCTTTTACTTTACACTAAAGCCATTACCAACAGTTAACACAATGATTGCATTCTGGGTGTTTTTTTACATCTAATTTTTTTTTGGAATCTGGTTGAACATTATTTACATATCATTTAAACAAAGCACAACACACATCCTACATAAATATCAATAAGTCATTATCACATCAGCTGTGATCCAGATAATTACCATAAACAAACACGAGCATCGCTAAAAGGTTGAGCAACCTACAGGCTTCCACACTGCATTTAACATGAATTGTAATCTTATGTTGTTTTGTGGTGCCAAACAGCAGGATGGATGTTTTTTATTGTGTTACTTTGTTAGAGAGATTTTAGGGAAGAATAGAGTTAATTTTCTGATGGTACTACATGAATTGATAATCATTGTTACAATTTATTACAGTGGGTTTAAAATGTTTCTGTCCTATTTTAGAAGAAAAAAAAGTTAAATCATTTCAATCATAATCAGTCCATTCACACATTTACAGCCAGCAATTATTCTAACTCATAAGCAGAACCAGCAAATAATAGGTATTCTTTTGTTTGATAAATGACGAACAATTAATCCAGGGGTGGTCAAACATGTGTCATGGAGAGAAAGTGGTAGGCTTTCATTCACTCCAAACAAAGACTCCAGCTGCTGATTATCACTCTTTTCAAGTACAGGTCAGGAGAAAAGTGACCTGCTGAGGTGAGCTGGAACAAAAGAAACCCTGCAGACTGATGGCACATGGTTGGCCAACCCTAGATTAGTCAATTTTTACAACCGCATGATAATTTTCTATTGATCAAACAATGGAATCAAGTAATCATTTCTACATATCAGCAGGAGTTATGACCATCTGCTGACAGAGGACTGCCCAAGTTGTGACCTTTAAAGGCATCGACTGGATATAAAGATTGATGTCCAGTGTGATAAAACTCCTCATTTATATTTGACTCCCTCAACTTGTAACTCAGCAGTGCACCGTGTTTTATGTGCTGGAGTGTGTTCAAACACAAACACTGCCTGATTAAGCTGAAAAACTGACCCGTTGTCTCTATGGATTTATATTCACTCAACTGCGTTGGTGTTTCCGCCTCAGAACCTGATGTAATGATACCAGACTACAAAACCTTGAACTCATTTCATTATAGCCCTTCAGGTAAGAAAACTGCATTCATCCACACTACTTTTCGATAAATATTTTCGTTCGGTAGGCGGTATTCAAACCTGAACTCGGTATAGCAACATGGCATTGTGTTTACTCATGTGGGCTCCTCCAATCACAGGTTTTGCTTTAAAATGGGTTAAAAGCTCAGCGAGAAGAGGGCTAAACAGCAAACTCGAGTCCCACATGCTCACATGAACCCTGATTAACTCGCACACCTACACAGCACATGAGCATGCATGTATACTGTATGTTTCACTCTTATCTGTGTATTCCAGCCACCATATCTTGGAGCAAAATCCAGCATATAACAGCATTCATATGTTACACATGTGACCTTGGAAACTATTATGTACTGCAGATGTACATACCAGAGTAAATCCTATACTTATGCCACTGGTTTTTCCTCCTACCACTTAATGGAGTCAAAGGTTATTTTCAGCTCATAATTCATTCATTTATTATGAACTACTTCCAACTGTGTAATTAGTAAATTAGTTAGTTTAAATTCAATTTAGTTCATTTCAATTAAAGCATAACAACTTCTTCATTGGACTTCTGCTGCCTCTAAATAAATAGAAGATAAACAGTTTAATAATTTGCTGAAAAAGATAAAGAAAGTGAAAATGAGTTTAAATTCTTTAACAAAGTGTGCCAATCATTCAGAATTACATTTAAAACAAGCCAATAATTCACAACCTTGAAAATAAAATACACCACAGCACAAAGGGTCGTACATCAAAAATCAAGATTTTACTTAGAGGAAGATGTTTAGGCACATGCATACAACAACCTAACTAAATACACAAATGCACACCAACACACACACAAACAAACCAAAAAAATGCAAAGGCCCATACAGGTTTGATAGAACGCAATCCAAGCTCTCTCATTCGGAAAATTGCACAGTGAAAGTCACAAATACAGAGAGAAAGAGGGGGGAAGCAGATAAATGAGACCCCCAACCACTCACATATGCAGTCATAGATTCATGCATCCACACACCTGAACACACATGCAGTTCAAAACCTGCATCACTAACCCTTCACATGTGGCACCCACAGAAAAATACCCAACAAGCAGCACACTTATTACACATGGAAAAAACAGAAGCATGCCCGCTGTCAGAAACACACACTAAACACAAATATACACACAATGACACAAGTATATGAGTCACAGCCCCAGCGTAGATAATGTAAGTGTAAAATATGAGCTGTGGCAGAATAAAATGGAGGAAGCAGTGGGGAGGGAAAAATACTGGAAGAGAAAAAGTGGTGTGTAATAAATATTGCAGAGAAGAGAAGAATGCAGATGTGCAGTACGGAGAGAAGAAGAAATATTGAAGGAAACATAAAGACAGGAGTAGAAGGAGAGGAAGACAGGGAGGGGAAAAACAGAGGGACAACAAAGAAGTAACTCAATCCAGCTTTGCTACAGATAACTAGAGGAGGTTAACTCAGTATCTGTACACAGTAGTTGTATGACAATGTTGTTGCTCTCACAGATTAAAATAAATATGCTTCAGTAAAGAAGAGAGAGACAGACAAGGTATGTAAACGAGGGGTAACTGAAGAAACAACAGAGTGATATAATTAAAGGGGATAAACAGTAATGAAAGAAGGGGAGAAAAAGGTAAGAGAGACGATGCCCTAATGCAAAAGCTCTTTTTTAACTGACATTCTAAATAATAAATCACGCTCATTTTCATGACCCTGGGTGGTGCTGCGAGAAATCAATTTAACAAGTCAAGTTCAGTTGTATAGTCCTTAGTCACAAGAAGCGTCTGCAGTTACAAATTTTGTAATTGCAAAACACAAAGAAATCAATCTAAAGCATGAAAACAGGTCTCTGTAAATGCTCAATGGGGGACTTTATGTGCGGGTGCTGCTGTGCTTTGATAACCATCTAAACAGCACAGAGGAATGAACTGCACAAGGCCTTGGCAAATATGAAAGAAGCAGGATCTTTTAACTGTTGGTCTTTGCCTTTAATGGGATTTATATCACAAAATCTAAAATCTCACCTGCGTTATCCTTGTTATATACTGTTTGAACTATACTCCACCTTTTCTTTTCCTTTAAAAAAGAAAAGAAAAGGTGGATGCCTCAGTGAAACATGCTTGCACACACTTAAGAATTCATGGAGCTGCACTGACTATGCATGTAAACCAACATATTTAGAATTTCACATGAGTTTTGTCGTACACAAGTCTGTTCTCATCAGGTGGCATCTGCACACTTACTTGATATCTGCAGCTTCCTTCGCTGCTGGAATTTTCATTTACAGATTTTAAGTGAATGAACCATGCAGCATAATGATATGAGCGAACAACAGAGGAGGAGAGTCACTGGGTTGGTTCCTCTCCGTATACCAAACCCCAGCAGGAAACCATTCTAATTGAACCCAAAGCTCTGAGCAGACTTATTTGATGTATGCATTTGTGTGTGGACTAGTGTTTGTATGTGAGAGCAGCCTCTCTCAGCACAAAAAGGCAGATGGAGATGAGCAGCGGAGAAGAGAAAATTCATGTGCACGCCTTTTTAAATAAAATGTTGTTCTTGACAAGGTTCCCAGCGTGGCACACAGATAGGTAAGCTTGCTGCGTGCGAAGCAGCCCAGAAAAGTGGCAAAGCTTTCTTTACGTCTTGCTGGGAGGGATTTCATCTGTCATTTCACCCCATTATATTCCACTCACAGCTCTGTGACTAACAGGCTGGTGAATCATTTGAATGCAAGCAGTGGTGCTGGTATTCAGTCTGCTAGCTGCTGTGTGGGGAGTGATGACCGAACAATATTGAGAAAACATCACCTGGGATTGGTCGGTTCAAACAGACAACGCTCCAACACCTTTTCTGCAGGTAGAGTGTGTCATGTTAAGTGGATCGGTGCCTGACAAATCCCTTGAGGTTCATGACTGCACAATCAACACAAAAACAAAACCGACATCTTCATTAGTGAGTCAGTAGTGAAGCATTGAGACATCTTCAGCCTGATCCACTCGCTCCTCTGTAGAGGAAGAATCCAATATCGAAGCCAGGAGAGGAAAAACAGGAAACATTTCAGTTTTCAGCTTGAGAGAAGACTGATGTTTCCTTCCCCTGTCTGCTATCCCCAAATGCATGTCTGTCCCAGGGCCTTACCCATGATCCCCAACCTTTTGATGCTGGATTCTCTGGTTTGCGTCAGGTCTTTATACGACTTGGCTCGGCCTGCAGAAAGGGCTTAGGAAGAATCCAACAGGGATTACTGGACGGAATGTATGGAAATTACAGTTTAATTTATCATTTAGGTCATGGTAATTCATGCAAATTAGGATTTCATTAATTCCAGCCTTGGGTTTCAAATGATGTTGCTCTTGCAGCTTCATCAGGACCACGTGTAGAGGAGGGTGTGGATGTTCAGCAAATATACAGTAAAAGGTATAGAAACACCTTATACAACAGTATAGTATTGTCTATACAAGAGGATCTTTTTGGTTTTCACAGATAATGTCTTACCTAAAATTTGGAAATTAATTGCTCTTTTATTCACAAAACTTCACTGTCCAAATAGGATGAATCCTACTGACAACGGGGGTCCCCTGACTGTTTAAATTGCACCACAAACAACCTACAGTTTTCACTCATCTAATGAACACAGGCTGACATTAAAATTTCGTGCAGGCATTCATGTTCCACTCAGGATGAATTTTAATCACATTAATGAGTCCTCAACCTCTAATCCAGTACCTTATTCAGGTCAACATTTTTATTCATCCAATACTTTCTATGGTTTCTATAAAAACATCCAAAGTCCAAAAACAAAGCATGGCTGTGTTATATTTGCCTTCATTATACAATAAGGTTAAGACGTCCTACAAACATGTTGGGTTTTTTTGTTTATCCAACACCAACACCCTAACCTATCAATTCATACGCAGATGTGTTTGTGTATGTATGTGTGTGTGTGTGTTGGTGTGTGTATGTATGTGTGTGTGTGTGGTCTGTTAAAAACCTGTAGAAAATTTTGTAAAAGCTGCCCTGGCAAATGTTACGCTTCACTCTCATGCAAATTTATTTCATTTCTGAGCAGCTTAATTTATTCTGAAAAATAGCAATGTGTCATACCTAGCTGACTGCCAACAGCCTGTAAATAAAAGACATTACAACTGAGCAAAAAGAAACCTGGTGTTCAAAAGCTTAAAGCAGGGAAATTGTTTTTCAGCTCTGTGCGTTCTGCTCTTTTCTTGCACCTTCTTATTGCTTCACTGCTAAATGGCTCCTACTCCATTTATTAGTAATGAGTAATTATCTTTATCTGCTTATGCGGGAATCTTGTTGGAAAGTCCAGAAAACATCTAAAATGTCTCATTAAAAAAAAGGCCTGAATGTGCTAAAGTTTGGCCGCGTGCTTAAAAAACATTTCATTCAACCAAAAACAATAACGGCTGTGATTATAATCATGATAAGCATCCTTCCCATTATCATAAATAGCCTCAACACTCACTCTCTCCTCCTCTCACAAACACACACAAATTAGATTCTCCCCCTGGTGTCAGGACAGGCACACACACACACCAAACACACACACGTTTACATCCCTCATTCTTATTCATCTGCTTACTTCTCAATCACTCACTGTACGCTTGGCTGCACAATTATAATCACCTTAAAATTATTTTATGACGTGCTCACAAAACCAAACAAACTCCACCGAGTGCATGCACGCACACACACACACAAACACACACACACAAATACAAATGCTCAGGCACACACCTTAGTGCACACACTACAAGAAACAGCTTAATATCAATAGCTGGATTCAGCTGTATGCTGCAGTGCTTACAGACACGCATGAATCGGATTTTTCACACAAACATCAAAGCACATTGTAATATAAAGGCTGATGCAGGTAATCACTACTTCACACACAATTTACTCAGACACATGCAGACACACTTACAACTATTATAACCATTATCTGGCGCATTACAGAGCGTCCAGGCATGTCATCTATGTGGCTCAGCAGCATTTCCTTGTCATGGGTTATTTTATGGACAGGCACACACACGCACACACACACACACACAAAAACTTGTGCAGACACCCTGTGTGTGGCCAGAGGAGACGCTGCGGATTGTTTACTGCTGCATGTGTTCCTTCATGGCATTGAGGAAGACAGAAATGGACAGGAGAATACACAGAGACAGAGGAGGGGAAGGAGAAGGAGGAAGAGGCAAAGAGGAGGGGATAACAGATTCAACAAGCCATGAGCAAAATAAATAAATAAAATATAAGGTGAAAAAAGTGTGGAGGAGGAGGAGAGAGCGGTGGGAGAAAGGTTAAGTGAGGATAAGGAGAGGAAGAACGAGATGAGAAAGAGATGCAGGGACAATAAAATTAATACGATTTCTCCCTGAGGTGGAGGAGGAGGAGAGGGTGGCCATTTTTCAAACAAGCTTGTAACTAGTTTTAGCATGTTAATTGTTATACATAGTGGTGGTGAGTTGACCTTTTCTCCAATATCTTTTTTATACTTTTTGCGCCAAGAAACACGGACAAATGTGGGAGGGTTGGAGGAAACTGGAGAGGGAGAGGGAGAGGAGTGGGAGAGGGAGGATAATTGCTGATGTGGCAGCAACTCCTCCAACTCCCACGTTCAAAAAGGAAATCAAAGCCAAGAGCGCAGAGCGGGAGAGGCCGGCTGCTGTATCTAACGCTTGACAGGGAGGGAGCAAAAAGGAAGAAAGAGATAAAGAAAGAAAGAATGAAAGATGAAATGGCATGAAGGAAGAAAGAGAAAGCAAAAGAAGCGGAAAAAACAGGGTCAGTGATAAATTAAAGGATTAAAAACATCCTTACGATGCATTACAGCGTTACGATGCATCAGTGCAAAATGTTTCAGAGAGAAATGTATCAACACAGAATCAAACAGATCTAACTGATTGTTTGACTGTACTGCTGTGCTATTCTTTCAGCATCTCAGGGTCACTCCGCAGTTCTTCTAATTCACCTTGTGTCCTTCTCCCTCTCTGCATTTCCACCACTCGTTTGTCAGACCTCTGTCGATTCATTGTTCTTTTCTGTCTTTCTACCCCCCGCTCACTCTCTGTCACTCTCTCTCAGCTTGATGAAGATGGAAGGTGGTCATTTAAGACTAATTAGCCAGCCTAAACAGACAAACAGCCAGGTGCAGCACACACGTTTCTTTTCAAGTGCTGATTTATCAATGTATGTGACGCACACACACACTCACACTCTCTCAAGCACACGAACCAAAAAGCAATCAAGTGCAAAACAATGCTAACTCAGTTTTCTCTTATACACATCAAAGTGCATTTACATGCTGTCTTTATATCTGCTAAATTGTCAAAATAAAAGCAATAAAGCAAGACAATGCTCCTCTCTTGTTTCAAAGTTGTTTACAATCATAATGTAGGTCTTTTGAAAACACCTTATTTCATGGCAGCCTGCTTATTTTGTCATTGTATTTACATCTAAATTAAATAAAAGCATTGCTCCAAAGCACTGCCTTGCTCTCACACACACATAATACACAAGCACAAACATTTCCCAACAGTAATATGACATGGCAGGTTATTCATTCGACTCAAACTAAGGATGTAATGATAGCAATTTTTCTTTTAACTAGCATAAAACATACTTTAAGCAAGAAATAAAAGACAATATTAAGTAAACTTTTATTCTTAACTTACCTGAATATTGTGCGCTCACTTAAGGGACTTTGACATCACTAAAACAAAACTGAGATAATAATTTTTTTTTATTTAACATTAGCATCAGATGTTGTCATTCCACTGTGTCAGGCCAATACTGGCCTTCAACAGGATATAAAGGAAATATGATGCATACAATCAATAGTACACTGTCAAAGTGATCATTACTGGTTGTCTATGCAATGCCCTTAACATGTAATGATTCAAATGTGGCAGTTAATCACATTCATGCAGGCATGCATGAGCAGGGTTATAATCACTACTTCAGAAGGACAATTTTACTGTGCTGTGGGAAAGATTAAAGATATTAGTCAAGTTACGAATTATAAATTAAAATAATGATTTAAGTTATAAATTAAGATTATGATTAAAGGTATAAATTGAGATTATGATTAAAGTAATAAATTGAGATTATAATTAAAGTCAGTGTGTCAATATAATGCGTGCAAACTATTGATTTTGGTTTGAAAACATCCATCAACCAGTGGCAATAATCCTTTCGTCTCAATCCTTTTTTTTGAATGTTCTTAAACATTTTGTTTTCAATAGTACACTGCACAAAATAGTAAATTTCCATCCACTCGACAGAGTTATCCAAACTCTTAAACAGACAAGGTTACACAAGTCTAATTCTGCACATAACGCATCATGTCAGGCTTATTTGAAATATGCACAAGCTGCCCACAAACTAATACAGCTCAATGTGCCCTGTGTTTAAAATCAGAAGAAAAGAATGTTATCAACATACCTTCTATGATGAGATGAGTTAAGTGTGTGCAGTATTAAAGTTACACTGCTTTGGTTTGCTGGAGGGTTTAAATTTTGTTGTCAAAACCTCGAGCCAAATAATTTTATTGGACTGGCCATTTAGCTGGAGAGCCTTCACTTTGTTGTTTGCTGGACTGCTCACCACTCCTTTGACATTTTTCCAAAACAGTCTCACAGAGTTTGGGTTGTATTTTTTTTTTTTTTTAGATCACTGCGGCCAAAAAATAATGACTTTGCAGCGGCTCTTCTCAAAAACTGTGACACAATTTTTGAACTGCTTGGAGCTGTTTTGCACTCCATTGATAAAGCCTGGGAATTTCAAAAAGAGTAGTGAAAGAATCTTGAGCTTGAGTTTAGCTCATTTTTGTCATACGGGTCATTTTCAAAAGCTTTTTGAAGATTATGTTCATAAGATGATTACAATATAAAACACAGGAAAAAACAGGTAAAAAATTGCATCAGTGTAAAAAATGTATTGAGCGCCAAGTGAATTAAAGCTAATGCTCTTTTCTTCCTCTTTTAGCATTTAACTTCACAACATGTCATATCAGCTGCTAGATTTTTTTCCGTTGAAACAATAAATACAAAAGATGCAGTTCAATGTAAAAATGAAGTAGCATGGGTTTATGAGATTTATTTGTTCCATTGTTAAGCTGCCACTATTGCAGATGAAAATCTACCTGACTGACTCAGGCAAAAAATGTTCACAGACAAGGCGATGTATTAAAGTTTTATTGAAGTTTCACTCAGTCTTCCTTCCTCGCTCTCTGACTGGTGTTAGCCTGGAAGTTAGCTATAGGCAAAATGAAACTCACTGTATACTTGAATAAAAAATAACATTTTTCTGAGTTAAAACATTGTTGGGAACATTTGGGATAATGTAAGTACACAACTCTACAAAATATATAACAGATGTTGTTTTTAGGAAATACAGAAGTCTTAAAATCGGGTGTATTTACAAAAGACCCTCAAAATCAAAGTACATTCATTTCTAATAATTGACTTTGACAAAATACTAATCTTAAGGTCAATTTAGCAGATGTTCTGAGGTTTTAATCCAATCATACTATCCTTATTAGAAGATGAGTTTGTCTTTAGTATTGAGCTCTGGCCTTTGTGTCTGTTTTGGCACAAAGGTTACTTTGAGCTTCAGAGTTTATTTTTGACCTTGGAAAGAGCAACTAACAAAGACCTTAGGATGACATGTGTTATGTGAACTGTGATGTTTCAGGTTAAGAAATAACTCTAAAACTCAACAGTTACCTTAATTCTGAATATCTGCCACCATGTGAAGCATTAAATTAAACCAGACTGCCTTCAACAATGTAATGAGCAGAGCATTAGTGGGAGCAGTTGGTCAGTAGCTACAGGTCTGTGAGGCTACGGGAGCAAGACAAGTATTAGGAAGGTTCAGGGGCTTTTTGTCCACATTAACAGCCAGTGCCTACTCTGTTCACAGATCCATAAATCAAATAGTTAGCCTGAGGTGTTCCAGGTTAGACACTGTTCAGGTTAGATGTAAATTTATTGTTGTTTGCTGGAATTTGAATTGATGGAGCTTGATGGGGCGAAGCAGAGCCTGGCTGCAGGCACGGCCTGGGAAATAAATAGACTTTGGGGATAAGAAAATGTTTCTTAAATGTTAACATGGTTGACTTCTCACGCTTTTTCTGTGATTTTTGGGAAATATAAAATATACGGACAAAACTGTAAAGTCTTGCCAATAATTCGGGAAATGGTGGCATTGGAGAGGCTAGGCCAGATATGAAAGTTTGGACTTAATACTCCCAAAACTTGTTCCACACATTTTGACACTAGCCCTAAATTAGATGTGAAAACATGTTGCATCTTGTCCCCTTGAGGAAAGCAGGTCCCCAGAACGTGAGCAACACATCATCAAACAAACACAAACAGGGTGAGCCTGGGGGTTTAATCACATCACTTAAGGATCTAAAGGACTCCTGTCCACCAATCTAACAAAATGTCCAATGTCCCTTGACAGCAACTTCTGCACTACACACACACACACACACAAACACTAGCTGAGTGAACGCTACCACCGACAAACACACTTGACACACAAAAGGAAAGATCGTTTACAGCTAAATTATGAACAAATTGATCCTTGAGAGAGGAGAAGTTCAAAGGCAGAGCTGGAGCTGAATGCAGAGGCGGTCTCCCTGTCTCAGAAAAACACTCTTGCTTATGCCTTTCAGACAGACAAGCATCTCAGACACAAGAATCCCCCCCCTCCCCACACACACACACAGGGTATGTCTCTCTTACAAAATATATCTTCCATGTATCTCACATTTTGGTGTGTTGCAAAAACACTCGGATGAGATATCAGACAGAATTGCCTCTGTAGTGAAGGGATCCAGTAATGCAGGAAGACAGATGAATATGTATTCGTATAAAGTTGCTCTGCAATGTTTTCTCCTCTTGCAAGAGTGTACATCATTGTTGATGCCTTTACACATCAAGTTTTTTGAACACGGAGGCAAATTTCCGTATGCATCTGTGAATGAGTGTGTGTGCATGTGCCTTCATTCTGATTATAGATTGTGGTATTCCGCCTCCTCGCTGACACTTGTGTATGCAACCATTACCGCCGCTGAGAGATGGAGCGAGAGAAAAGCAAAAAAAAAAAAAAAGGCAGTGAAAAGAGAGAGGATGCCTTCTCAGTCAAAAAAGTACCACCTTGTCAAGCTTGCAACGCTCTAGAAAAGCGAGAGATATGACACAACAATCAAAGCCATATGCAGGGGAGCTGAGGGAAGAGGAGCAGCAGAGGAGGAAGAAACAATATCAGGCAAAAAGGGCGTGTGAGGAACAGTGGCAAGGGAGGGGAAGAGAAGAAAAGGAAAAATAAATGTTAAAGAAAAGAAGAAATAAATGTCAAAATGGTTTTGTGTACAGTTTAAAATAATCAGGTTAACTTGTAACTCCTGCCCCTCATTGGCATTTGTGTCTGTAACTAGAGCCTGACTGATACGTGAGTGTCAGCATCAGCATCACAGATCAGTCAGTATCAGCAAATGTTATGAGTCAGAAAAATTTGCAGAAACATGAAAGGTATAAATGAAGCAGAGGTCTTCATTGTTCCACTGAGTTCCTGTTACCACAAACCGGACTTCACATAGTTTAACTGGACTCAGAAGGGTCATGTTGGATTGCCACAAGCTTCAGGTCTGTGCATCGTAATGTCTTAAAGTTGAGTTTGTTTCTTAAAAGTCAGAGCAGAGGAATATGTATCAGTTTCCTGGTTTTACAATCCTTACTGTCTAAATTATATATAATCCACTGGTCTTTAGTTTACTGTTCTACTGTTTGTGTGTATCGGTATACAAAAACACACTCAGCTGTTTAATACTAACAGGAAATTTTATGATACTTGTTCTATCAGATGTCAATCAAACAACAACTTTATCATACTATTACTAATTAATTAGTGAAGGGGATGAAAAAGTGTTTCTCATAAAATATTCTTGGTTT
Organism: Acanthurus lineatus; assembly: GCA_029814665.1. Taxonomy (NCBI): domain Eukaryota; kingdom Metazoa; phylum Chordata; class Actinopteri; order Acanthuriformes; family Acanthuridae; genus Acanthurus; species Acanthurus lineatus. The sequence goes on from JAPZDV010000016.1 coordinate 6,562,146, forward strand.
TCCTGTTACACCAACATTAAGTTTTTTTGTTTTTAAGTTTTTATGTTCTTCAGCTAGAAGCAGTTTCCAATTTCCTATGAGCATTGAATCGTGCACTGCGATAACAACACACTGTAAAAAGGTATTATGGTATGAATACTGACAGGTACTGTCTGAGTGTGAATATGAGAATTCTGACCTCTAGACCCTGCTGACCTCTGTGACCCATCAATTTGACCACATTTTTCAGCCAAACTTAAATAAAGTAGGTAGAGTGTATCATAAGGTAGCCACAGCATCGACATTCTTCACTTGATAAAAATGACCTGCTGTGAACATGTAAAAGGATGGAGCAAGAGGGACAAACGGAGGTTAAGGTTGATGAGAATGCAGGATGAGAGGGCAGATGGAGGGAGCAGTGACGGAGAAGGACGAGTTCATTAAGGAACAAAGAAAAGATGAGGTGTGATACGCAGTGGATGAGGCAAAGGTGAGGTAAAGGACAGAGAGGAGGAGATGAATGTATAGACAGATGTCAAGGAGGGGAAAAGAAAGGATGAATGTGAAAGTGAGAAGAGAATGACAGATGAGATGGAGAGAGCAGTGTGGTGGAGGATAGGGAGGGTCACAGAGAGGGGAGTGAAGGAGTGATGGAGGTGACAGAGTAAGCAGCAGAGAGACAGGGAGAGATACAGGCAGGGCTGTTGGGACAGCAGAGGGAGAGAGGGAGACAGGAGGAGAGGCAACGGCACAAGGCTGAGAGAGAAAGAGGTGGAGTGGAGAGAGGGACGGAGGTGGAGAGATGGATGTAGGGAAGTCAGCTGAGGACAGGCAGATGAAGGGGAGAGCCTGAGGGAGGAATGAGGGATGAGATGGATGGGTGGGAAGGAAGAGAGGATGGATTAGAGAGAAACGGGAGAGGGGACTTTGATACCTGAGTGGGTGAGTGTGTCTCACATTGACCCTCACTACAGAGAGCATCCTATTAGTAACAGATCAAACTGCATACCAAGCAGACACACACACCCCGGAAATCTGTTCCTGAGAGCATCTAATTGAGGGGAAAACAAGGCTAAGAGCCCATTTGCAGGTGGTGCTAACATGCAATCTGTATTTGGGTATCCGACCACAAGCGGGTTTTTTTTGCATTTACAGCTCGTATTAAGCATTCTGGTTATCTCATTTCTGCATGCCCTGTTTTTTCTGTTCCTAAAAAAGCTTTTATGAATCCTCCACCTAAAACTGCCACTTCAAAAATGTAATAAAATTGTTACATTTGTCAGCAGAATGATCAAGTGTTGTGCTGTGACTACGGTTAGCATTTTCTTCGGATCTGAATTCAGTGTTGTCTTCTCTTAAAATGCGAAACAGATTGAACTTGGGGAAAAAAAAACAGAGATTTCAATGCTGTTCACCTGAGATAGCCAGAGGAGGCGGAGTTCTGTGACCTTCAAACTTGTAGGGTGGAGTTTTGTGACCAGACTGTGCAGCTTAAATTTAGAGCTAGCCCAGATCAGATCACAGTGTGAGCCAGGGCACCTGATGTGGTCCGATAACATTGTGAGAGCAAGATATCCAGATACAGACTGCACGGTTATTACAGGTGTTCTTCACGATGATGCAGAGATATAACACTGTCTCTAATCCTTTGCATAAAAGTTGACGTAAATATAAAAAAAGTTAATAAAAGCTGTTAGTGTTTTTAATGCTCGAATGTCAGTGGCAGAGTTAATTTGCTGTGTCTTAGCTGGCAGCCTATAATCTTTACCATGTTTAACATTTAAATTTATCCTGTTGCTTTCTAAACATCTGCCAGCATGCAAACCAGCAGCAAACACCAAGTAGAGCCGAGGCTGATAAGAATGTTGGTACTGCAGATGTTTGGTCAAAACCAAAGTTTTGGACAAAGTCTAATGACCAAATAAAAACACATCAGCTAGTGTGAAAAATGAAAATTTATACAAAACTACTGTTAAATTATTGTAATTTGAAACAAAAATCCTAACCTGTGGTGCTGGAGGAAAGCTATAGGAAACCTATACCCCAAAGTCATTCAATTCATCGTATAGGAAACTTGAATGTTCATTTGTTTAAAATCTTTTCGTATTTAACTCCAGATTAAAATGAAAGACTAGTCTGCTGATCCACACACATTGTAAGAGAAATAAAGCAAATGTGGCTAAACACAAAGAGAGGAGAGAAATACAGAGTCGGAGGAGTGGAGAGGAAAACGTGACTGGGCCAAAAAAAGAAATATACCATGTATTTCCAGCAAGAGAGAGAAGAAGGGCCATAAACAAATACCAAATGACAAATCTCTAAGGGAAGAGTGTTCTTCAGAGCCTGAATTGTTCAGTCTGAATCCAGTTACTCCGACATATACTAATGGTGGGCTTCCTGGCATGGCAGCAAGTGGAGCTACATAAAGCCCTTTTTGAATTTGGTGTATGTGCTGCCAGAAAGAGAAAACAAAAATGAGCAAGACCGAGAGAATAAAAACAAAAGACAAAGAAGCTACAGCTAAACTGCAGCCAGGTTGTAAACAAAAAAAAAGTAACAGATCAAACGGGGGCTGGAAGAATGATTTATGAAAAAGAAATTAGGCAGGAAATCTGAAAGTGATGAAAGACGGCGTGGGGAGGAGATTTGGAGAAAGAACAGTAAGTTTAAAAGGGGGGAGTTTTACAACTCAGTATGAAAAACACCCCCCTGACAAGTCTATTAGTAACACAGTCGGTTTCAAACCCACAAAACGAGAATGGATGTGTTCACATACCTCAGAGATGGAGAGTGCAGCTGAGAGGAACGAGAAAAGCTTGAAGACTAATGGACAAAATGCTCAAATACAGACAAACCTCAATATGGTGCTCACTTTTGTCATTCACACTCAAATTTAACACTCGTTCCCTTGTATCAACCAAATTTTCCACTACAATTTAGATGGGTGCATATGGAGTTTTTGTTGGAATGATTGTTCTCTTTTCAGCCACCAGATACTTAAGCTGTGGCTGTTTGGAACTAAACCTCAGCCTGAAATGAAAGCTGTGCAAATGAAAAGTGCTGCTTTGTGACAGCTGAAACTTTCAGCATGTGCCATTTCTGGCAGGACGCTGCCCAGATTCAAGTAATTACTGCACTCCTGCCAATTCAAACGACCCCAATTCCCCCAAAACGTCAAATTTCCTTGGTGATATAAAAGGTTTTTTTCTTGCAGGACAAAGAGGATATGACAAACTGGTGCTGGGCTGGAGTGGAGGGAAACCTTAAACCTATGGGAACGGCTTTCTTTAAACATACTGTCTGGCTGAAAGGAGCACAGCACCGCAGAGAAAGTGTGCACCTGAGTGTGTGCGTCAGTGCATGTTGAAAGAAAGCTGTCTCCTTGGGAAAGTAAAGCACATAAAGAAAAGGAGGAGAGATGCGAAAGAACAAAAGGACCAGAGGCGGAGGTGGTGGAAGCATGAAGGCAGAATATACAGAAAGTATGATGTGCAATGTGGATTGAGCATCTTTCCCCCCCATCTCATTTCATTATCACAAATAAGACAGCATGACATCCTTGGTGGATTCCAACTAGATGAATAAATTTGTATGATATTGCCTCAGTTCTTTAGCCTCCCACATCTTCCATTTTAGCCCCATCTTCATTTCTCAGTGCCTTAGATATGACAATGCATTCAATGACAGTAATAGAAAAAAAACAATTCTGGAAAGTTTACATTGTAGATACACTATCTGCTCCGTGTACGTGTAATACATTATTTATGGTAGTTAAATAACTTTAAATAACTTTCTCATACATTATTGTTTAAGAAGAAAACACAGCAGAGCTCTGCAAATGTTACAGTCTTTCATATGGAAACATAAATGTAAAGAGCATGGAGTCCTGCTGAACAAAACCCCTGAAAATATCTCTGAAAAGTTGATTCAGATGAAAATGGAAGAGATTACAGAGTGTAATGAGATATCAGAGCTGTGCAGTGCTTGGTAGGTTGCACAGCACCCTTCACAAAGCTTCAAAAAAACTATCTGTAGGAATACTGGTAGATACCCCATAAAATTGACAAAGCAGAGAAGAAGCCTGTCCGTTAAAAATCATACCACTTCCACTAACGTAATGTCTAATGACTGTTGCACTGTTGGCCTCCTTGTCAGTTTTTTAATGAAGAAAAACAAAAAGAATGGCTCCTACTTTTTTGGATGTCAGTGTTGTAAAGTTGACGACAAATATTCTTTCTAATGATCTCACGTTACTTCACCTACCTACAACTGATGACAATAGCACATAAACTACTAACGATGGCAAATTATTACTGTATTTCCAAAATTGTCTTTGCAAAAGTCTTGTTGATTGAATGCATTTATCAGGCCTCAGTGTTCTCTTGTCAAAAAAACACTGGATGTACTCATAAGTTCACTCTGCAGTGAAACTATGACTCGCAGGTATTTTTAAGTTAATGAAGTAACCTAAAAATAAGGTGGAGCTACGCTGGGGATTTGCCGAGGTGCTTCCTGGACTCTTTATGGAAACATAAAGGTAAAGTATGTCCTGCTATAACAGGAGAAACAAAGCTACCAAGAGAGTCTGTCCACGCCCACACAGTCCCTGGAAGCTGTCTAATCAGCTAACGTGAGGTGACCTGCGTGGGTGCGCTAAGAGTGTCAGGGGGCATTAATCCATAAACAATTAACTTAATAACACGTTTCCTTAAAGGAGTTCAACACAGGGCACACTGACCTACCACTGTTACCTCTGAGTCCAGACCAGGAGAGCAGAAGAAACCAGCAATTTTCTGAACTCTTTCTGAACTATGCTTTTTTGATTAAAACAGTGATATTTAAAAATGATAGTGCTTAAATATATATATGGTAATATTATATAAATAAAACAATGCCTCTTGAATAATTCCCATTTCATTCTGTTTTTAATTTGGCGTAGGAAGAGGTAGTACTGAACCTTCACACTTGTTGCCCTCCAACATATGACGGAAATATTTTTCATGTTTTATTGTTTTCTTGTTTATAGATAGTTACTGACTGTCTCTCCACATCACTACACTCGTTTTTTCCCTTCATTGTCTATCAGATCATCACTCAGTCACATTACCCACAATAATCTGGCAAGGATATATATTTCAATCCTGACATAAAGGCAGACAGATTTACTCAAAATATCGTAATTAATTATCTGGGGAAACAAAAGTGTTTTTGTCGAGACGGTTGTTTTGATACTTGCCAGAAGTTCAGTGTTTACTGATGAGTTTTTTTTTACTCATCTAAAGCTGATTTACTCTCACCTTGCTGTGATGCAAATAGCAACTGGAATTGTTATTTTGTGTAGGAGGGAGAAACAACAACAACAACAAAAACAACAACAACAAAAGACAGAAACACAGAAAGACAGCGAGGGAGTGCTGCAAACAAAACCTGTCAGTCAAGTTTGGTTGCCATAGGAACAGGTGAAATGATGTTGTTTCCATGCAAAGCCCCCCTACCAGCCCACAACTTCCTGTATTAGTGGCACTAATTTGTTCGTCTGTCAGCTTAATTCATTAATTGAGCTGATTATGCTGGGAGTCTAAATGAATTAGTGTAATTGTAGTTTTCTGTGCACACACATCAGCACTCTGCAAACCCTGGGGTCTAAATGTGAGTGAGGGGCCTGAATAGACGACCTGCACCATGTGATTTCTTTGATTTTTTTGTTTGTCTTGTGTGTACATTCGTTTGAGACCCATCTGTGTTGTTGCGGCCGAGCAAATCTCACAGATCATCAGCGGAGCGAGGTGCTATTTATATCTTTCATTATCCTCCCTCTCTTTCTGACCTCTCCGCTTTATTCCCATTGTCTCTCGCCCTCCCTCTCTCTTTGACCTCATCTTTCAGCTTTTCTCTTCACTGATTCAAGCTGTTCTGGCTCTCTTCTCTTGCTTTTCACTCACATGCTTTCAAAATCACCTCTGTTCTTCTCTGCTCGGCCTACACCTCCTCCATACCTCCAAACCTTCATCTTATCTACTTTATCACTTTTTCCAGAGTTAGAATCATTTAACCTTGAAGCTGAACACCTGTTCTGTGGACAGATGATACCAAAAAAACACGTTCCCAAATTGACAACCGCCCCAGCCGCCCACTTGTCTGCACATGCAAACATCTGCTACTTACTCGGTGATTTCTTCCGTGACCGTGTGTTCAACCTGGAGTCGGGAGTTGACTTCGATGAAGTAGTGCTTTCCATGTTTGTCCACCAGGAACTCCACAGTGCCGGCGTTCTCATAGCCAACCTGCAGCAAAACAACACGGCAAGAAAAAGCAATTTTATAGCTCTAAACATTATTAGTAATAATGTTAGCTGTGAACACTCAAGAAGGAGAGCTCACTCATCTTAATGAGCCATGAAAACAAAAGCACAAAAAAACAACTCCCTCTCGCCATTAAAATATGACTACATAAAATGAGAAAAGAATAAGCTTCATGTTTTATTTGTATATAGAGAGGAGGGGCATTTTTCATCATTTTCCCATAATGCGATAATGAGATCATTAATCAAAGGGGATTTATTGAAAGCTCATCATCATAAAAGCCCATTTTCCCCCACTACCTTTCAGCCACAACACTGCAATCAGAAACCATAAAATAAATATACTGGAATTTGTCTCAGTGTTAATAATGCAGGGCTGTTAATATGTCCTCTGAGCTATGACACACACACTGCACACATGGTAAACACAGGAAGACTTCAATATTCACACATATCCAGCACTCAGACATGCTATACTGAGGCCACGATGCAAGTGTCATTCTGCAAACACTCTCCAGAAAAGGTGAGGACACGGTTCATTTGCACATAAATTTGGTTTGTAAAACACATTTTCTTAAAAGGTGCTACATGGAACATTTTAACACCAATTACGGCACAAATGAGTGTTCCAGTGTGGCTAAAAATGTGCTTAAATATGCTTCAGATCGGTTAAGGTAATTGGATGTGATGTGTGTAGCATAAGGTGTAGTGTTTGATGCACAGATCGCGTATGGTGTAGCGGTTAGGATTTTCTGGTTTGCACCCAGGAAGTCCAGGCTCATTTCTTAGTCTGGGAACAGTTTCACATCTTTCAGTCAACACTTATTATGCTGCCATAAACTCTTGTACTTCCATAGCATGTTTTAAACTACATATTAACCTGGAATGTAGTGTGCACACTACTTAATTAACCTTTTAGTAGAAACTGTGCTGTACTTGTGTTGATTTAAGTTGCTGCTATGTGCAGCAACTTAAATCAACATGGGAAAACGTTTATTTTTTGCAGATTGGCAGGTCTTATAAGCAGTTTTTCTGAGTTTGGATGTGCAGCTCACAAACATAACCCTTACTCAAGTCAAGTCTCTATTATTCACGGTGTTGAGACAAATTTTCCCTCAAAAGTTTTACAATTTGTACAAAATATGACATGCACTTCCTGTTCTCGACTACAAAGGCATGAGGGCTGGATCCCTCCTCTTCAAGACAGATAAATATGAAACAGATATAATTTATGGAGGAGACTGAAATAGTAAAATTACAATATGAAGAAAACAAAATGACAGTTTAAAATAAATACTGCACAAACATTTAAAATATAGATCAAAGCAAACAAAGTGTTTGTCCAAATGAACTGTTCACTGTCAACACAGAACGCTCAAACCAAACAGATTTGTTTTCTTGGCACATTTGTATTTGTTTTCTCGCAAAAACAACCATTATGGCAACTGAAGCATGATAATATTTTAATGCTTGTGTTTAGGCAACTTGGTCATGGATAGGAAAAACTCAGTCTTGGTTCAGTGATGGAAATGTCAACACGCAAGGCCGGAATGTAATAAACAGTAAATATCGCACAGCAGCATGCGGCTGGGCTGAATAATAAACACTGTGGGAACAGATGTAATGTGATGAAGCCACCAGTCTGGTGAACCCACATGGAAGTAATGCTGACTGGAAGGAGATGGAAAAAGCTCTCGACAGCAGAGTGCAGCACCTGAAAGTGCTTACTGTGGATCTTTGGAGGCACATGGATCATTAATGTGACGACACTAAGTCACAGTTTGTAACAACAAGCTACTAAAGAGGAACAAACCGCATCTTCGATTGCTGGACTTAACATTTACTCTGCCAAAAGACGTTCCTCTCTTCTTGGAACAGAAATGATCTCATTTTAATCAGCACTCTGGTGTTCAAATGAACCATTTAAAACACAATGCACTCTTGTTTATACCTTTCTAAGCAATTCAATGGCTAGTTTTATTGCTTTCTCTCCATTTACGAGACAATAACAAAGCAGAATCCAATCTCTGACCACCTCTTCAGAAATGGGTTCTTTTTAACTCAGTTTATTCCTTTAAGCTTTAATTATTTTAATTATACATGGTCATCACACACCAATGACGACACATTTCCAGCTACATTTTAATTTCCATTTTATTTTTTAATTATGTTTCAGACAGTGGCAGCCTTTCCATTGTTATCCATCACTCCCCTCTTACACACACAGCTGTTGTGTCCATGTTATGTTAAAGAAGAGCACCTGTTTGAAGACTGAAAAAATTGAGTATCTAACATATAATCAGCTAATGTAATTGGCATGTTTTCCAAGATGGCATAATCCTGAATCTACAGTTGAGTTTTCTATTAGATGTTAAGCAGGCCTCCATTAAAAGGGAAAACATAGCTGTGAGGAAAATGAGCATGTCAGCAGACAAACACCAGTGTTTTCTATACTCATCCTTCAAAATTTCACTGTGGATTGTCTCAGCTTCAAATTAATTTTGCCCATTGGGAGCAGCAAGCAGGGTGTAATTGTTATATAAATGCTTGAAAAACTAACTATTATTATTATTGTCATTATCATTTTGACGCTAGGCAAGTTTTCACAAATTTCACAGATGATTCAAACAAACCAATCTGATGGTGTCCAATCAAACTCCCATATCAGATTCAGCCACATCACTGATTATTCCCATAATCAAAGCTTCGCCATATTATGAAATTTATACCATTTCAAAGGAAGGAAATATTGGAAGAAAACAACATCCAAACATCAGGATGAAATTAGAGGGCTGCGTGCAATCAAATGCCCAAAACACAAGCTGCAAAACAGCAAATCAATTTTTCCCAGAAGGCACAGATGTCAGCAGCACCAGCATCTGAGGATTTCTCAAATTATTTGTTGAAGCAACAGTCATATGTGTTTGGTTGGAGCATTTTATGGTTCAGACTCCATGAACAAACCAAGGGGAGGTGAATGACCTTAACTAATTCCTTCACTAATGTCTTCAAACAGAAAAATACATGTTTAGTCTGTAATGGTTAAATTAGTCTTGTGCCTTGGGGATGGCTTTGATTCCAGCATTTAGCGAGACTATCAAATGGGCAAAGGAAAAGACAGGGATGGATCCCAGAGACTCACTTTGCCCTGAGCTAAAACTGCAGCTATTAGAATTTGGCAGCTAAACAAGCACGAAAAAAGCTTAAAAAAAAAAAAGCTCATCAATGTTTTGGGGAAGCAGATAAAATAAAAAACCTATCATGTATAATACACACGTACGTATACAAATGTTTCAAAACAACATCTGCTCAGAGCGTGTCAGCCTCTTATTAAACTCGTAACTGGTATAATTAAGTAAGTTGCAAAGAAAACTCACCTCCAGAGGAAATTAGACACAGATCAGGAGCAAAGTACACACACCCACATGAAACACGTGTACTAATATTCACTGTAACCTTGTAAAACATCATCTGTGTAAGAAAACAATTCAGACGGATTTAGAGTTTTCGCTGCAGAGAGAGATTAGTCCCATTTATGGCATCTGAGCTCCTCACAGGTTTTACCAGGGAGACTCATTACCAGGATCATGCAGGCAACACACAATCTAAAATAACATACAAAATGAAATGACCTGACCGCATGAGCGCAAGCACATGCAAGCATAAAAAACAACGCAAAACAGCTATGTGTTAAAGAGCTCTGTGGTTTGGCTCCACATGTGTTTGTATTAAAAACGTGTTTATTAAAATGGATGTGAAATACAAATATAATAGGGCATTAAAAGAAATCAATCTACTGTAAGATAATGCCAAAGAACAACAGCTATTTTCAGGTTTCTTCAAGTTTCAGCACGGTTAAAACTTTTTAAGACCATTATGAATTTAATTCATCACCTATTTTACTTAAAAAAAAACCTATTTACAGAAATAGGCATTATTTTGATAGCTTAGTTACAAGAGACCTCATGTTAAGCCCACAAACACTGAAACACACCAGCTTGTGTTATGATTAATTCTAATTTGGCTGTAAAGTCTCTATTAGTGACTTTATGGTCCATGTTGGTTTCTTTTTGTAGTTTTGTTACAGCTTGATGAATAAATATTTTCTCAAATTAACATTAAAGAGGGACTAAAGTAATGTCATTTTATGCAAATTGCATTAATTTCATAATACAATCATTTTTCCAGCACCTGTAAAAATTGCATTTAAGTAATCTACAGACTTCTTAGTTTTGAAGCACCAAAGAAAAGCCATTATATCATGTTTTTTTAACCAGACTAATTTACTTTAGCAGGGGTTTAGTAAGTGAAGCTGTCAAGTCTACCACAGAGGCAGCAGAGAGCGTCTCCAGATGGCTTTGGATCAGGAGGGGAGTTCTGTGGGCTAATGCTGCTGGGATGCAAGCCAGGGTCTTATCAACCCTGGCTTGGTCGGCTGAATGAGGGTGTTTGATGATGAAACCCCAGGACGACCCTAAAAAACATCACTTATGATGTGTCCCAGAGCATCCTACGAGGTATCTCTGAGTTATAAAATACAGTGAAAGTATCTTAAAAACAGTTTAAGAAAAAAAATACTAATTGCAGCCTTGATCAATGTTCTCTTATCTGTGTGTGCTTGTGTGTTTGTCCACACTTGCTGCAAAGTGAGAACTGGGAGCGAGGTATTCAACACAGTGAGGAAATTTTGGCTAGGTGACAACATTTGTGGTGGTGTTCACAGCACCAAAACAGCTATTTGAAGGTTGAGACTTGGTTTAAAGGTTCAAATTAGAGGACTGCAAACGCCAATAGGACATCTTAGAGGGTCTAGCTCAGGTTTATGCTCTTAATGTCAACCAACCACTATGTAGGGAAATTCTATGTAGAAGTGTGCAATTACTAAAGAAACAAAGTAGGCAGACTAAGGAATTCTGATGTAGTTAGATTAGGGTAAGGGGCTAGATGCAGGGGAATACATTGTCAATCAGGGTCCTAACAAGTGCAAGTGAGTGAGCATGCATCTTGTACCACCTGTGTTGACATACACATGTAGCTAGCAACCCGAGGCTTCACTGATACACTGAAACAGTAAAAAATGGAGAAGACAAACTCTAAGCTTCATCCAAACTTCCCACATTATTTGTCACATTGCTGTCTTTTTGTTCATACAGTGAAGTAGCAGCCAGTGTAACAGATTGAGTGGTCACTGTCTTATGAAGTCTGACAGACAAGTCAATGGACTGTACCAGCACATGGAGAGGTCACTGGGATGATGCATGCATGGATAATAACACACTTACACACACACTCTTTTTTTTAGGATCATTTTTAAGAGTATTTCCTAAGTGTGTGTGTGCCATAAAAAGCCCTGCACTGATGAATGAACACGGTTGTACTGCTTTGAACAGGAAGTGACAGAGACAGATAGCTGGTGTCCTACGGCTCAGAAAGAGCAAGAGAGTGAAACAAAATGCATTAAGAACAATTCATGAGCAGTGTGAGGAAAAATGGGTGAGTATGGATGGATGGAGGAAGGGAGGGAGTTAAAGAAAGATTGATGGGTGGATCGAATGAGACGGGGAATCAGAGTCTTCTGTGGGACGGGTGAGACAGAGAGGGGACGGAGAGAGTGGATTAGATGGAGTAATCAGGGTGGGGAAGAAAAGCAGGGAGCTTCAGTGATGGAGGCACTGTCAATCTCCCCGGTTTCTCTCTCTTCCTCTAAGCACTTAAGCTTAAAATCATTTATGTGTAATGTTGTTACAGGGTGTCACAATTGGAATTTAACTAGGACCCTTAACAGCACCCCTCAACATTGCTCCACAGCGCCTCACTGTGGAACGTCTCTACAAGAGTTCACATTAGTGAAAACATTGGGTAAAATAATTTATCACCAGTGCAGATGAAAGTAGAGATGATGTTATAGAGACATTTTCCTCCTGCTGGCGCTGTAAGGGTGTGCTCACCAAAGCTGCCTGAAATCCTCAGGGCTAAAACAACCTTGTTGATGTCTAAGGAGGATAGCAAAGCTTGAATTTAAAAGGCAAGCTCAGGTTAGACGCTAGTACAGCAGTGGAAAGCATAGAAGTGTACAAGCACCCCAGGACAAACAACTTGATGTACTTTTTTTAGTGCCTGCACGCTAGACTTTGACAGCTTTCACTCACGTCTTCTGTCTGTGCAAGGAAAGGCTGCAGCAGGAAGACAATCACAAGGAATTTGGTACCTCAAGAACAAAAAAAAAATTCTGCTTGATCTCAGAAATCCTGCTGTAGTCTCTTTTTTCGCTGATGGCAAGGTCAGAGCCGGGCATACATTAAATCGATGAGTCTTTACAGTCTCTCAGAGAGGGAAGGTAGTGGCAGGCAGATGATGTGGGGGAGTGTTTTTCTTGAAATATATTTGAGCCGGAAATGCTGCTGCTGACCACTGCCTCCCTCCATGACCACGTACCTGTCAAATAATTATTTCCAGGAGGATAATTATCACAAGGCAAGATGACTCAGTAGCTTTAGTTTACCCCAGCGGCCTACACAGTCTGAGCGCCTCTCAGCTGGAGCGTGCAACACTGATGTGATGTGCAAAAATTCTGGTGCCTTTTAGTTTAAAAGACGGTGCAGAGGTGACCTTCCAGCAGTCACTGTCTTCCAGCATTTCTGACAGAAAAAACCTTCTTGCTTTCTGGCCACAACAGTGGCTGGAACTGTTTTTGTGGGCCATTAGACTGTAGAAGACCCTTTCTCTTACCTCCTCTGCACCTTGGACTCTAATTCAGATTTTCTTAATTAAGATTATACATTTTTGGCTGCAAAAATCAGATTAATGAGAGTGTTTATCTACTTATGAACACAGGTTTGTATTAAATTTCAGTTACCAGTATGTGCACTAAGTTTATTGCTTAGGCCTACTTTGCACTTGTATTCTGTACCCCAAACAAACTCAAGAGGTAGTTTTGAGAAGTGCTCTTACTGTCTTTTAGTTGGCATCAGTATATTGTGTGTGTGCAGTTGCGTTTTCTGCTGACTCTGCACATTGTCTAATCTTTATCTTCTTTGCCTAAGCAGAGGGATGCTGGGATTTGAGTTTCACCGACTCTTGTAAGTGGAGGAACGTTACAAATAAGATCCCTTTTGGCTTTTGGGGCCACAGTGTGTTTGATTCAGCACATAGTGACTGGCCTAATGTGTGCAGACTGATGCCTCAGTGCCATGTGAGTCCACCACTACGAAAGGTGCAGAATAAAGTCTTGATAGGTAAAAAGCATCTCTGACATTGTGTATAATTAACATGGACTGTGTTCCTTTTATGAAGGAGTGCACAGGTTTGCTGCTTCCTACTAGTTATTAGACATTTTTTGTTCTGTTGGGTCATGTTAGCTCTGATATAATCTGCATTAGTGCGAAAATGTATTTATTCCACTGCAGTTTCATTCGTGCAAGGACACGGGCAAAGAATCCTTGCAGATATGGGTCGGTGCTGAGCATAACAATCCTTTTTGTCTTTGAACTCAAAGTACAGAAACAAGGAACTACATAGAATCCTGCCTTGGATTAGTCATGGAGAGGAGAAATGGAGAAGCTTTGAAGATTTTTATTCACAGATTTTCAATTCAATTGAGCCCACAACAGTTCTTTGAAAATGGTGAAATTCTCCCCTGAATACAACAGCACACACACACATGGACTCTGAGTTGACATGGGATGACGCTCACACTATCCTCAGACTGTGTGAAAAGCAAAAAAAAAGAAATTTCCCCTTAAGGACGTTGCTGCTGGATTGCTGTCACTACATGCAAATCCTGTGAGGAACAGCAATATTGATGATTCACTGCACACCACGCATAAACCTGCCGATTAGTCCAGTCCCCTGCCACCTCCCTCAATGACCCACATCCACTGGCCAAAAAGCAATGCAGGCTGGGTCATGAAATATCCCAGAGCAGTCAGAGTAATGTGGTACATGCTCTTCAGCTTTGTGTGTGACGTGCATCAGGCAGCAGAGGGAACAAAACAAATCAATCGTACAATCGATGGTACTGACCTGTTAAATGGCTACGGTCTAGCTGCATTAGTGTGTGCTTTTGTTTCTCTTTGGGCGTGTATGTGTGTGTTTGTGTGTGTGTGTGTGTGTGTGCGCGCAGTGCAGCACGGCTTGTCAGTTTACTGCAGGGTGACATTCAGAACAAAAGGTGTTGAAAATAATTGTGGGGACACTGACTGAAGAGATTTGTGCCTCTGTGACAGGGAGGTCGCAAGAAACAAACAAGTCAGCCATCCTGAGCACTGTTGAGATTAACTGCATTAAAAATATAAACAAAACTCTTTAGTTTTCATACAATTTTTTGATGAGCTTTAGCAAAATATCTAAGATATTTTTAGTGCACACAAATGCTTCAATTCTACTTTTTGCTGAGATAACCCATTGCCCTCATAGGTGTGCCATATCAAGATGCTTAATAAACAGCATCATTACTGCACAGCTGGGCTGCTCACTTTAAAGGCCACTTTAAAATGAGCACTTTTATCACACAATACAGTGCCACAGATGTTGGAAGGTTTAAGGGTGACTGCAGTAATGTCCTCCACTTTATTTCAAGATAAAAACTGGCCACTTTAGAGTGGCCTTTTATTGGAGCCAGCACAAGGCACACCTGTGCAATAATCATGCTGTTTCATCAGCATCTTGGTATTCCCCACCTGTCAGGTGGATACATTATCTTGGGAAAGGAGCAGTAGTCCCTGACACAGATGTTAAGATGCACAACATATATTCCACCAAGTCCAAAAGCTCCATCTCACACTGTTGACAAAAGTGAGAAAATGTTTTTATGTATCTGCCAGTGATTTGATTTTTCCTAAAAATTTAAAGGGCTCTTTTTTTGGGACAAGCTACAATTGGACAAAATTTCATCACAATCATGCTGGTAGATTTTTCCAAAGAAACAATACCAATAACATAAATTCTTGTCAGCAATAATAAAACTATGCATTACTCCACTTCCTCCCTATGTGCAATAAAAAGAGAGACTTATGAATCTCTCCTTAAGGGAACTTCATTGGTTGCTTCACAGCACCAGACTAGCATAAGTCAAAGCTTCTGGCATTGCCAAAGGGGTGTGTGTGTGTTTGGGGGTCACTACATCTTAATTTTTAGTGAAGCCTGGGGGCCATCTTGGTTTTCACATCTGGGAGGGGCAGTAGAGGCAGCATGTGGCCTTCAGTCTGAAAACAGTTTCACCAACATGAGTGCCATGAAACAGAAGCTGATCATCACACACACACACACACACACAGGTCTCAAATCTGGAAATGAAAAGCAGTTTCAGGGTGCTAAACAGCACAACTTTAGAGGCGCACAGTCACATTACCCCTGCAGTTATTACATAACCGGTCCTACAGTACATTTTACTCTTCCCTCCTCTCATCCAAACATCACTGCTGCTTCTTCTCTTCAAACAGAAACTCTCTTCTTTTCCTTTCTTCCGTTCCCTTCCCTCAATTGTGGGGCTTTGAGTTAATCTGGTGCGAAGATTTCCTGTAATCTGATCCAATTCCCTTTCAGACTCGCGACACACACAACTCTCATCCGATTCATCGG
Source organism: Acanthurus lineatus (assembly GCA_029814665.1). Taxonomy (NCBI): domain Eukaryota; kingdom Metazoa; phylum Chordata; class Actinopteri; order Acanthuriformes; family Acanthuridae; genus Acanthurus; species Acanthurus lineatus. The sequence goes on from JAPZDV010000016.1 coordinate 6,578,005, forward strand.
CGATACAACCACAGAATAACACAAGCGCGCGCACACGCTCACAAATAGATCAGCTCCGTTTCAGCGGTGCCACCTCTCTAATCCTTTTTGCTGCAGGCAGCTGCCAAAGCAGCAGTGCTCACCCACCCGAGCAAACAATGTACACACAACCCAAAACACACACACACACACACACACACAGCAACAAACACATGCAAGCGCACACATATCACATATACGCCAAAAGGCAAACAAAACTCATGATCTTAATGAACACAAGCATGTGTGCACCCACACACACACACACACAAAAACTGTCCCTTTTGCACCCACGCAATCATATTCATCCCAGCTGTAATTGAAAGGAGCTTGACTGGAATCCCTCCATCCGTTTACCAATTCATGAATTCATCCCTTCATTCCAGCTCCTCTCCAGGCTTCCAGTCAATCACTTATTGCCTCTTCCTTCAATCATACCCGTCTATACTCTTGACTTGGTCCCTCTGCCTCGGTAATTAAGATTCAGGTCAGGTCCCTCCGTTTCCATGTCCTGTTCCCTGACACTTGCCACAGCATCATTATGCGAAAATATTTGCCCAACATAAAGAGGACATGTTAGGTCATCAAATTTGTAGCAGGAAAACAAACATATTAAAATAAAATTATGGGATTTACAATGGCTTCCACAGAACTTAACAGGAGGAATGAAACATTAAATGGCTACTTATTACTGTTCTCATGGGAGGTTTTACTCAAGAGGGTCTTGTACTAAGAAATTTTACTCATTATGTCATTAATTCTTGTGGAGTATTGTGTTGGTATAAGACTCCCTCCTGAATTGATGCCCAAATTACCCCATTTGAAAGTGTTTGTTGAGGATGATCTTTAGTATTACATAATGCATACTTAGTAGGTTCTCGGTTTGGGACCAGAACACCCAAGCTTTGCTAAAAAACATTTGCACAACTGTGGCCTTCTGTGATTTAAATTCTGAGGATCTACGCTCCTCTCCATGCTAGTTAAGCTGTCAGAAAGAGTCTAAACTACAGCAGACATACTAATGAGCAAAGAAGAGAGTGTGCCAAAAATACGAGAGCGCTCATAATATGACCGTGAAATCTTTTTTTTACCGCAGGAAGTCAGAATTGTTGAATTGACAAGACTCAAAAATAGATTGAGAATATACAGTCATGCTTGTAGCGCTGCTAAGCTGCACTTGCACAGAAATACTTTAAACTAAATGCTAGCATCAGCATGGTACATTCACAATGACAATGCTGATGTTAGTGGGCATAAGTAGGTACTATAATTTGTTAATTAGCAATAAAGACAGTGAATCTGAGGTTAATGGCAACATGGTAGGTAGTCCTAAAACCGATTCTAAGGGGGCATGTTTGTCTTCAAGTGACAGCTATTAAATTTATTACCATCAAATTTGGTGAAAATGTCAACTTTATAAGCCTGATATCAGACAGAAATGTCATTGCATTACACATTGTTTACATCTTTTGTCTGCAACTGCCCCAATTTCTATGGTAGAGAGTAATTCAATTTGAAATCAATCACTGAGATCTGTGTATCTGGACACACAGCATTCATCCTCTGCTCAGCATAAAAACTTTGCAAAACTACAGCAAACCATTAAATAATTGTTGAGATTTCTGTCTGAAGCAAAGTGGTGGAATGACTGAGCAACACTGTCATCCGTGGCGTTGTGTCACTAGCATAGCCAATAATAATTTACTACCCCTACTATGCTACAAATAAACCACTTCTGTCTGAAGTGAGAGCTGTTCATTTCTCCTGCTCCCCCCCTCTGTTCCCTGCTCTCTGATCCTTCCCTTTGCTTTTCTCCCTTCATCTTTTTTAGCTTACATGAATAGGAGTGAAAAAAAATCCATGCTTGTCCCCCCATCGCCATCTCTCCGTATGTGGCAGTTGTTCTTTGCTCCACTTTCATCACTCCTCTTCCTCTCTCTGCATATTTGTCAAGCCTTCACAAAATAAAGTCTTTTTTGACAGGGAAAAAAAAAGTATAAGGAATTTTTTAATAAAAAAAAAGAAAGGGTGTCAAGAGAGACCGAGAGCTTAAAGGTCACAGATGGACAGATGGCAGAAGAGTAATGCATGGGTGGGGCAGCGGGTAAGAATAAAGGGTGGGAGAGATGAGGGAAGGTAGACAGTGAATGCAGCAGATGGCTGGACAGCGAACAGAGACAAAGTGAGGGAAACTAGAGGGAGTAAAGAGATTGAGAGACAGAAACAGATATAAATAGAGAATGACTTTCGATAGACAGGCTATAAGCTAAATCAAAGCACCTGTGGAGTTACAGCGAGTGGGCCTAACAGGGTGCTAGTAACAGGCCTGAGGATGAACAATGGCTGAAACGTGTGATGTAAGAGTGATGAAAGAGGCTGCAGCAGGGTTGAAAGGTTTAAAGCTGCACACATTCACTACATGATGCCATGTCACCAAAATGCACACAAACAAGATCGTTTGGAGCAACACAACCTTTTTTTGCACATGGAAAACATATAGTGTCATTCAGACACAAATGTCGTCTTCATGTCTGTTATTCAGACATGACTGGAATGTTACAGAAACATTTAAGCCTTATTTACTATAAATCACCCCCTGTGTGTCTCCCATCGTTTTTTTAAATCATTTTACTGCCTACATTTTACAGTGCAGCCGTGCAGAAGCACAGAATTGCAGTAAATTGAGAGGCAACTCTCAGTTCATACTTGCCCACATGCTGTCTGCAGAGTGTGTTGTTAGATATTCATAATTTCATTTATGTAGATGGCAAAGTTACTGAGGGAGACTGATGATTATTTTTATTGAACAAGAGCTGTTGTCTTTTTTATAAACTGATCTGACTTGAGGCAAGAATCTCAGTATTTTTATTTAACAGATTTTATTTCCTCTGTGCATAAAAAGGTAATTAAGTCAAAATGACATTGCACTGCACTTGAGGCAAACAGGACTTATATCTTATGCTTCTTTGTGCGTGTTTTAGTTTGTGTTGCTTCAGCCTTTAACTCAGTGCAACAGTATTCAGTTTAAGCAGCTCCTCTACTGAAAGTCTAAGAGAAAAGCTAAAAGCTGAGCCCATATGACTGCAGAGGTACCTTTTACGTACAAGTGACGTATGCTTATTCAGGCATGAAAGTAACAAGTAAAAATAACATTTACATAACAAGGTGACTGTCTAACAGGGACTACATAGACATGAAGACATCATTTAATTTACTTCAGAATGAGCAGCAGTTTTATTATCTAAATTGAACACAGATTTGTGATAAAAGGCAAAAAAGTGGACTAAAAATCTCAACACTGTCTTTCTGAGATGAACATTATAGACCAAAATAAACACTGGCTTAGAGTATCAAGGTATAAAGTGTAAATGGCCTTTAAAATAATTTTAAGACACACTGACAAAGATTTTTAGACACTGTGTGTTACATCGGCTTGATTTTGGGGTTTTCAGGTTGCTGAGAAATCAGCTATTCTGCAGCTACATTTTCACAGTTTCAATGTGATTTTTTTTAGCAATGACACACTCACAACAATGTGGATGCAAGAAATAAATAGATACGATATGGATCGGTCGATATTTCTCACATTAATGCGAGATCCTGTGAACCAAATGGAAGCTGTAAGGCAGCCAGCAATGTAATGGGAGGTGCACATAGTGTGGAAGCAATGCAGCCATAAAGTGCGCACCCAGACGCTCGGAAGATGGAGAGGAAGAAAAAAAAAGGGAAAGGCAATACAGACAGATTCTAAATCAATACAGCCACGGGAGACGACTAACAGGAATTTACAGTGCATGCATTGACACGTGGCATTGTGGGCTCGTAAAATGTGATGTTTTCTATCAATTAAATAAAAAAAAAACAGACATCAAAGTGCAAAGTGCTGCCATAAGTTTGGGTGTACCGCAGGGACGGAGAGAAGCACTCATCCCAGAGTAACTTCACAGAAAGTTTGTGTGTTGATCAAAGTGTTACATTCTATTACACCATAAATCACAAGTTAATTGCTTAATCTACAATGAGAGTTCTTTCTGCTTATTTGTTTGGTTTGTTTGCACAACCTTCACCACATATGTTTTTTTATTTTCCATTTTCTTTACTTCCTTTAGCTCTTTGGTCCCATAACCTTTACCTGTCCATCTGTGTTTCCTATCTCTTTTGCCTTTAAGTTTTTTCCCTCAGTTTCCAGCATAAATCTCATCTTCAGCTTTGGCCTTTTATGAAATGTTACTGACAGCTGACTTCCACATGTGAAAATGTTTGGCTCATATTCCTGCAACCAAGCCAGAAAGGTCAAAAGCAAACACATTTTTCTCAGCGCTTGGAAACATTAACTCTGTAGGATACTGTTATTATTTTTAAAAACAGATTCCGCTAATCTAGTTTTCCAAAATGAAAAATCTTGGATGGATTTTATAGATATGTCTTTGAAAGACTAAGGCTTTTTACATGCTGTTTGAATCTGATTTTTGATGAGAGAGAGACGTCAGGTGAAGCCTCTAGTGCATTAGTTTGGAGCAAGTCTCATGAGCTAATTTTAGCAAGAGGATTTAAATTAGGATATGCAGCAAGGACAAAACGACACAAAATGCCTATTACAATGATGGGAAGCCAAACAGTTGAGCGAGTTTGTGATCCATCCATTTGTGCTGTGAAACTGTGTCATGAGCATGGATCAATTAGGAGCTGCATATGTGAGTGCGGAGCTGTCCATAGTACTGAAATGGAGCAAATGACATTGATAAACATGGACAGCTAGAACATGCTAGTTTATTAGCCTGCTTGCTTTCACAACAAGCACCCACATGTTGCCAGGCGCTGTGGATTTTTTTGATGCATTCTGTGACATTTTCTCTCCCACCAACCCACAGGAAAAGCATCCTCTTTGTGTTTAAGGATCTCATGATTTACAGATTAAGCACTGGACGTAAGACTTTAACATTTTACAAGTGTCTTCCTGTTCCTCTGCCACTTTATTGCATAAGACTCCCCATCTTTGTCCACTGGACTCGGCTTCTATCCATCAACCTACTCCTCCACCCTCCACTCAGTCTGCCACCTCTTCATTTGTGAACGAGTGCTGCTTTCATTTCTCTGTATGACCAATTTTTCTGAGGTCAAGTGCTGCTATGGTTGCCCACACCATGTAAATATAAGTCTATCAGAGTAATCTGACTATGAAACTTATATCCCTGTTGCACAGCAGACATTTTGACTCATCATAGCAGGGGTCCGAGTACTCTAATTAACTATAGCTCTCTTCAATTTGAGGGTCCCAGTAAATCATGAGCAAGCGTGCACAATGCAGTGGCCAAAATTAATTGCATCCATCCATCCCATAGTATTTCTAAGGATGCCTTTTTGTGCTAAGATGAGCCAAAAGTGAGAGAAGCCTTTTAGCCTGCTGTCATTGTTATTTTCTGCGCCAACAACCAGTTTTAACAGGAATTACATCATTTTAAAAAGGAAAAGCAGATGCCATCTAATTACATCTTTGAATCTAACATCCTTCACATTCAGGAATGCAAAGATCTTTGAAATTAAGTTTGTAATTGCTTTTTCCGACACGGTTTCTGTTGTAATTTACATTCTGAGAGCAATATTTCCCAATCATGTTTGGCAAATGCTGAGAAAAATGGGAAAGCCTTCAAAGCTGCTGAAAAGTTTAACTTTGTATCCCACGCAGAGTGTGCAGTGAATCCAAATAATCTCACACACTCTTGGTCAAAATGTCAAGACTGTCTAATTCTGAAAGTTTCCCAATACCCCTCCATCTCACTGCACCCACTCCTCTTAAATCCCTCTTTTCACATCTCACTTACATACTCTGCTACATTTTAAGGCTTCCCCCTTCTCCACTGCTCCTCCCTGCTCTAATATCCATCTCTTCTACTTCAGTCACCATTTCCTATTCTCTGCTCATCCCTCTTCCATATTTTTTTTTAATATAAACGTATTATTCCTTATATTTGGGTAAGTCAGCCAATCGTGCCTTGCTCCTCTCTTTCACTTTGCTTTTATTTCTCCTGCTCAGTCAACACAGTCCCTCGTTCTGCCCTCATTCACCCTTCACTCCGTCAGCAGTTAATGGAAGCATAATGAGCCTGTTGTCTATGAAATAATGGGAAGGAGGAGTGAATACAGCTGCCTAATGATCAAAGAGCTCCGCACAACACACACAGCTGGTCAAAGGCAGGCCACGTCCATGCCTGTGCACATATGAAAGCAATGGAAACACACACAGCTTGACAAAACAAAGATTAATGTTTGCCTGTGCAAAGAGGTGTGTCTACAGCATCACAGACACACAACCACAGTTAAATATAATCTCAGCAGAAATACACTGACCATGTTTCTATGCACACGCATTGCTAAAATTGACAGTATTTCTGGCTAGATAGAAATCTTGTCAACAGCATACTCAAGCTATCAGATGTATCCTTTGGAAATGTGCACTGCAAAGTCAAAATATGCAATAATATCTCCAATGGTGTTTTTACTGAGCAACACACGGCCTCTTGCATGTTTACAGTCAGCTCTGTGTGCTATAAACAAACCAACTAGGCAACAGTTTGCAAGGTTGTTGGGGAGATGCATGATGAACACAAGCCAATATTTCTGTTCTGAAGGAGAAACAGCCACTTTTACACAGTCCTAAAACACTTAGATATCAACAGGTTTTTGGTTATGCTTACATATTACAAAGACCAATTGCTTAGGAAGGTGGCTGAACGAATGAAGGAGAGACATTGTGTTTGCATGGCTGAACAAGTCCACCACTGATAGAAAACTTCGAAAAAATCCTGTTTTGATTGCAAAGACGCAACATTGTGACAACAGGACATTCATAAGAGTATAGACTGCTGCATGGACATGAGAATATCAGTGGGATAATCATGTTAATTTTGACAGCTTTATAGGAATATTGTCATTTTGTAATGTTTTGTGCATGTTAACAATGTTAACGCTGACATAGATAGTAACTTGGATCCAAAATCGGGCCAAATGCTATTTTTCTTCCTCCTGTGCTCTCGCCATGGCTCCCTCACAGAGCACACCACCCCTGCTGGCGATGCCGCCCCCACCCTCCATCTCACTCCTCTCACCATCGCTCCCCTGCCCCTCCTTCTTGCTCCCTATTTCACTCCCCCTCGCTTTCGCTCCTTCCAAAAGGTAGTGAGGGCAGAGAACTGGGTTCTCTTACTTCATAAGACTGCAGTTGTGTGTGCATGTGTCCACATACTGTTTGGTGTGTGTGTGTGTGTCAGACAAAGATTTGGCTGTAGCCTGTGCGACGACACCCACACTGCAGCATTTGACACAGCCGGAGGGAGCGAGGAACTGAAGAGAGAGAGAGAGAGAGAGAGAGAGAGAGAGAGAGAAAGGAGGAGACGCAAGGGAAGGAAAGACGACAAGAGTGGTAAAAAAAATTTGAGGAGGAGGGGTGATTTTATGTTTGTGTGCGTAAGTTCCATAGTATGCATGTTTGATGTGCATGTGTGTGTGCAGCTTGTGTCACTCAATTTCCATGTGAGAATGTGTGAATGTGCCAAATTAATGTCAGTGCGATGCATCCTATATATGTGCAGTGTGCATGTGTTCAGATGCATCCTACACTGAATGCATGCTGCTGTGTGCCTGTGGGCAAACATTAATATACACCCATGAACCCCCTTTGTGTGAGCGCAGATGTATGAACACATGTTCATACTTGCATCAGTATGCGTTGTTTTTCTGAGTGTTTTTTCTGGAATATTGTTAAAGGCAATGCCATGACAACTTGAAATAGGTTTTTCAGCTACACACTTTATTTAAAAGTACTATCAAGGCCATGGACACACGTGGCTTTACTTCAAAGTAAGGACAGCAAGTTTTTGAAGAGCACCATAAAGGTTCACAGTGGCTAAATAACAATCGGCCTCAGAGAACTGTGACTGGTTTGGTTGGTTGGTTTTGCACCTTTTTATTGTACTGGTGGAGCTGTAATTCCAGTAGGGATGGAAGACTTGGCAGAAATCAATATCATGATACTAAAAATATTTTCAGATATCAAAATATGCTTGCACAATATGCTTTAATACCAAAATTGTTATCTGTTCTTATGAAACATTTCTGTAAAATTCACTACAAATTCAAAAACCTCTAGTGAAATAACACCACAACCTCTGTGGTAACGTTATGATTTCTTCATTATTTTTTCTCACCAATGACTCACTTTGTGAAACATACCACATATAGGGTGATCATATAATCACAACATTCCACAGAATGTTGATATAGTTCAGCATTCGAATCCTGTTTTAAGTTTCTCCTATATGTTCCACATAAATGCTTCTCATCTACAAGCCCAACTAATTAACATTCACCCACAAACATCATGACGCTGTATATAACACATTTGCAAGCTTAATATTATCCACACTAAATTAAATTTTTAATTCAAATAGCTTGTTCCTGAAATTATGCAGCAAAGCTTCGACTCTGCAGCAGAAAAAATAATCTAAACATACAGAGTGAGAGCAAAACAGAGGAGAAGAAGAAAGAGAGTGGAGATGCTTGGATGCGATTAAACGGGAAAGAAAGAGGAAACAGAAAAAAGCCAGAAAAAGAAAACGAGAGATGGCTAAGAGAGGCAAACAGGAAATGTGAACTTCAGAGAAAAACAGGTTGAGCAGAGAGATAGAGAAGAGGAGAAGAATGAAGAGAGAGGAGAAGGTGAAGTAAGTTGACTGAAGTCTTGTACACACTTTCCCTTGTGTATAATCAGGGAGCTACACTAAATAGAGAAAACTGCTGATGTCAGTGAGTCCGTTGGAGCATGCTGTGTGTGTGTTAGCGTTCGTGTGTGTGTGTGCGTCAGCTCTGAGTGTCTTATACAAGTTAAAAGGAGGGATGAGGGAGGGGGGAGCAAGCATCTCCAATTCTCTTCTTCTCTTTATAGCGATATAAGCGCTGTGATTTTCAGTTTCATTTTGCATCTGTGGCTGCAATCATATCAGTCAATACGGTTGTCAGAATATTCACTCACGCTCTGTGGGGAAGAGAACAGAGAGAAGATGTTTCTGTGTACTGCTCTTTAAGTCAAGAGACCAAAAACTTTCCATCTTTCCAATTTAATTTCCCCATAGGCAAATTCTCTGTCTCCGATCTCCACTCATCAGAGAGATTCCACTCTTTACTGCATGAAACAGCACATTATGGTTAACAATTCTTCTTCTGGCGTTAGAAGATTTGTTTGGAAAATGTGTTCCTCATCTCTTCTTTCGGTCCCCAGGAGGACAGAGCAGCAAAAAGCAGGACACTTGTGCGCTGCAGCAGACCCATATAAACGCACTGTAAATCATTAGCATGCTAAATAAAGAGTAATGTAGTGCAAGCTCGGCAATATGGCAGAATGAGTCCTGACAGGATGTCAACACACCAACGGCACAATGATAATTTCATTATAAGCTAAAGTGTCACTTACAAGCTTCTGCCAAAAAAGCCTCCCCTTATGCCTGTCCATAGTCAGGGACTGATGTCATTTTGGCAGAAGCTGTCACTCGTTAATGCAATTAGAAATTAACAAAATGGACCAGACGTCCTGACTGTGGAGTTTAACATCAAACTGGGTCAATGTGCTCAAATAACAGACCTCATAAGGAGATCATTTGTTAAAAAAATGAATAAATAAATAGCAGCTAAGCTAGCTCTTTATACTTTACTGTATCTTTAAACAATTTGTAAATTTTAAGTGCAAGCATCCATAATTATCATTTATAGCTAGCATCTGTGCTATAGATTTGTTAGATTTGAGAAAAACCAAAAAATGCCAGAAAAATCCCAAATCTTAAGCCATGTTGACAGATCAGAAGCAACCTGTAACGTGACTATTTGACTGGTTCTCATGCAAAACCTACAAAGTTGGTGGCAACTGTGTTGTGCGAGTGTGTGATTATGAAGTGACCTTCATAGAGCATTCTTAGGAGACTCCTCAATATATTTACATGTAAATATGTCAAAAGTCTCTTAAGCAAGGTCAGCACCAGCACTGCAACACAGGCTAAAGCTTTGATATTTTCCTGTCTACACATCAACACAGCACAAAGAGTTTCTGAGTATCATCACTCTGACCAGAGATTTCTAAAGCTCAGTCTTCAGTGACCTAAAACAGCATTTATGTGTGGACAAAAGGCGAAAACATAGCATAAAAAAGATGTGTTTAAAAAACATAAAAAACATAAAAGAAGCTGCCATGGCAAGCAGGCTCACTGCAGCAATTCTCAAGGTGTGAAATTATACAGCGTTTTATCAAAAACTTCCTCCGTCACTGTCCTTGCACAGACTACAGCCATGCAGTGTCTCTCTCCTTCTCTGTGAGAGAATATAAACAAGCAGATCTCACACCCTCCCTCAAGCTGGCTGAACGCTGGAGAGCATCAAAATTTCATACGAAAAGAGCAGGTACTGTAGCTCATAACATAAACAGTGGCTTATTTTTATTACGTTTCCCACTAAATCAGGTTAGTCAAACAGCATTCACATCATCAGGACCCTGGAGCTGACTTACATTGAGCCGTTATTACTGTTTTTAATTACACCTGTGCTTTACCTGGTGTGATATGTCAAACCCAGTGGTATGGGAAAAGGACGTTAAGTGAGTGAGTGTAGAAAACAAACCTTTCCTGTTCAAAGCTCTCGGTTTGTTTTGTTACCCAAGTTTTAGTGCACACACACTCTCTAACTTACTAAAATTGCTTGACCCATGATGCTTTCAGGACCATTTCAGATTTGAATTTTGTAATTTTGTGGATAATTTGACAATGTTATCCAAATGGTTTGTCTCTCTGTTTGGCATCTGATGGGGTTCTGTTGTTTGAATATTTTTTGGGGGGTTTTTTTGTAGGTGGGATGTTTTGATGTGATCTCGACTGCATCAAATTAACCGCATCTCTCTCTCTCTTTTTTATCACCATTTTAAAAATCAATTTGCTCCGATGCTTTGACACAATGCAATGAGCTACGCAGTTATCCTGTTTCTCTACCAACTGCTGCTCTGACTATTTATTATTCATAAGCACACACTTTTAAAGTGTTCTTTAGTGTTTTTACGGCACATAGTGAAAGGAATACTGCCAAAGCTTGCGCACTGCTCTCACACCATTTTCTCCTCCATCCCTCCACCTTTCCCTTGGCTCTAATTTCAGAAAAGCACAGTTGGTTTGAGTTTCCCCCCAGCTGGCAGAAAAGATCAATACCTCCCGTCTTTTGTCTTTTCCTCACTTCCTCTTGTCTCAGTCCCTGCATCCTCTGACCACCTGACTTGGTTTCTTTATGCTCTCAGTCTCCCCTTTTCAAAAACAGCTGGTTTGTCTTCTTCCTTTTCCTTGCCTGTTATCCTCCTACCTCCATCCATTTCCCCCTGCTTTGTTCCTCGCTGTCTGCCTTCTCACACTCCAATATCCCTTCATCTAGACTTCCATCCTTCCGGCTCCACCTTTAGGCCCCTTCTAGACAGGTTCACATTGCTGCCTTTCCTGTCTTAACGACTCTCTATTCCTACATAGCAACACACACACACACACACACACACACACTCTGGCTCATAATCAGCAATAAGAGAAGCACTGTCTGTTTCAATATCACTCTTCCTCCTTGGCTTGAATTTGCAAATACAAGCAACACACACAGACATGAGGATTCTGCAGGCATGTGCAAACAAGTCGCGAATGCTCAAAATAGCAGCCATCCGATCACAAGTGCCAATGTCACCCCGGCATCTCAGACTCCTGCACTACTTTAAGCTTCCTGCATTACACACACACCCCCCAGCAGAATCTGCCTTTGCTTTCAGCACACAACGAAGCACAGCGCAAACACAAAAGCTGTGACACGGAGAGAAAACAAGTGTTTATTACTTATTTGTTCTTGTATTACAATCGTATTGATTCAGTTCTTGGTTGTAGTTCCAGCTGCCATCTTATACGTGTCATTGTTTGCTTTTGTTCCCACTGTTGTGTTCCTGCTTCCTTCAGATGACTTGTCGATCTAATTGCGTGGGCAACGCTGCAACGTTGTATTCTTTGTGTTTTTTCCATTAGCGAGCTTTCAGACACTTTGTGTTTGCAGCAGCTTTCATGAGTGGTCAGACTGAATAACCGCATTTCAACAACAAAGAGAAGCAAAATAGATTGATTCAAATGCAAATGATAAGGCTAAACATTGGCGCTGATCATCTAACTCGATCCAGCTCCATTCAGTTTGAATGGAGACTCAGTTCAACAAGAGAATTTATCCTTAAAACTTTTTCTTCAATGTGTGTGCATTTAGCTGATACGTTGCTTTTAGACCTAAGATAGATGTTTTGTAAGTGTGTGGTATGTGTTAATGAAGCAATAGCTGCTAATGTGCTGATTTTCAATCTTGGAGTTAACACCCCCCCCAAAAAGAGTCTGAGGTGCCATATGATGAATAAAAAAATTAGGGAAGAATATAACTTTATTTCAATACTCCAGACTCAGTCAAGCAGCCTTTTCAAAGGAGCAACAGCAAACATTGTTTTGCTTAAAAGCCATGGTCAGGGATACACTTCGGTAAGCAATGCATTCTGAATAAAATCTCACAGTTTTAAGAGGTGAATTATATCATCATGACTAATCAAAAAGATGTATATACTTTGGCACTGTTGACCTTCTTATATTACTGTAACTGAAACGGTACAGGGGCAACAGAAGATGAATAAGAGTGAATAAGTTGAGCAGTAACAGAAGAAGGAAATAATCTTTCTTTAAGAGTTAGATATAAGAGACTATTGAATACAAAAGAGGAGAGGGACACAGTGCAACAAAAAAAACACATAAGAGAAGGGATAACATATAGAGACACCAAAGACGAAGTCTAGATCAATAGAAAAAGAACATAAGTGGCGGAACGTAAATAAGTAAACAAGAAAAGAAACAAGAAAAAAAGTGACTTGTGCAGCTCACTGGGAAAATAAGTGGAACATTTTTCATCTGTGCCTTTTCAAAATGCTGGATTTTCTTGATAGAATATTAAAATATGCTTTCAGGGTAAAAAGTGCAAAAAGTTCTGAAATCTAAATGGGACCAAACACACACACAGGCAGAGTGTTTATGGATCTGTAAGTATAGCAATAATTTTTACAGTACACTGACCACCTCTAGGGACCAAGTGTCAATCTGCGTTTATGAGCCCCCTCTGTGTGTGTGTGCGTGTGTGTGAGTGTGTTTGTGTCTAGCAGGGACACAACGCATCTGAGTGAGAGCGTGTCATCTCTTCATTCACCGTCCCCATGGTGATTGACAGCAGAACTAATTCCATGTTTAACTCCCTTGCAGGATTGACTGGTTCGCATGTGTGTGTGTGTTTGTGTGTGTGTGTGTGTGTTTGTGTATACACAAACAGAGTTTAAAAAGGCCTCAAACACTTCACAAGATGGTAGCATGGACAGATACACACTCAAAAGCAGTGTTTTATGTTGCAAACACACACACACACACACAGCTTCTTTCTAACACTTGCAAACACACAGCAGGTAGTGCTATTTAATTGGTCAGGTTGCAGACACTTTCGCACTACTGTCACTAAAACTTCAAACATTCAAGACAGAGAGAGCACAGATCCCTTACAACTCCTATACCCCTTTTTTATAAACACAGGCAAGTCTTTCCTCACTTGCTTCAAATCACTTTTTCCTTGCATTTTCAGTGCATGAAGGTCATAGGAAATCCCACCATATGCAAAAATACACAAGTTTGTGGACCTGTACATCTATAAGCATGTATATTATTTAACGGAGTAACCTTTGATTCCTTAATGATTGATCAAATGAACCACTGACCAAATATGATTAAAAAAGAAATCTATAAAATCTTAAATGTTCTTTTACGCTTCTATGTTATAAAAGCTAAACTGTTTTTATATTTGATTGGTTCTTTTTATGTTGCTTGCTCAGTCACATTTTTACACTCCATAACTCATTAGAAAAAACACAATACACCAGGTGAGGTGAAATTTATTTACAATTGAATTGACTTTACACTAAACTTGCCTCTGTCCCTGTCTGTAATTGTCTGTTATGTTGTAGTTGTGACTACAACTACTGCACCACATTATGGGATATTTATGTTGGTGTAGTGCACTGTGCTTGCATACTGTAATATTTCCCTTAAATACTATGCACCTTTTGGATATACTTTTGATTTCATAATAAGGTTTCGGACACTTACGATGATCTCACATACAGTTTAAATGCACTTAATGGCATGTGTGTAGTTTGACAATGCAAAAATGTGGGATCCTGGACGAGCCTTATTCTAGTACCTTTTAGTTGACTCTATCTATCAGAGCAAGAACAATGAAAACATAAATCTTGCAGTAATCACTTGTAACATACACACAATTTAAAAACATCACATATTAATCATCTCTCTTTCAAATATGGCAAACTTTACCTACCAAACCTGTAAATTTACAATGATTTGCTCTTTGCATTATTATATTAAAGAATAAGTCTGGGGATTTTTTTTTCCATAAAAAGATCAAAATCAACAATTAGTTTGGCTACTGTTGGCACTGTTTCACTCGGTCACATGTTTCTTATGGACACAATGTCAGTGCCAGATACATCGTCCTGCCATCCTTATGTCTGTGTTAAAATAAATAAATAAGAAATTTTGGCAGTAAATAATCCCTAACAAATGCACAGCTTACTTCTGTGTTAGTACTGTTTGTTAAAAAACACTTAGCCCAGCTGTTTTAGGAACTATAACAACATGTTTGGGACCCATTTTCAAAGATTTACATCTTCAGTAGGACAGCAGTATCCTGGGGCCGAGTGCTGCAGAGTAAGGAAGACAAGGAGTATTGAGACAGACTAACACTGTCTATTTTGGTCTTGTCAGGGGACTTCTATCATAAAAAAAGAAAAAAAAAAACAAAACAGCCTGCAGTTATAACACTAAGAACTAAAACACTAGGCTGTTTAGGTTAGATTGCATGTGTAGCATTTTGCTATCCCACTTGCACACAAACACATACACAATTGCTTTGTCGAGAGCACTGATGAGTTGCCTACATATTTGTGCCTTCGAGAGGCAGCCCTCTCAAGGGATTGTGGGAAAACAAGCAGTCAGACAAGAGCAAAATACCGAACACAAACAGTAAATTATTTCTACCCTGTTCTCTAAAACACTCAACCGCAAATGATGCTTCCCAACAAAACATCTCACACACAGATTTCACATCTTTGCCTCCCCTCTCTGTCTCAACACTTAAAACACAGCAGCAAATTACAATTTCCTGCCCTCTTTCGGTCCTCTCGCTTCATGAGTGCGCACAAAAGAGAGAAAGAAGAGTCGTTTTTTTGGCCCAGCTTCAATGATTCTGCTTTCTACCTAAAAAAAAAAAACAGAAAGGTTCACCTCTCTCCTCACCACCCAGAAAACACTTAACAGAGCTGAGTGGGTGAGACTGCGTCACATACGGCGTAAAATGCAACAAAGTCTCGATTGTCAACGCTCCAAAAGTACTAAAATTGAATTCCTTATTACAGCTGCACAGAGTGTCTGACAGGAACTCTGCCTCCTGCCTGTCCTGAGGTTAAACCGATAAACAAGCCGTGAAACAAAAGTGGCAGATGGAGAGGCCTTGCTGACATTAAAGTCACCTATAAACACACACCTGCTTGTCTTTCCTCACACACACACAGACACACACACACACACACAGACAACTGTTGAGCTAATTAGACTGATATTTGTGCTGCCTTCAGACATCTAAGGCGAGCTTGTATGCATACTAAAACACTCATTTCCAATGAGGTTTGTAACAACAGTTGCTGTCGTGTTGCTTCAAGTGAGGCTAAAATGTGGAATGTGGTGACATTAAAAGAGCAAAATTAATTTTCAAAAAAAAAGCTTTATTATTCATTCGGGGATCAGAGACGCACGTTTTCCTTTTGCGTCTACTCCTTCAGAGCAGTGAGTTTTGCCAAAACCCAATCATGATATAGAGGCTTGGAAAGAGCGCCGAAACTTGCTGCCAAACAGCAACATTAAGACAGCTCCAAGATTCAAGTCCAAAGTGTGGGACTGACAGTGAAGCACAGCACAGAGAGAGAGATGTCAAGTATGTACAGAAAAAAGGCTGAATGCAGGGTCAGTTGTATTACTATATTGGGAAACCAATATAAAAACTCTTTCCACACCAAGAAAACCTTTGTGGAGCTTATAGACATCACAGCACTAGACAGACAGAGTCAGATTTAGCCCTGCTAAACACTAATTTGTTTGATCTGACTTCTGTATAATCTGGTGCCATTTCTTAGTTTATGTAATTACTACAGAATTGTGAAAAAACATCAAAAGGATGTAACTGACCCAATTGTTCCATTATACTATAGCACTTTCTATGCACGAAATAAACACACTAAAGTTACTGTGTAGAAAACAATCAAGCTTAGAAGTAGATAAAAGGAAAACTAAATGACATGATGTCATAAATGATGTCTGGCAGGTAGATGTTATGTCAATGCCTCTGGATTTTAATTATTGACAATATTTGTGAAGTCAACAACATAAACAGTGTCCCAGTCTGAGGTTATTCATGTGTAAATAAGTGCTGAAATAGAGAGGTTTTGAAATGATAAAGTGCAGGACTGAAATCCAAACAGAAAATAAAAGGCAATAAACAAAGTTGAGGGAAAATATATAAGAAACAAGAGCAGGCAAGCCTGTCCACACAGGAGCTTGTGGGAACAATTTCAGGACCTGAAGTCTTTAACCCTGTGACTTATATGCTTAAATGAGAGCTTGTCACTGTTTTACAAGATGTACCCTGAAGCAAAGGACATTACATGGTTTTGGGTTTTTCCAGCAGTCCTGCAAAAAGAAACCGGAACTAATCTGCTGTCAAATATCAGCGTTTGCCTCATGAATTATGCAGGCGCCTGTATAGCCAGTCAGCAACAAATGGACCACTTTTCACTTGTTATAGACGCAACCATCTTGGGGAAGTCAATGCAACTTTTGAAAATGCAATAAAATCTGTCAAACATAATATCTAGTGTCTGAAGCATGTTATTTTATGCCTGTGCTGTAATAGTCCATCACTGGATCTGCAGCATATGCACAGGATGGGTAAACTGAGGCCCATTTGTGCACAAATGTTGCAAGCATCATAGACAGCTCTGTATAACTTGTTGAAGGATGAAAAAGGGGGATTTTATGCCCAGAGTCATAAAGACTGATGGGGAAAAAAAGCAAAGGCTATCCAGCTGCTACCTGTAAGTCTGCCCCCTCCAGACTGCTACACTGAAACCTTTGCAACCCAAGCAGAAGCAAAAAATACCAAATACAACTGCTGCACAGCAAAACAGATATCGAAGGAGCATTCATCACATGGATGAATGAGCAAGCAACGAAGCGCCCAATCAGCAGGCAAATCACTGTGATTAGCAAAAATCTCACACTATTGTAGTGAGACGCATCATTAATAAAAACTAATCAGGACAGGCTGAGATACTGCATGTGCCGGCTAAGTGAAACACCAGCCATGGCTCTGTCCCGAAAAAAAAGACAACAAAGTAAAGACATGGCAGCCAGACAATCAGATGGCTGAAGAGAGAAAACAAACAAAAAAACAAGCAGAGAAAATCAGCTGTTTGAGTAGCAGATAACACAGGACGACATAGTGGGCCATTTGACAATATCTCAGATTTCCTAGTGAGCTCAGGGTTAAAATCCACTCTGAGCTCAAACCCTTTTTACAGAGAGCTGAAGTTACTTCCTGCAGCCGTCAGTGTTGCCAGGCAACTTTGTTCTCTAGGACTTTCTATCAGGCAACACTGCGGCCTGCAGCGAGTTCAAAGACTGCGCCATTCCTCTGAAAGACTCAGATGGAGGCTGATGATAATGGGAGATGGGCGATGCGCATAGACGGCGAGATGAAGGGGGACAAAGCACCACCACTGTGGAGTTACCATTAAGAACAGATAAGAGGTGAAAAATGACAGGTGTGTGTGTGTGTGTGCGGGACTAAGAGGAAAATTAGAGAGGAGGGGTGTGTGAGCACACAGAGTAGGGACAGCATATCAACCAGTGGATCTTTCTATTTATACAAAGTATTGTTCTATGTGTACACCAAGTTTGCTAAATACAAGAGTGGGAGACTTTTCATGGTGTGATTTAGTGTGTAGGTGCAAGGAAAGGAGGAGAAACTGTAAGTGTGCAGTTTAATGTCCAAAATACTGTGCCATTTCATCCGCTGAGCTGAGGATTAAAATGAAGAGGCTCTAATTACACTGAAAATTGTACCAGACGCATTAAGGTGTCTGTGCACCCACTTCTGAGTGCAGCACTAAAAGTCTCGGAGTCCAAATGTCTCCGCAAGATTAGATAGCTATTGGAGAACTGGCCATCTGAGACAGCAACATCTACCTGTTAATGTGTTTGTGTTTAGACAGTAACTGCAGGTCCGTGTCAGCACATACATCCTGCACAGATGTACCATCTCTTTCACTTTCTATCGTAAAAAAAGACCAAGCTGCAAGTTAAACATAAATGCTGCCTTGCACAGCCCCTCCCTCTCATGCACACATACACAAACAGTGTGACAAACACACATTAATAATATCCAACAAAGTACCAAAGTTCAGCCTCAGTGTTGCTTAGGGAGCAGGTTTCAATACCTGCAGTGGGAGCTGGGCTTAGCTCTGAAGTGGAAGCCTTCACTGTGGGGACGGGCACAATGTGAAATGCAATCACAACACAAAGTAGGGAAATGCAAGGAGGGAGTGAGGGAGGG
>JAPZDV010000016.1:6596926-6610553 GCA_029814665.1 Acanthurus lineatus
GCGGCAAACCCAGGGCGGCCGGGTGGCCGGGAGAGGGGGGTGTTTGGACAGAGATGAATGGAAGATGAGGCAGAGAGAAAGTGAGACCCCTGGTGATAATCTGCAAATGCTGCAGGGTTGAGCTGTCATCTGTGTGCGTCACTTCTTCCACACATCTGTGTTTCTATCCTTGTGAGGACTTACGGCTCTCATAGAGAGAGGCTGTCTCATTCAGCTCTTGCCTTATTAACTGTCTATTAGTGACACTGCTCCTGTTATTATACTGTTGACAGTTAACACTGGCTTTGTCTATGTAAAGGTTAAAGGTTACAGCCATTTCTCAAAGGTTTTCTCTGAGATTTTAAACATGTATTCAGCAGCCAGTAGCTCTTTGCTGTATATTTACTGTGGTAACAGCAACCTGAGCAGAAAATGAAGTCACGTGTCCTTCGTGTGCATTTTAATTTAAGCTTATATATTCTGTTTTGATGGCTGGTCCACCTACTAGGAGACAAACAGAATAACCTCACCTACAGGCTGTTAAAGCAAGATGGCAGACTGACGTTCAGAGTGTTGAAGGCTGCAGACAACACTGAACATCACACATGTAACTTCCTGTACCACTGATAATCATCCTTTTGCCATTCACTTGCATCTAAAGTTGTGATAAATATTTAATATTTGCAAACAAGGAGCTTCACGGTGTCTCTGTTGTTCACTTCGCCTTGACAAGCAGGGACTGAAATGTGTTACTGATACAGTCAATTATGCCTTGTTAGTACATCTGACATGAAGTTAGCTGTGAAACGGCAAACAGAGCTCGACATGAATCATTTACTTTGACTTAAAGTCAAAGTTTGGAAACAGGAGAGAATCTTGCCGCTGCATGCAACAACAACAACAACAACAACAGCAGCAGACAGACAGCACGTCGCAGTGGTGCCTGTGTGATGGAGCTGAAACACGTCCTTGCACCGAGTCGATCGAGGTCCTCTCAAGAATAGCAAGCGGGTTGTGTGCGTGAGCGCGCATGCATGCTGTACTCTCGTCGGCACTCGTCATCCTCGCATTGTGGCCGAGGGAGTGACATCGTTCTTTCTTTTCAAATGATAATATGTAGTTAAAAGTCATGGACAAGAGCTCACCACTGCTGCTAAACACACAGAGAGACACGGTTCATCACTTTAAGCAGATATGCTGGCCGATGTTGCTTTCAACAGAGAAAAAAAAAACACACTACCAGAGCAAGGTCACATCATGAGTCTCATATAAAGTTTTTTATCTCTCTCTTATATAACCGTTTCTCCATCAGTATCATTCAAGGTCATTTTTTCTTTACAAATCACCATCCTCGTCTCCATCCTCCTCTCCCGCTCTCTTCTCTTTACGTCTATCTGTTCCTCAACTGGGCCATTACCTGAAAAGGCCATTACTTGAAATCTCCTCTGAGAGATGAGCCTTGACTTTTAAGCAATGCAGTCAAAGTTGAGCCAACTTTTCAGCAATACTGAAGTCCGACAAGTGTGATATGGATGATTTCTAAAAAGGCTGATAACAAGCTATGCTTTCACTTTGTATTAGGTGTTTTTTTTTCATTTTGTGCCTGATCAGAGTCCACAAATAGTTGCGTTAATTATAAAATTGTTTCATAAAATGCACTCAAAAGCCCATGAAGGATTGCTTGCACTATTGTCAGTGTTGGCATCTATCACCACCCACGTACAAATTACATTCCTTTTTTTTTTCCAGGTAAATAATGCATTAAATACTACTGCTTTGCAGACCGACTATAAGCAGAGGAATGAGCAGCATTGAGGATCTGCTCAGACTTCCTAAATACAATACAAAGCTCCAGCCTCCTTGCCTGAAAAATCTTTCTCATGTTTTAGTGAGACTTTTCTGCTCGAGGCTGCCAACTTTAACAAGTCGTCAAAACTAACACTGCACTTTCGACCTGCCGACACCTGCTTTGACACCCAGGAAATACTGGCTCTTAGTGAATAAGCTGCCTTTCCATCGTTTCACGGTGACATCAGTATTCAACAAAATTTTAGGTGCCGTGAAAGTTTTGTATGGTCATAATAAAAAGTGTTTTTTCTTTTTTTTTATTCATTCAGGATATTTTCCCTGATGTATTAATGGCTCTAGTTAACATGAACCCTGGGCCTGTTTGATGGTGAAATTTAAAAAGAGGATAAAGAGACAGCAGAAATCAAGAGAGCTTTGTGGTTGATGGACATTGGCTTCAACACAAAACGCACAAATGTACCTGTTTGGCGAGGTTGACGGCATCTGCGTGAAGTAGGTATCTCAGATGAGGGTCCAGTTGGAAAGCAGGTGCGATCTCCACAACCTTCAAAACAACAGCATTTTATCATTAAAGCCACAGTGACTACGACACTGCCAGAATAGAAATGCAGGAAACTGATAGTGTCAGAATAACAAACAATAATAAACATTTATATACTTCAACTAAATGAACTACACCCACAAATCCTGCATCTTGTTAAACTCTATTAATTTATTCTGACACTCATGATAGCATCTGGCTGAAAACGTACCATTAATCATAACATTTAAGCAGTTTGATTTATTTAGTCTGACACACAATACCTCCAATACCTCAAGGGATTTTATTAACGTATGCAGCTCTGAAAGCAAAGTTTGGAAAATTTAAAACTCATGGACAGGGTTTCAAGATAAAGCGGACAGTGACGCTGTGCCACCCTGCATCTCCCCCATTTAACGTCTGTTACATTATTTGAGGGATCCCTAAAATAAGTAACTGCAAATAGAATTTTGCAGATGCCCACTGAGTGCAAAGTCCTTTGCATTGCAGAACGTGAGCCATTATATGCTCTTTGTGTCTATTGGTGGTAGTGTGCGGGGGGTTTTGTCAGAGATCTTTCAGTGAAGATGATATTGATGAGAGCAGTGGGAGTGAACCTAAACAGTAAAGTTGCCGGCCATGAAACAAAAACAATGAGGTGAAAAAAGGCCCTGTCGACTGAGGGAAACTGTAGAGTCAGATAATATTTATCTACTGCCTCATCATACCAAGTGCCTCTCTCTTCACACATCTCACTCATCACTTGATCCATTTTTCCATAAAAGTATTAATTAGTGCAGCTTTAAAGATGGACTCCTTGACTTTACAACAGCACCACATATTGCCCTCAAATATCTCATTTTTTTCCCAGTTCACATTTATTCTTAAGATAGTAAAAGTGCCATAAAAACATATGTTAGTTTACTGTGATGTTTAGTAAATATTCTAGTTTGTTTTCATCTTTCCTACACTAGTCATCACATTGATGCATTATGTGTCACTTCAGCTAAACAGATGGAGTCACATTCAGCCTTTCATTTGGTATCATGACGGCTGCTGGGTGGGTGGGTGGGTGGGGTTCGCCACGTTGGACGCTGATCTGTTTCGTTCCGCTGTGTCAAACAAGTCAACACATCTAAAAGAAATAATTGAATCCGGTTCAAAAAAGACTTGACCCGCATCTGATCTTAAAAAATAAAAAAAAAAAAACTACAAGAACTTAATTTAAATTCTTATCAAATCTCATCCCAAAAAAAACCCCTCTCAAAGTACAAACAGCACTTCGAAGACATAGGGAAGCTAAAAATATTCTATTGGCACTCTACCATCTCTAATCTATTTCAATGAGCGACTATTCTGGTTTCTGAGATTCAAAAAGATCTTAGATTAAGGGCAGAGGCAGATTAAGTCCCAGAATCAAAGAGTAGCAGCTCTGGCATGAACAGAGCCGCTAATATGATTATAATCTATAATTTGATTAAAGGGAGAGGAAGAAAGTGATGAAAACACATGATTAAAACTGCTTTGAGGTGATAATATGTAATGAAATATTACATGTGTTATTCAGCTTCCTCTGATGAATAAATTGTTACACTGACTGACAATTAGATTACACTTTCTATTTTCTTACTCGTGTGGCATTCAGACATTTTTTTTAGTAATTTTGACAATCAGGTGACGCTGTAATGCTGCATTTCTTTCCCAGCAGCAGCCGAATGAATCTGGGAAAAAAGAGCCCTGACTAATGAATGAGAATCAATTTTAATCTATATGCCATTTCTGTTGATCCAAGGTTGATTTGGTGGAGATTTGTTGCCGAGACTCCAATTCACACGGCATTAGCTTTGGCTAATTTTTATTGGTGTGAAATCCTCTTACCCCCTGTTGCTGAGGACACTAGGACACGCAGGGCCTCCAGTGCCGTAATAATCACTGCTCTAATCAGGACTTTAATCACTCTATTTGCTAATATGTTGCTTAATTGGCGTGTTTGCCTTAAACAAAGGGAATAAACACTGCAGTCTTTTGTAGAATCAGCAGACTGCAGTGCTTGCAGGTGTGATTCTTGCTTTATGACCTTTGTTTCACACCCACCCACCATCACCATCCACTTCAAGCTAATCTTTGTAATGCGGCAGAAATGCCAAGAAGATAATCTTAAATAAATTTCAACTTTGAGTTGGGTTAGATGAAATGTTAAAAGGAGGATTTCACCTTTTGGTGTCTCCGCTGAATGGAGCAGTCTCTCTCGTAGAGGTGGATGACATTACCATATTTATCGCCTGGGGAGAGAGAAGAGAACGGAGAGAAGTAGGTGAGGAAGAACAAAGAAAATTATAGAGATAAGATAATCAGGGGTAAAGAGAAAAGCAGTGCTTGAAATTCAAGTGAAGGAGAGGCGAAAGAAACATTCTCTAGTCAGAAGTTTATTGTGCAGGACATCCATCTTTGTCAGAATTTTGACACCTGATGTCTTTGGTTTCCTTTTATCTTCTTACAACATGGCTGCTGCTTACAGAACCATAACTCAACAACACTTATGTGACAAACATAGACAACCCAAGTCACTGACAGGCTACTTTTTGCTTTGAAAAAAACAGATAAGCATGTACTGTAATGTGTAGAAGGTCCCACAAAAGAACGGCCACAGGAACTGTCTGATTCTCAAAAAAGTACAGCCTTAAAAAAGACGTTTTTTCTGACAAGAGCACCAACAGCCAAGCTGACAAAAGCTTAGCTGCAAAAAATCTGAAGAGCTGCTGGCCAAGTTGATCTCACAAGTATGAGGGAGCAAAATTCATATATGGATCTACCAGCAGACACAGTATTTTTTTCCAGGTATTTTACAATGGTATTGTCAATCAAAAGAGGGGCCACAGCTATAAAGTAACTGTATTTTTGAGTTCTTTGCAAAACCAACTAATGGACAATTTTTTGTAGCTTTGTATGTGAGCAATAAGCCCTCACAGTCAGTGGTGGTCAGCTGGCAGTGAACATCCTTGCAGAATACCTTACTAACTAATCATAGTTTGACTGCCTTTATCTACCATTGGACCACTGTCTTGTACATCACTGACATACATATTGATGCTAAGTAGTTAAACACACTGTCACTAGCACTACAGCTGGAGACTGTTTTGAGCTCTTTGAAGGGAGTGAGACAGATGGATGATGGGAGTTGAAGACAGGTCTCTGCTTCCATTTGATTCTTTCTCTTACATCTTGGTAGCACAATATACCACATACTCACCACACGATCTGACACGCCTCAACATTGATACTCTACAGTCTGACACATACTGTGACTAAAAATATACTGAAACCATTATATACAATATGACCTGTGAGGTCCTGTAAATGCTGAAACATGCACAGATGTAAACACTCAAAGAAAAACATGCCAAACCAGAGGCAGACGAATGCCCTTATACTTCAAGCACTCACAGTTATGGACACGTGAACTAGCATGCACAAGTACACAACTACATGTATTGTTAAGTGCAGAGTTTATGCTTCAAGTGCAGACATACCTCCTGTAAGGGTCGCATTGCATTTCAGTTCTATATTATTGAGCGGTGGTGGAGTTACATTCAATATAATAAATAATGGCCGGAGAATCCTCTGCCGACCAATAAATCTCCTCCACTCATTGTTCAGCTGCCTCTCATCGTCCCTAAGCACTGCTGCCGAGTTCAAGGACCTCTATGCTTCTTAATAAACTCTGATCAATTCACATATACAGAAAACGGACACACAGTTAAAGGCAAACACAAAGGAAGTCACAGAGTGCACTTACCAAGGATCTGTACTTCAATGTGTCTCGGCTTCTCAATAAACTTCTCAACAAACAGGGCTCCATTCCCAAAAGCCGTCAGGGCTTCGGAGTAGGCCCGCTGGTAATTCTCCTCAAGTTCCTGACAGGAAAAATCCATACATGTCTGAGTTAGTGCTGCTATTCAAGAGGCAAGAGAGAGGCACAGCAAGGCTTTTGATTGGTTTTTCAAACCGTTTTGTTGCACAGTCTTTTAAAGCATCAGTTTTATTTAGTGCAACTTTTATTTCCTTTTGTGATCCACTTTATCTCCCCCTCCCTCGCCTGTCATGTTGACACATGATATTGTGCATTTTTTTTCATGTTTTTTTCCCTCTATTTTTTTGACATCAGTGTAGGAAGCCAGAATCCTCACAACATCTCTAGGGTCGGGCTGCAGGAGGTCACGACCTAAGCATGCTGAAGGTCACGACCTGATCTGTGCTTGTCAGTCTGTGATGTCCTGGCGGGCCCATCCAGCCTCCTCTGTCTTGGAAAGACTGGGTCACTCATCATGCTCCTCTTTTCCCTGGAGTCCCAGGAGAGGACACTTGAGCCCATCCTCAGCTGTCTTCTCATAGCCTTGTGAAAAAGATGCTCCTGGAGGCCGAACAACCAGGTGCTCAAGCTGGCCTGTGTTTTTGTCGAGCAGCTCCTCAGAAAACAAAACCCTTTCAGCTGTGCAACCGAAATTTCTCAGTTCTTTTCTCCCATTTTCTGGATTTGTGACTGAACAAGAATCAAAGTTCTAACGTCACAAGTACATTAGTACATTAGATATACAAGTCCTTGACAAAGTTATCGGTATATTGTGGAGGACTGAAGATCAAAACTGAGCTAAAACCCTAAATCAAATGACACAAAAAATATATTTTTCTGATAATCAGTAAGTCATTTGAACCATTTTTAAAACAAAAAATCATTTTTTGATTTGATGTTTATTACCATTTTCTAGTAATTTATAGACCAAATAATTAATCAAGAAACTAACTGGCAGATCCATTAATAATGAAAATACTCATTAGCTGCAGCCTACATTACAAATTAATTCAATCGCCCACAACGTGTCTACAATTGACAGCTTATGGTCAGAAATAATGGCTCCTACAACTGTTAGGAGATATAAACCTATCATTTAATGAGCTGAGCGTATGCAAATAATGCCCACGAGAGAACACTTAAAACATAACGCTGGTACTGAATCATTAGTGTTGGGTAAGGAATTTAAAGTCACACCTTTCAATGTTGTCAAAGCTTTGGTGCACCTTTTTTTGTGTGTATGACAGAAAAGACTTTTGAAAGACTCAAACTTTGCAGAATTCCATTTGCACTCCTTCCACATCAGTTCAGTCCGTCTGTCAGCTTTGGCCACTGGAGCTTTGATACGTGCCGTTCTCCTTTTCTCTCACTTGTTGGGCAGGCACATCACGTCAAACTCTGAGCAAAAATCTGGCACTTTAATTCTGCCTTTGCTTATCAGTAAACATACACATCTCATCCTACAATATGTTGAGAATGGTGAGGTGAACCCTGTTAATTCTGCATACAAATGACCCGTGAGCTGGCCTTAATGGAGTAAAAAGTCAACCTCATATTGTAGCTTGTGGTCCCAACAGATCACAGAGACCTCTTTACAATTTCTTCACATCATATCAGCTGGAGCTGCCGAGGCCCCTCTGACTTAACTGAATAACTAGAAATGTCAACAACTAATTAATTAGACTGGGGTACATCTCAGAAAAGGTCATTCCTTCCAATGGGCTGCTGACTTGTGAGGCTCAGTGGCTTCAGTACAACAAAACACTGGAATTCCTTGTGTAGATCAGTGAGTGAGAGTTGAGACCTGCTGTGGCTAAAAGTGAACCCTAGTGGAAGTCAAATGTGATGGATTCTCTTGGTCAAGGAGCTAGTGAATGTCACAGCCAGTTACCCCTCTGCCAAACATATAGCAGACAGCACAAAAACAAAGCACTTTAAAGTAATGTGCCTGTAGCAGGTGCAAGCTGTTCTTTTTCGTAAGTAAGTGTCCAAAGTCCCATCACTTGATCATCATCAGCCTCTGACTTACATACATTTTTGTGATCACCGGTACGGGCACATTTGTGATTTTTCTGACATGTGATTTACATGTTGTTCCTGACTCCTGAGCAGATGCAGCACTGTGTCAGTGAGGATCTCTGTCAACATGCCAAGGGTGACCAATAATTCATGTAGAGTATCAGCACTGTTGAGTGTGTCTGAAAAGGAGCACAATCAAGAATATGCTGGTGGTTTTCTATAAGATATCTGAGGTGGTGCTTTGTGATTTCTTCACACAGAATCAGACTGTTAATGCAGAGTTCTGCTACGATGTTTTGAGTAGTTTGAGAAAGAAAATCCAACACAAACAACCTGAACTGCGGCAGCATGAGTTTTCTTGCCTGCAACACAGTCAACCCCCTGCAAACCCCCCTATTCATCTGATTGGCTCCTTGCAATTTCTCTCTGTCCTTCCTCTGGGAAGACCAAAGTGTAAAGGCCAGGTGAAATAGTGCATGTGCACATGCCAGTGGTCACAAAAACAAGTGTAACTGTAACTGGTGATGATGGTGAAATGATTTAATTTGAAATACTCACTCATTGAAGTTACTGCATGCGCATGCTAGACACGCATTACTGGGTGGAACAGGAGTTTCACATCTTATGTTATAGATAGCTCATGAACCTATTTCTATTTTGAATAAACATGGTATTTTAGGTAGATAATTAACATGACAATTAATTGTGACTACATTTTTTAACAGCCAAAGCAAAGTAATGAAAACCAATTAATTCTAGCAGTCATGAAGGATGACAAGGTGGCAAAGCTGTGTGCAGCTCTGAATCAACACTGATCTCTGCCCTCTTCTGATTTGATTTGATTTGATTGGACGAAAAGCAGCTGCTTGCTTGAAAAAGGTCTGACATGGTCAAGCTTGAGAGGCAGGAACGGAGGGAAAGCTGAGCAAGTTCACATGGGCGGTCACAACACACAACCCCCTTTTCCCCAGAGCCCCAGCTTCTGTGGTGAAGCATGGCTGCCACCAGACCTCAGCTGAAATAAACAGGGGTGACAACTTTCCTTTCCTTTGTGTCTGAACCTTAAGGAGCTCAATTCACTTCTGAGACAAATATTTCAGATAAAATCATCTATTCATGGAAACTAACCCTCGTCTCATTTATGGAAGTCCTGGGGACACTCACTGAAAAAAAGAAGATCTGTTGGTTTGATTCTGCCATTTATAATGTACAACATTTTTAATGAGGAAATCGAGGAAAAATCATAATTACACTTCTGTTGAATCATGGCAAGTGAAACAGTATTTATTGTAGCATTATTGGCCCTGCTTGGACCAGTTTCTAATAACAGTCAGCTGAGGCTAGGAGTGTTTTTCTTGGAGGTTAAAAGACGACATCCTTTCTGAATTTTTCACAAGCATCTCCCAAAACGCTGCTTCCAGTGAGTGAGCAGCTGTTGGCAGTCCATGCTAAAAAGCCTCATGAATATATTTTAAGACTCTGGGCTTATTTAACTGTCTGTAAGCAGTATAATTATATATTAAACACAAAGCCTATTCAACATAGATGAAACAAACGGAGGCATCACCACACTTAGTGCATTATGAATAAGGCAGCGTCTTACACAGTCTGTTTTTAGTTTTTCTTGACTTTGTATCGTGCATTTATTGAGGTGAAAATACATAATAGAGAGAAAACTTAATATCTTTATCCTTTCCATTCTTGCGCGTGGGCTCTGACAGCTATACTCTCATAAAATTGTTATGACCATGACTGTCAGTATAAATCAGACATTTTAAAAAATAAGACAAAAAGCCTAATAAAAGCCTCATTAAAAAACACTGAAACAGGTGAAGGGGAAAAATAATACTGAAACTGAAAACTAAAGATCGAGACACACCACATGGTGACTAGACAGATTTAATTTCAGCATCCTAACAAACATGTTTACCAAACTCCAGAGCATGCTGACCAAAAAGTTGAAGGCATAATGACCCAGAAAGTTCAGTATTTTCCAACTTTCTTTGCTATTAAAGTGTTGGATTGATGGGACTTTTAACATTTGGGGGGGGGGGGCAGGATGAGGAAGGCTGTGACAGATTGGTAGATTTCTATCCACCAAGGACAGGCCACATTGAGTTATTCAAGAAATTCCTTTAAGGAAACTGTTTTCCTTGCTTAGGGCTGCCGATTCCCACATCATATTTATTCATGTAGAGCCATGTGGTTTTTATGTCGGAATGTTTGGAAACATGACGCACGAGTAAGATGCATTACATGCGTTTCAACATCATCCGTACTTTGGCAAGTCTCAAGTTACATCGAGATATCCCCTACAGTTTATTTATGTATTTATATAAAGATATATATTTTTTTTGCATGTCAAATAACAAAACATGCAAGATGCATTACATGAGTTTTATGATCATGTGTATCTTGAGATGTATATTTGAAAAGTGGGCCCTGGACAGCTTCAATGTTAAAAGACCTGTTATTTTCAAGCCTTCACCACACAGAAATCAATCAGGGTGACAGAGGTAATTTCAGAGCATACACACATCAAAACAAACAGGGTGATTGGCAGCCGGAGAGATAAATGACCAGGTTGTGTCTTCTGAAAGATTTCACCTTGATTTAACGCAAACAGAAAATTGATAAATATGAAAACTTGGACTTGTCTCGAGGCCATTAAGTTTAATTTGTTTTCTCTTTTCTGGTCAACATTTACGATGCAAGAGGAAGCTGAAATTACATCTGTCACAGGAGCGAGCGTGTTGAGCGGCAGCTGTTGGGTCTCACCTCGTACTCTCTGACCACCCTCATGCCGCGACCGCCTCCTCCGTAGGCCGCTTTGAAGATGATGGGGAAGCCGTATGTTTGGGCGAACACCTGCGCCTCCTGCAGGCTGGAGATGGGTGCATCTGTTCCTGGGACCACAGGTACGCCTAAGACAAGAGGTGGATTGAGTAAATGGATACATAAAGTGAGAAATTTTTCACTTTCATGGTTCTGAATGATGTATTTTATAATAAAAAAAGAAGACTGCCAGGCACTGTTAACTTCACGCTGCATTTGAGTCTCACAAGGTCAAATGTTGTTGTACAGAAGACAGGAACTGCTTTATGGCGCAAAATAGAGGGAAGACGTTAAATCCACATAAATAGAGCTTCATTTTTCACAGTTTCTTGCAGTGACAGATGGAACGAGTTAAAGGCCGGAAAATATGTTCTAAAAATGTTTGTCCCCCACAGTAAAGGCAACATTAATGCTCAGAGAGTAAAAAAAACCAAAGCAAATGCTAACAGAGGGATGTCAGGGTGAATGGTGGAGGAAGCAGAGGGGGGTGAGTCATCATGGCAACAAGCAGTCAGGGTTTATGTTGGGCTTAAATCTTGAGAAACACCACCACCATAAATACTACAGACATCAAACAGATACCAAAGATATTAAAACAAAATGACTATACACGTAACAGCAGGTATTCACAGTATGACTCTGTGAATCCTCCTCATACCTGCTGAGATGGCCAGGGAGCGAGCCTCCACCTTGTCTCCCATCTTGCGGACTGTTTCTGGAGACGGCCCGATGAACATCACCCCTGCGTCCGCACAGGCCTGGGCAAAGTCCGCCCGCTCGGACAGGAAACCGTAGCCCGGGTGGATGGCGTCCACATTGTTGTCCTAAGCAGGGAAAGAGAGAGAGATTCAGTCATTATATTTTTGTGTACTTGAGCCTTTATGTACACTAAAATTAAAAAAAAGAAAAAAGAAACACCGCCAACATTCAGAAGGCACTACACATTTTATTTTTAATATGTGCTAAAATGTAAACCCCAGAGAAGGGAAACGTAGCCGAGCTGAGCCACAGGAGTTCTGTTAAACTGGGAGCCACTGCTGGGCTTCAGTTAACACTTGGCTGACTATCGGTGAGGGACATAACGAGTCATCACACACCCTAACCTGCATGTTTTACCACACGCTGCCTGCTGGCGGGTTAAAAAGATGTAGGTATCAAATATGGCAGAGGGGCTGAGGGCTAATGACATTTTATTCTCACTCTTTGTTGCCATTGCCTTAATCATCATCTACTCAATGGACACCAGTAGGAGAGTGAAAGGAGCAGACAGGCACGCATAATTCAACGGTCAGGGGGAAGGCATTTAGAGCGCACACACACTCTCGCACACCCACACACACACTCAGGGTAGCAGACAGATACAGTAGCTGCCGAGCTTGACAGATAGAGCCATCTCTGGATCGGTACGTGCCATCTGCTCTTGGATACGAGACAGACTATAATTATGGGCTGTCCTGTTGTTAAGGGAGCTGTTACTGGCAGGCCATGGGAGGCATGGAGCCGCACACACCTCATACACACACACACACACTCTCGTGCACAGAGAAATGAATACTAGAGACATGGACAGTGGATGATGATTCACACATACAGGCAAACACAACCCCCCCGCGGCTGCAAACACTCATACGGGCAAGATCATACGCTCGTACTTTCACAGTTGCAAGCTGAAACACACATTTTCTTAACAAAGCTATAAAGTCATACACAGAGGGTGCTGGGACGGAGACGGATGCTTATTTTGGTCACACAGTAACAAAGTGCTGCACAGTGTGAAGAGGAGGTAAACATACACTGAATATGAAAGAGTGGGAAAGAACACAAACACACACACACAGACACACACACACACTACTTTGCTAGGGCGGCTGGGCTCCCAGATAGGCAGACGGATTTTGAGAAATGAGTTGGACGGCAGAGAGCTCCCCGACTTGGCTGACTGACCACATGCCCACGCAGAAAATTATAAACCGTGAGAGGAAAGATTGATCAGGAAAATGATAATGAGCAACTGGCAGCGCTTCCTGGAGGGATGGGGGGGGGAGGACAGAGGGGGCAGGGGGGGAAAGGTGGTAACATGGAGCAGATCTTATCTAACAAAGACAAGTGGCAGAGGAAAGAGGATTAGATGAGGAGAGATTGTGAATGATTGTAAAAAAAAAAGAGGGAAATGGTAGAGGAGGAAAAAGAGGAGGCAAGGAAAGATGGACATGTGGAAGGAAACAGGGAAGGAGGAGATGAATGGGGGGGGCAGGTGTTTGAGGGATGAAGGGAGACAAGTTGTTTCCTTTTCCTTCCCTCTAACTAAGCTAATTATAGACTTAGGGTGAACAGAAAGGAATAAAAGGGATTTGTCAGTCACTTGTCAGCCTAATTGTATGCCATTGAAATCCATTAAGCTTTGCTATATCAGTGACAACAAGGGAATAGACTTTCAAACTTAAGGGAGGCTGCGGGGTTTTTCTTGAAGATTAAATGTAAAGTGAACCTCTAGAGAATTTTTTTATTGCTACATAAACACCTCAGTTAAAAAAAAAAAAAAACTCAGGTAAACCCCCCCACCCCGAAAAAACAAGCTGTCATTTTCATTTTTTCTGTCCGTGAATGCTAAACAA
>JAPZDV010000016.1:6612094-6644438 GCA_029814665.1 Acanthurus lineatus
ATTATATATAATTATTATTTGTGTGTGCTTATTTTTATCCACAGTTAAGCAGACTGAACCTAGTGGGTGATTTAGTTTTCTATTTCTCATATGCGCACTCTTAACATTTTTTTATCAACATCCTGTAGCACTGGCACCAATTTGCAGTGAGTGACTTCACTAAGAGAGTAAATAAACTTTGAAATTTTTATGCCACACATGAGATGAGTTACCAAGACAAAGTTTACCTTGTGTACCCTCATCACACGGTGTTCAGAGACTGCAACAAGTCTACTGTTTGTGCTAAAGACTGAGAACACAGAGTGTAAAATCGCTGTCAGACAACCAAAACACTGCCTGCCTTTAATCCTGCTGACACTTGAGCCAAATATATGCAATTTCAAGCAACACAGAAAAAAATTACTGAAAACTTGCAAGATGTGTTGTTTTTACTTGAAGGGAGAGCTGTGTTTTAACATTTAAGGAGCAATAAAACAAGAAAAGAGAAAAAAGCAAACAGGAAAGAAACTGATTTTCTGGAGAAGGACAACAGTGAGAGGATAAATAAAGCTGAAGAGATGATAGAGGACAGAGACGAGAGGACAAGATGGTATGATATCCAGACAGATGAAAAACATTAGATTTGGTGAGAGAAGGTGAAAGAATAAAAGGTCAGAAAATCAGAAAGTTGAGGAAACAATGCAAAAATGGGAAGAAAGGGCAGACAGATGACCTCAAGAGAGGTTTTAAAGAACTGAGGTTTTTTTTTAAAGTTTGGTAAGTTTAAAAAATGACAAAATAAGTGGAGAGTGGACAAGAAAAGCAGTGGAGGGGAAAAAAGAGGGGTATGAAGCAAGGAATGAAAAGAGGAGAGTGAAAAAAGGAGCAAAGTCACATGGGGCAAAGAGGAAGACCGCAAGTAGCTCTGAGGAAATCATATCTGACAAGTGCTGAAAAGACAGAGTGTGCAAAAAGAGGAGAGGACAGGAGGAAGGGGGGAAGAGCAGAGGAGGGAGAAAAGAGGAGTGAGAGGAGGAGAGCAGAGGTGAAAGGGAAGAGTAGGGGAAAGGAAAGCAAAGCTGAAGAAAATGGGAGGAGGAAGATGAGGGACGAAGGGCAGTGGAGGAAAGAGGAGTAAGGAGAGGGGAGGAGACGAGAGGAGAGCATCACAGAACAGAGCAAAGGTTGGAGGAAAGAGGAGAGGAGAGGAGATCTGGGGAGGAGGGAGAGAGGAGAGGACAGCAGAGGCATCAGAGAGAAAAGCAGAGGAGAGAGAGAAACAGGAGGGCAGAGGAGAGGAGGAGCGAGAGAGGAGTGGACAGAAGGAGAGTAGAGGAGAGCAGAATAGAAGGGAAAGGAGAATATTAGTGATAGAGCCGAGAAGTGATGGTGTGTTTGGTGAAGTGGAATCTGGGCTGATATGATAGGATGGTCCGGTCTCTCTTCATCTCTCACACACACACACACACACACTAACAGAAGCAAAGCACGGTCCAGTGCACTCCAGTGTGATGAGTGTGATCTAATGCGGTGCTGATAACGCATCACGCTGATTCGAGGCATAGAGATTGACGGGAAGCCCTGCTATGTGTGTGAGAGCGTGTGTGTTTATGGCAGGGACCACAATCTATTTGAATCAAATCGATGGGTTAAAGCAGTTAAATGGAGCCTTTATGGGAGAGCAGATACGTATGTATGCGTGTGCTAAATGCAGACTTGTGTGCAGCAGGATGCCTACAGAGTACCATATGTGTCCAGAATTGGAATCGCACTGGAAAACCCGACGCACCCATCAATCTGAAATTATGAAAGCACTGAAGCAAATCAAGCATTTTAAATGTGACCGCAGGAATGAATATAATGGGAAGCTCTAAAAAGCAATTAGAATAAAAAGCATGAATACATTTATTTGTCACTCAAATCCTGCGCGACTACTGACAGTCACTCTAATTGCACACTGAAGGCCTCTCTGGACAGCATTAGCATTAACAGCTGGGGGTCCGGTGATTACAAGTATTACCAGGGCACGTCTGTGATGTTTACGCTGCGTGGAACGACTGTGTCTGCGACCGCTTAGTGTTTTCCAAAACTCTGAGCTTCTCTATAATTATATTTCAATTCAGATCTCAATCTCAGTAATGTAAACCCTATTAATGGGTGTTTCTAGCAGCCTAGAAAGAAGCCAATAAATCTCTGTCCATTTTGATGAGTCCAGTTTATATTGTGGACAATAAAGATACCAACATATGGATTTTATTTTAGTTTTCATAGGTGAAAATATTCAATGGATAAACATGTATGGCATAAAATTAAAAAAGCAACTGAATAAATACATTCCAAAAGTCAACTTCCAACTGTACACAGAGGAATATGGTACCAGTTTCACTTCTTTTGTAACTATTTTAAGAAGTTCAGTGCTTCTGGATTAAAGCAGACAAAGCTAGCTTATACAGCCACCCACATACAATGTATGCTTAAGCATCAGCATATGCCAAGGCAAACTAAATGTTGGCTATTAAATATTAAGAGAGTCTAATCGTTTGCCTGGGGAAAAATGTAAATGTCACACTTTTTTTCTCACATTATAAATGAAACAGCATTAGCTTGTATTGCATTTAATTGTGCTTTCTGAAGTGCTTGTCTTCCTCGGTGGTGAACCTATGGGGGTCTTACCTCTGTTGGCCACCATGACTTTCTTGATTGGTCGATACTCGCTCTGCGGGGCAGAGTGGGCATGGCGGGCAAAGACGCAAGCCCTCCTCACAGCCAATAGGGCGGGGCCGCCCCGAACCACAGCAAACTTCAACATCCTATGAGAAAAAGGAAAGAAAATGTTTCATGTCACCGAAAAAATGTTTTGTAAGTAAAGAGAGCAGGGCAAAGAGTGAAACATACACACACAGATCAGTGAAAAACTCATTCTATCTATATAAACAGACATAGACATCGTGTCCAAAACCTAACGTTCAAGATGTTGCTTTAGTTCATTATAGCAGGATTTTAGCACTGTGATAATGATTAGACAAGAGGTGTTAGCCCTTTTCAGAGAGATTAAATCTAAAGCTGCAGGCCTTATTAAGTTGTTGCCAAGAATTGCATGAGCCTTTTAACTTGTTTGGTATTTCTTAGAGCATTTTAATTGGTGTGGTGCTGGCATTTAGCACGAATCTTTGAATATTTCGCTACTCAAGAAGGAAAAAAAAAGCTGTATTATGTTTTAATAATTTGAGCCCTGTGGCCAAGACTTCCGCTGTGCAAGTTTCTGAAAAGCCTGTTGAAAAATCTAATCCCATCGGAGGATTAACAACATGTCAGTTTGGTGATGACTGAAGCTGCAGAATACTTTGTCCTGTTGAAGCTGGAAAAATTACTTTCCTATCTTGAGGCTGTTACAGTAATATTTTAATCGGAACAAATATAAGTTATTTTAGCTCATTATTTGATGATAAAGGGGATATTGTGAATTGGATTTAATAAAATACCACACTGATTATCTATAAATTCAAAACACATATTGCTTCAGGACTCTGAATAAGTCTATTATATAAAGTGTATGAACCTACCACACTGTATGGCAGGGAGCTCCACTTTCAGCAAAACTTATAAATTTTGGAAAACAGAGTACAGAAAAGTCAGACTGTAGTGACAGTTGACTTAAGAATCAAACATGAAACTTCTCCCAGGAAAGAGGCACCAGATTTCCATAAAAGGAAAGTGCAAGTCAGACAGCCAATCAGCTGCTGCGCTTCTTATTGGCTGCCAATCAGCTGCAGCTGTGTCCAATTAAAGACAACAAGTTTCTGATGGGTTTGTGGTGCTTTCTTTCCAAATCTAAACAGTGAAAAAAATGGCACAAAATCCATTTTCTTCCATTAAATTTTAGATAAATGTCGAATAAACTATGACTGAACCCTACAAACTTGCCCATGAGTCCCATTCAGTGATATAATTGTAGAAAAAACACAAACTTACTAATATTTCATTTGAAATCCCTCAAACACAAAGCAAAAGCACAGTAACTATGGTGACTGAGTGGCCTAGACTTGCCATAAAGAACATAAACTGCACTTGAACTTGTAAAGCAGCCATTTTTTAGATATTTTTGTGTCCTTGGTGCCCTTGTTTGATTTAAGGACATACAGAAACAAACCATGCATTACATTTTACCCTGACATTAGGACTGAATGGCTGCATTTACAATCAGTAACCCTCAAAATACATGATATCTGAACAGAAGTACCCTTTTACCTAACATAAACTCAAATATTACCCACAAGCTCTCGTTAATAACACACAAAGGCACAGTCCTCCACAAATATGAAAATAAACAGATGCAGTAAAGGTGTAAACAGTAAATATCTACCTCCTCAACAAGATGACAACTGTCTCATTCACTGTGGGGAAACTGGTAGCTTTACTACTGGGAGCTCTTTGCTAATGAACCTCAGCCTGCAGAGGTGAAAGCTGCTTCTTCTCTGACTACAGAGTTGCACCTCACTGGCAGTCCTCTGCTGCCACTCTGTGGTCAACAAACAGCGATGCACTTACAGGAGACTCAGTTAAACAAGTGCTACTCATTTGAAAATGTAGAGTATGCAAATAATTAATTACAAAAAAAATCATCAAGTTATCATGTGTAACAAATGTTATACTTGCCATAAACTTCAAGACTCCAGTTGCACATTCAAAACAACAAGTGCTAAGGCCTTATTTAAACTAAGAAACATTAGTGGGCGATAATCAAAAAAGCTTCAAATCACAACAAGAACAAAGAGACTTAACTTTTTATTGTTATATTGATAAAGACAGGGAAAAAAAATCCTTTTCTTTGAGCCAAGTGAAGTCTCATGATGCATGTGAGTCACTTCCTGTTTGTAACCTCGGATGGCAGGGTTTCAGATTTAAAAAAACAACAAACCACTGTTGTTGTGCAGTGAAATGCAGTCAGTGTATCCAGCCATAACTGTGAGATACTGAACATGGTGGCGGATAAAGTGAGTTAAAAACAGTTTGATTCCCCTGTGTGAAGTGGAAAATCTATTTTTTAACTTTTGTTCAGTGACTGAGAGGGAAGTCTTTGGCCTTTCCTATCATTTATCAGGTGGGAGGCAGAGTAACACTGATGAGTATTTGGGACTGCATGTTATGGGATTGTACGGGTAATTATTATTGATAAGAATTAGACAAAGTAAGAACTTGTTTAGTTCAACAAACTCAAAAAATATCTCCCTGAATAAAAAATAATGAAGTCAGACTGGCAGACAAGATTACCCAGATATGATAAAGCAAATGGGGCAAAGGACATCTTTTTACTCCAAATCCCCTTTACAGTGAGAATGTTTAACTATAAAAAAAAGCTTTTTTGACTGTCAATGATCACCTTAAGACTGTCTGAGGCCTGTATGCCTCAGAAGCTGAGCCTGAAACAGTATATTGTAGCCACAAACAAAAGCCACAGTGTCACACAATGAAACAGATACCCTTTCCCAGGTCTGAGTACAACAAGGAGGCATCAGCAAACCAGAAAGGAACAAGACAAATAAACCAGACACACAGGCAAAACCAGGTGACGTGTTATCTGTGTCCTGCATGGACCTTACCTCTCCACTACAGCTGAATAACAACTTCTTACTAGACAAGCACACACAACTAGGATTGGGTAATATGGTCTCTGATAAAAAGAAAAAGAAAAGAGAAAAAAGGAAAAAAGAGACAGGTGCTTTTTGCACCTAGCCAAACACTCCAGGCCAGTTTCACAAATGCAATTTGTTGAGGTAAGATCACAAACAGGCTTATCAACGGGTGCTGACCAGAATGTCTCTGCCAGAATTGGATAGACCTTGAACAGATCACAGAAACAAACTGTGACAAAGCTCTGAGTGAGTTAAGGAGAATCTTGGTCCAATTTCAAGCAGGAAAAAAATGTAGCCAGATCACCAACATCGTGAAATTACAGCTGAACCATAAACTAAAATGTTTCTGAAAACATATGAAGAAGGAAATAGTTGATGCATTAACAGAATCATGAGTCATGGTTGATCAACAATACCTAGTCTGAGAGTTTGATATCATCTTGTATATATGACATTAGATTAAGGCTTGTAGTTGGCCTGACATGATCCTGGTCAGGTTCTAACCTGTCTAAATGGAAGGAGGGCCACACTCATCTGCCAGAGCAATCTACCCATGAGCTCAGCAGACTTGTCTGGTTCTCAGGCTAATTTGCGCCAAGGTGTCCCTTAAAAACAAAGTTACTGGTAACTGAGAAGTTTATTCCCCGCATGTTAATATTATAAGTTGTTCAAGAACCCTTGGACCCCTGCCTCGTCCTTGAAAATCCTGTGTTTTATAGATGATCCTGTGTTCATCTATAATGACTCCTATGACCAGGCAGATAGAGGCATTACAAGAAAATTCCTGAGAATTAACAGTCAAGTGAGTAAAAATCTATAAAGCAGCCTTACAGCTCCAATAAAGATTACATTTATACAACATCTTACAATAACCTACTGTTTTACCACAAGATAAATACTGTAAAGACATTATAACAAAACTGCACTAAAGTCAGCCAACCTCATTATGTAAACCATTATATTGCCAAGTAATCCCACTGAAATCACAAAATCTCTTCTTCAAGGGTTTCCTGGCTGCAAGCAGCGGTACAGTATTTCAAAAAACATTCCTGCAATATTTATTTGATGACCAGATATCCAGACCAGAAACAAAGAAAACACACATAACTTTAAGTTAACATATGACGTGCAGAAATTTGAATTAAAATACAAACAGCCAGAAGCCTAATGTTAGTTAATTTAAGCAGTGGCCTGTTATCTAAAATGCTCTTTGATCTCCCAAAAGTTGGAAATCTACCAGACACTGTGGTCTGCACTGGAAAAAATGCCTCGTGTACTGAAATAGTGCACAGTAATGGCTTTCTATCCAAACGCTAGGTTGTAAACTATAAAAGCTGATAGTGATTTGAAACACACCCGTTCTGTCATTCTGAAATCTCTCATTTTTATTGATACCATTATGCAACAGCTTTGCAACGCAGCTCACTACCTCCTTCCTTCCTTTCTTCCCGTCTCACTGCACAGACGGATGGAGCCAACAATAAAGTGTAATGGCAAGTGGTTCACCGGTGGCAAGGCCCACATTGCCAAAATGCAGTGAGGCAAACTCAAGGATAAAATGTGGCATGAGAGGAATGTCAAATGGTGGGGACACTCAAGCTGTGGTATAACAACTTGAGGATAATTTTGGATTTGCGCCTCAATGTGATGCTGCTGGTTTGTTTCCTTTTCAAACTCCAGTGAATGCTTCAAAGATAAAATTCTTCCTTATTATGAGTGATCTTAAGAAATAAAGCTAAGAAGAGAATAGAAAAGATCTGTTGCTTCATTTTGTGCCTAACCTCTCTAACCCACTGTGAAAAGTCCTGACAGCTGACAGAACACTGAAGGTGTTTATTTTGAAAAATGTCTGGTACATTTTGCACAGAACACCTTCACAACAACAGGTAGAAAAAAAATGGATTTCCTCACTATTGCAGTTTGCACTAAAAAATGTTAAATGAGGAAGTGAACACTTGACCTTCTCAAAGAAAAAGAAAGAAACACACAGGCCTTTCTAAGCTTTTACACTGATGAAAACGTGCTACTTATTTTAGCAAATGGGGACTTATCAGAAAATATTCACCCATTCTGGTGTCTGACTCATGATTTAAGGAAAAACACAGAGGAAGAATTGGCCACTAAAGCCACTTGAAATTTGAAGAACACTTGAGAAATGTTATCTCTGAGGCAGCAGCAAGCTGTCCGCGAGCATGAGGAGTTTCCACTTATCACTGACAGATTGATAGTACCCGGAATAAGGAAGGAGAAGGATTATTTTTTGCAGGATGGGAAATTAAGCTACCGCACAAAAGAGGAAAGTACAATGTTACTAGACAAACTCCACCCACAGTTCAGTTTCAGTTCTCTTGAAATGGTCAATTGTGATCGTAATTGTGCTTCTATCAATATTCCCGAACAAATCCAAATACACTAGCTTTTATTAAAAAAAAAAGTGCTGAATAGACGCAACTTGATCAGTCAGTGTCCTTTAATCATGACTGGCTGTCTGAATGAACTGATCGGGCTACAGCTCTGACCTGTGGCTGTTTAACTTTGACAAAAAAACCAAGTCATGTAAATAATTAGCTGCCATTTTTTGCAGTCCCTCAGTCTAGACTTTGTCTTATACACTGACAGTTAACCTTAAAACATAAACACAAATACTGATGCAAAAGCTATGCAAAAGATGCTTAAATATAAAGGCGATTTAGGGATTGCATTCACATATGTGTTGTGTCCACTGTATTTTAAGGGAAAAACAGGAGAGAGAGTAGCTTTTTTTCATCAGGGAAAGAAAATCCAAGTCATCCAAATAACATTCCTTGTTTTTCTTCCACACACAACTCGAACAAATCTCTTTCAGATGGATTACAGGGCTTATATTGGGATCAGTTTTTCCCAGCGGCTTGTAAACTCAGTCAGACACTCATGTGATTCTGGCGTTACAAAATGTATAAAATCAAACTGTATCGATTACACTTTAGAAAGAATGACACTAGAGACATTTAAAGAGCTTGTCAGTGAATTAACACTTCAGGCTAGTAAAGTTCCTGTGCTTCAGTTGGTTACACTGCCCGGCAGAGTCAGGCAGGGTCCCACTCAGTTTGGTAAAATCAGAAATCAGAAATGTTAAATGTATATATCCCATTTTAGGTGCATTCCTTCTGCTTTGATTGGGAAAGACTTATATTCTTATAATCAACCGTATCAAAGGCTGGATAAATATCCTCTCTCAACTGATTGTAGAGCTCTTGGTTTTTATGAATGAATGAATTAGCAATACTTAAAGATTGTGTCAAGAGTACTTAAGTAAAAAAGAATCATGAACAATCTTATCTTGCATTAATTATTCTAAAATAACACAAGTCTTATCTGTGAAAAGCTTGGACCATTTAGCAAAGCTTTCCTTGTTCCTTTTCACTGACAGTAAATCTGTTCCATGATCAAGGAATGTGAACTTTGCCTCCAACTGAGTCTAAAACTAATAAATGGGATCTTTGGATTGTCTTATTTAATCTCTAATTTCATTTAGTTGCACATGATATCACATGATACCAAAATATCTAGCTAGAGTTATGTTGCTGCAGTCCCTGAGACGCCACAGATCCCTCTGCCCCTGAGGCAAGAGACACAATCATACCAGGAGGGAAAAAATCTGGCTGAATTTATTCAGCAATAACATTTAACTGTATACAAATCAATCTGCAGGCTCAAAACCAGGTACAGAGTCCTTGTTTTTATCCTTTTGTTACTCTGCAGCACAGAAAACTCTAGGGCGGCAACAACTGATAAAAGTTTTTGATATCAGGTATCAATATCAGCCTGACATTATAGATTCAAATTCCATTGTCTTCTTACAGATAACTTATCTAAAGGACATAAAGAGGCAGTTTGCAGTCTTTCAAATGCTTGTATGTAAAGCCTTATTAACCAGGAGTTTAAATACATTGCTTGAGAACACACCTTCCTTTAGCTACTTACTTCCTTCCTTCAGCTACTTACTTAAATGTTTGACTTACTGTTGCAGCTCTAGAAAACTCATAGTTCAGACATGAAGCAGTGAGACAGTGTCGAAAGATATACAGTGTCAACTTGGACGTCATATTTTGGTATATGGTGAGAGCGTATTTAATGGCATTAATTTGTCTCCAGATAGCAATATGCACATGTATGACACTACGCTGAAGGAGTTCAAACAAACTCTTACCATGTCAGTCTTGAATGATAACAACAGATTCAAAACTGCTGCAACACAAACTTAGCACTGAACTAAATTAGAGTTGGAAAGGCACAATGGAATACAGATGTTTTATGCCAAGTGGACTCCATGACCTCTCTCTTTGTATTGTCCCATCTTTAAACCACACAAATGAACACTGATACACGGACACACACACACACACACAGCAAAGTTTCTAAATAACTAAAACCGTCCTGAGCCATCTGTCTGACAGCACGGCTGAATCATGACAAACATGCATCGCAGCATGCACATCACACACGCATCAGACACTCCTCTAAAGTCAAAGGTTAAAGGCCACTGAGGGAAACCAGTGTTTGCTTGGTGGCTTTAAAAGAACAGGGTTGATTTCTGGTTCACACATTAACTTCTTCCAGATCAAAGTTCTGTTCTGTTTTGACGCACGCAGCCAGTGAAACTGTGACACACAAACACACATAACAAGCATTAACTTTGCCCCAATTGGCTGAACACGGTGCAATACATACACATTGTTATCTCTCAGCATTTTGCATTGTGCAATAAAAAAGAATCCACCCTTGCATTTCAAGTCATCTCAGCAGTCGTTTTAAGTTTTATAAACAGGTAGAAGCCGTGATGTGCTGTAAATGGCTTTACTTTAAAAAACTTTATATCTCTAAGTGGGAATTTGATGATTTGATTACTTTAGATGTGAGTTATGAGCACAGAACACACTCTATAATACAAGTGATTGACAACAAGTTGAGTTTAATATAAATATAGAGTCAGTGGTTTTTCAGAGCCTCTTTTATCACTATCAACTTAATTACTGAGATTCATCACATTCCTTGGTGGAGTTTGTCGTTAAAACAAAGGCTGGGAGAGAAAGCTTACCATTATAATGTCACTAGATGTTGAGATTCTAACAAAAATATTCAAAGCACACAATTAACAGCAAAAACATATATTTCCTCCTCACTGCTGATAAAGGATGTGTCAGATATTAAAACTATAACATTATATTTGACAAGTATGTCAATGATATATCATTACATTAAACTAATTTATTTTTACTCTCTCAGTTTGCATTACTATGTCATTTGATACACATTTTCCAACAATTCAGTCTGACTTTTGTAGATTAAATTGAAGCTGTTAATAAGATTCTGGGGGTTTAAACATCACTGTGCATCAAATGTGTCTGCAACATGAGCCCAGTTGTGAGGCACAGAGGGTCAAGATGATGAGGGGAATCCAGGAAAGCTCTGTGGCTTAGTGATGGAGAGAATAACAGAGGAATGGTTATATATAGCCATTGGAGGTCTGACATACAGGAATCTTGCTGTACTCCTAACCTCAAAGCAGGCTGCTGTTAAAATCCACCTGCAAACAGCTAACAGTCTCACTCCCTTTAAACCCCATCCTCTGCATGATGTCACACAGAGGCTGTGGACTCAACATGTTTTGACGGAAGATTGCTTCACAAACATAATCACTCACACTGACCCCGCATCTGTCCGGACACACTGGTGGCTTAATTGTTTAAAGTGCAAAAACTGAAGATAAAGCAAAGTCTCTCAGCATCAAAATGATTCCTGAAAAAGTCATTTGTCATTAGATACGAAGGGAGAGCGAACAACAAAGAATGGTTAAATGGGTGTGTGCATTCAACCACAATCCCTTCCTTCCTCCCCCCTTCCAGGTCAGCAGTCTCCTCCTCCTCCTGTCCTGCCAGCCCATGACCTGAAAGGTAGAAGTGATGACTCCATGTGTGCAAATAGATCACGGCTCTTCAAACACAAGAGCATATAATGTTTTCGTAATGTTTCCATTAAACGTTTACTCCTTAATCTAAATGCAAACAAACTGCAGAGGAAGCCCGACTGGAAGGGACAGAGGTCAAAGATCAGCCTGTGTCCTCGCTGGAAGAGGGTGATGAGGCCTTGATGTACTGACACAAGATTTCAGGGTATTTTTTGACAACAATGTTCTTGTAAAAA
Organism: Acanthurus lineatus; assembly: GCA_029814665.1. Taxonomy (NCBI): domain Eukaryota; kingdom Metazoa; phylum Chordata; class Actinopteri; order Acanthuriformes; family Acanthuridae; genus Acanthurus; species Acanthurus lineatus. The sequence goes on from JAPZDV010000016.1 coordinate 6,623,890, forward strand.
AAAAAAAAAAGACAACATTCTGCATAAAAAGCGGAAATGATTTAGCAATGCTTGGTTTAGAACTTGAGCTTTCCTCAAGGGGTTTTTGGCTCTCATTGCACACAATCAGCTACTTTTGCTTGAAGTGAGTAAGTTTGTTGTTCAGCCTTTTTTGTTGTAGCCTTCTTGCACTTCTTACATAATGCTGTGGTTGTTGAGCATCTGATTTGTAACCTTTTTAGAATTAAATTCTTCGCCACAGAGACGGTAGCAATTTAACTTTTGCTCTCAGTCATACTTTTCACTGTGCATAATGGTACACTGTCATTACGTCAACATGTTGGAATAATATCACCATGATATGTTTGTTTTTTGTCTTTCCAAATTAAATATTACACCAGTTTTATGATAAGATCTGGCACCACCTCATATCAATTTATTTGAGCTCCTATTCAAAATAACTTCATTCATAGTCTCTTCTAAACCATTCAATCACAGTATGACAACTTAATAAAAAACGGTCGCCCTCTCATAGAGTCATGCAAGAATAACTTGAGGTTGCAGAAAAGTAACAAGTAAGATCGGTTGTGTCAGATCAGTAAGCAAAAGTTGGAGGTGAAGTCGCTGGTTCTGGAAAAAGACTTTATCAACTTTAGGGAAAAGAGTACAGAGAAAGTTCATTGAGAGCCACCAAACCGAAAGCATCAGAAATTGACGGAGTGGAAATGAGACTTAACACACAACTTTCTCTTTCTCCAGAATCTTTGACTCAACCTTTCAGGATGCGGGTAAAAAAGGTCCGAATTGTAAACAGAAACACATGCTTCAGCTGCAGGGGTAACATTATCCAGCCTGACTGCGTGTACGTAGACAAAACAGAAGCTTGTGACTGGACTAAAAAGTGGGCAGTTGTGGCATTAAGGCTGGAATATTGAGCTTGTTAAAAGGCAGAGCGTAGGTTCAAAATCACAAGCAGTCAGGGGAACGAGAACTACTCTTTAACAAGACCTGGAAAAGGTTGCTTGAGCAAGACTTAACTGTACCAGGTAAAGTTTCTTTACAATTAAAAGACCTGTCCCTCAAGTCACTTATTTCAACTCTGATGCCAAATATAAATGAACCCAAATAGCAGTTATTACTCATTTGAACACATGTGCATAGTACCTGTGTTAGTGTATAATGAAGAACAATAAAATAATGTGGTCAACTGACAGTGTTGCTGGAGCCAAAGGAAGCTGCTGCATTTTGCTCTTGACTTTGACTGTCATTCAGCCTCTTTAGCAGCTGTGTCAACAAGATGCTCCAGCCTCCTGCTGTTACAGGCTGCCGCTTTAGGATACATAATATGTAAGAATTTCTCATATAATTCTTAAATACTGAGTACATACCGCTCTCCTAGACTCTTTTTTATCACATTTTCACTGGGCTGCATCATTTAATAGAAGCCAGGAAATGATTAAACTTGTTATATTTTTATACAGTATAAATACTCTTCTATACGTCCATATATTTCGTGTCTGCTTCAAACAGGGGCAGCCACAAAGGCACAAAAGAAAGAACATTCTTGAACAGAGAGCTGTAGAGGAGAGAGTTGAGAAAGGAATGTCTCCTAAAACCATGAAACTGGCCTACAGGCTACATTCTGCCAAATGTTAAGCTCTAAAGGACAAAAGCCTGGCTGCAAGATATTTAAAAAAAAACATTTTAAATAAAAATTTCTGCTTTGGATTCATCTATCTTTAAAGAAATTGTTTGTGAAAGATCACTAAAAGGGGTCATGTGTAGCTAAATGGTTATCAAACAGTCAAGCATTCCTGTGTGCTAATGTGGGTGAGGGGCTGCTAACTTCTAAGAGCACCAAAGTTTCACGACTGACATGGTGCTGCCCTTTACTCGAGCCTATCTGACCTCTCTAAACCTCAGGGGAAGGAGTAGCTTCCAGACACAGCTGACTCCAGACATTCATGCAGGATTTTAATGCTTCTGCTGAACACCTGATAATCACAGTTGGCTTAATCAATCATGAGCCACATCTACCATCAGTCAAAGCTCCGAGGACCGATGAGGTAGACCACCCTTAAACTGATTCAATTCTTGTTTAAATGGGAGAGCTGGACGGCCCATAACATGCAGAGTGTTTTGTGTCAACTAGTGAAATTTAAGTTGGGGAAGAAAGGAATGATGGATGGAGTTTATACTTTAATTGCACATTCAATTAGTTGTTCAATTCGTCTGAAATATTGTTTATAACCACAGTCATAGCAAGATGGAAATAAAAAAGACAGGCTGTAACTCACCTAAACACTTCAGCAAAAGGTGTGTCAAAGTAGGCCAAGAAAAAGATATTCTAACATCGTCACCTAAAGAAGGTAATTTGATTTATCGAGTGCCTGAGACACTGCTAGTTTATTCTCACCACCCTAACTCCTACACCATTCATCACAGATTTTTGCTGGATGGTGCCCTAGGAGTATGAAACAGTTCAGCGTTTCCCTGGAAGTATAAATAATGTTACTTTTTCATTTGTTATTTCATGGGAACCTCAGGACCCCAATTAGCTGACCTAAAGGACCAAAATATGCTGAGGGCATAAGGCAGATCCGCACCCTGTCATAATGTAAATACACGAGTGTAGTCATATCAATTTATTGTGCAACTTCAAAACAGGTACAGCATGTTCTTATTACCATGAGCAATAACAAACTGATGCACTCTGTAATGAACAATGTTTTAATTACTTGATAATATATATTTTCGCCAAAGAGCAATGTGATTATGCAACACCTCCAACTGAAAACAGATGCAGTTAGACAGGCATGTACGTTTTTAAGTGCAGACATAAGAAGCAAATCTTTACAGTGGCACATGTTGAGAGACAGGCTGTACAACTTTGGATGCAAAACACTTGGTTTCAAACTCTCTGCACCCCTTCCCAACAGTTTTGTCCTAAGCATTAAACTATCTGCAAATTATTACAAAAATGTATCATTTAATATGGTCTGCTCTGGCAAAACCCACTCGCCTTGCATCTTACCTGATACAATCTAAACTTAAGTGTCAGTGCGGCACAGTTACAAACTACTGACAATCATAGCAACACCAGAAGTGTTATCAACTTATACAGCTCCATGTCTGAATGTCTGCGGGGTAAATGATAACGCACACTAAAATAACTTTACAGCGTGCTTACTTTTTGTTTCATTCATTTTTTTGCATTCACAAAACCTCAACCTGTGTAACTCCAGAACTCAGCAGTGAAACTGTCTTTCAGTGAAGCTCAAGGTCTTTAACTGTTTAATTTGAGTATTCGGGTAAGAGATTTTAAGGGGAGGAAAAAATACAAATGTCATCTTAGAAGAATTATGAGATGGGTAATATGTTCATGAAAACCGAAGCACAAAGACCTCCACATAATTTCATTACACTGTAATGTGTCAGAGTTGCCTTGAAAATTTTCACTCCATCACATTAGCAAGACTGCGACAAGTATTAACATCAAGGTGAATGAGTAAATGGCAGATGTCCATCAAACCCACAAGGCCATTAAAGTCTCTTTGAGAGTCCTACCAAAAAACACAGACCAGGGCCACTTTCTGCCTGCATATCTCTGAACACACCCCTGCTATAGGATTTAATGCAAGTTCCGCCTATGACTTGTGAAGATGACTGTCCTCTGTTTGATCATGCATGTAGCACTGCTTAAAGCTGAGTGAAGGCTGGTTTGAGAATGAACAAACTGTACAGTCATTTGACTTGACACAGCAGATACACATTTACAGGTTCAAAGGTGAAAGAGCAGAGAGCAAATTTCTGCATCACAGAACATCAGTGAGAAAAAAAATCAGGCCATCACACACAGACAGACACACAGAGTTACAAGTTCCTGCAGCTTACAAAAAACAAGCATGTTACGCAATCTGCAAGTTTGAACAAGTAAATAGCCTTCAAACAGGGGAACGAGGGTAATGCAGTCTTTAGATGATGCCTCCTCCTCTTAAAGTACCAGACTTTCCACATAAATACCTCCATTTTACAAAAGAGCCCCAGTATAATATTCTATTTTACCCAACCCTCCTCATGCTGCAGGTGAGAACATAACAGTGAGTGATCCGTGACAAAAGCAGACATTGTGGAATGTTTTGTTCCTACGCCTACTCATACTAACACAAAACTCCATTGAAAAAGTTCCAAATTTTGCAAGGCTCTTGCAACAACCTCAAAGAACTTTGATCCCACCTTTGAAACCGCTGCTTAGGGTAGTTAAAGTCCCCTCGTACAAATTTCAGCTAAAATAAAGAACCAAAATCAGCCATGACTGATCGCACAGAGCGTTTCCTGCAAAGTACAGAAGCACATATTTACTTTCCAAACAAGTTTTCCATGCACATAGTTATGTTCAGGTTGACAGTCAAGTTCTTGGTGTAGCAACTGTGCAGCTACGACAGTTGGATTCACTACGCCTACATCTGTTACCACGCTGGCAGCAAAACGCATGCAAATGCAGTTTCACGTGTGACCATTCAGACACTCAGGACGAAAAGGGGGAAATGGTTTAAGTCAGACGAACTCAATGACAGCCACACACACACACGCATACACACACTTAAGACTCATTCATATTCTCACACGCACGTTACCCATCAGTACTCACATGCTGGTGCTCTGTAGGTGTCAGTAAATGATGTGAATCCGCTGACAAGTAACCGGACACCGAGTGTAAACAGTCGACTATCAAAGTGTGTTTATGTGTGTGCGTTTGCTTCTTTGCTTGCTGAGTTCACACACGGAATCACAGACTCACGGCTGCTCGGAGGAGGAAGAAGGAGATATGGGGGGCTTATGTATATATATACACACGCACTCGCGCGCGCGCACACACACAGGTACACACGGAGTGACTTCGGGACAGCCGAGCGGGCGTTCAAAGCGTCGACACACACGCTGTCACGCACACAGATACACACACTTGCTCAGTCCCTCATATGTAGTAAAGGCGCAAGGGCTCTGAAGCTAGATGCTAACTGTCTACTAGAGCTAACTTAGCTAGCAGCTGGCACCGTCCGTCTCCGTCTGCCGGATATAGGAGTCTGCTTCTGCGCCTGCCTCCTACTCCCTGTTAATCTCTCTCTCTCTCGCTCTCTCTCTCTCCATAAGCTTTCATCCCTCTCTGTAAATGACGCAACCAGACACACCCCTCTCTGCTCTCAGCCAATCACAGAAGAGGGCATGGCAGCACGGCGCAAGCGGCACCATTTAAAGCACTCAGGACACCCCTATATACAGTTACAGTTATATACAGTTAAACAGGCCTACTATATAATGTAAGATGATATAGGTTTGATGAGAATGGCACAAAGGGCAATTTTCGACATTGGCGCAAAACTTAAGAGGCCTATTAATTGCTTACTACACAAATTGCCTTTTGACATCAGGCATTTTAAGTAGTCAAAGTAGGGAAAGTACATTTGAGATTCATGATGACAAGAGATCTCTGTTCTGTTCAAGTGTGTTACTAAAAGTGTGACAGGAAGCCAACATGCATCAAAACCAAAACCACCAATTGGAATCATACACTGAAATATACACGTGCTTACTCTGCTGTCAAATTGTTTGCTAGAAATACTGAGGGCAGGGCAAAGTCTCTCATAAATCATTTATTAAATATGGAAAAAATAAAAAAGCTTAAAATATACAAAAGAAGAAAAAAAACTTTAAAAAATGAAATTATCCTAGCTAGCTAGAATACAAATATCTTTCTCAACAGTACAGTAAGTGGAGATAACAAAGCTAAAATGATAATGACTGTTGTACATGTGACAGGTGGCATGAAGAATGTTGCTTCACATTTGCTGGTTGTGTAAGTTGTTTAGTCTAGATGGCAACCCTGCAAAAGATCTTGAGATAGAGATTACTTTAATCTAAATCAAGATCATTTCCTCACCAAGTGCTTTTGTCTGTAACTTTTCTGTTTAACCACAGAATTTTCACATTATAAACCAAAATTAGTTTGTGCAGAGTGCACAATGAAGAAACTCTACATACAAATTCTGTGAGAGCTTCACATACTGTGGTTACACCATCATTGACCGGCTAAAATCAGTTATTCAAGTAAAGTTATGAGTCAGAACTTCATATCAATTAGCTCCTAACTTGTTCTTAGATGGTTGTCAAGGAATAAAGAAGTCAGTTTTGTTAAAATTTTATACAGTAATAACAGTAAAATCAAGTCTAATTTCTAATTTATTTATATTTTTAAACGTATTTCTATTAAATTTATTATTAAGGCTTTACATATTGTTACGCTTATTATTGAAAGTATTGCTATGATAGCTTTAGTCCTATTGTTTTTTAAATTTTTTTTTCCCTAAACTGCAACTCTGCACAGACAAATAAAAGAATACACACTTTACAGTCACTCTGAGATACAGTTCAACATGCCAAATGGATATGATGATATTATACTGTACTTACTTACTATGAACTGTATATTCATTTATTTTAAGTTCTATTTTTCCTGCCAATATCTACAACCTAAATCATAACAAGAATAAGAGATATAAATAAGATCCAAAATATATATGCTTAAGTAAAATGTTGTGCAAACTCCTCATTAGGAGAATAAAAGTGACATTCAATGACAAGAAAGGGGAAAGAAAAAAGGAAAAGTGAGTACTGGAAGTACGTGTTTTGTGCAGGGTATTAAAGAAAAAAAGCTCAGGAAACAGATGAAAAGGGCAGGATTTGATTACAGGCTCTTAAAACAGTTCTTTGTAGTCCTGCTTTGCAAAGTGGACAATAGGCTGCTTCGTCTTTATCTCAAGAACCATGTAACACACACTGTGAGAACACTGCATCAAAGCAATCTCCTTATTACCTTCTTATTAATACACCATAAATTTGCAATGTTTTTTATTTTGATACAAAATTAAAATTTCATTTAAATATTTTATTTGTTGATTTTTTTTTTGCACCTAGTTTACATAAAGTGATGCAAGGACAAAAAGTACAGTAACACACAGATATAATCACACAGGTTTACTCTTATGTGATTGTGTCTCAACTTTTGTGTGTTCTCTTATCGGTCCCAGATAACCGACTCTGTGTCAATGACATTCATGAGAGGACGCATTCGAAATCAAATATTTAAAAAATTATGTGAAAATCAATTATGTTGTCAAAGGAGTTAGCTAGTCAACTAAAAAAATATATACAGAGATAGAAACCTTATCCAGAATTTAGAAACCCGGTCAGTTCAAATAACCTTTTTTCTCTGATTACTGAACTTTTATCAGAGTGTTTTACTCTCCTCTGTCACATACAGCCAGCTTCTCTCTCTGGCTATTCTCAGGCAGACTCTTTAAAGCTCTGATTAATGCCATACTCTGATTTCTCACACACTTCCTTCAGAAGTAGAGAGAGTCCTCTCAGACATGCCAAGAGGGCTGACCACAAGCATGCTACAGTGTTGCATCACCCATGCTCTTGTAGCCAGGCCACTTTAAACCTCACTAAAAGAATTTTTATGGGGCTGCTTCTCTCTGTAAGAGACTCTCAATATTACTCCTGTTGTTTTGAGTACATTGAAGGGTGCATAGATGTCAGAATGTTTGGGATGGTCAATATTTATCACCAAATGTGACCTTTCACTCTGTCAGGGGTCAGCAGCACTGTGTGCACCTATAACATTGATTTCTAGTGTTGTAATTTAGTTTTTCTGCATGTCTGCTGTGATCGAAAGAAGCCACTGGCTCAAAGTAAGACACAATGATCAAATGTTTAGTTTCTGTTATCAGTTTCTTCAAAGTCAGCTTGGAACACCTCTACAGGCCACTGCTCACTCGACTGTTAATATAAGTATTTATCCTTGTATAGCTTTTTGTGTCAGCTGCAGAGGGAGAGTGACTAAAACTTTCAAAAGTTCCACTTTTTTCCTAATAGAGTAATGGCTGTGCCAACTATTACATAACAGAGCCCAACCTCTAACTGTGTCAATGACAGCAGTTGGCCTCTATGTACAGTATCTCACAAGTGATAAAGATTTACCCTTTAAACCCCCGCTCTGTACATTCATTCTCTACAAATTTAAAACCTCAGACTGGTATTGTTTAATGTTGAGTTTTCTGAAAGGACTTAGACAGTGTATAGGATAAGACTGTGCAGTTGCTGTGTTAAAACCTGCATATATAAAAGACTGCAGGCTTTCAAAACACAGGGTTGATTCTATACAAACTGGCTTCAACATACTTTTGATTTTACTATTTGATTTTACTAAGTATCTGTTATTAGTCTTTAATGTCACTATTCAAATATTTAAAATATAATAAATTCTTGACAGGACACAAAAACTAGACATATCATGTTGTTTGTTGATGCTGTCCTTTAGTTCTTACTTTTAACGTTAACTTTGGGTTTTCATGGTTATTTCTGACAATTTTATTGTTAACATTTCTTCTAAATATGGTAGTGAAATTGCTGTGGTTTCCCCATGTCCCATTAATCCATAAAACCAGCTTTTGACTAGAACCACTCTGGCCAAGGAAAAAAAGAAAAGTAGGACTGGGTTGTGATGGGAGCATGAGCCCAGTCAACTGGCAAAGTTGCTTGCCATGAATAGGTGAATGGCCACTGCTTGGTAACTTCTCTGTTTGTTCTCTCCCATTCCCCCATCCCCTAACCCCATTGGTCTGATCTCCCTCTCCTCATTTATCTATGTACTTGTGCTCTCCCTCTTTCTCTCTCTCTTTGAATTGGCTAAACTCCAGAACTGCTGCTAGTTGCCACAACACTTTACAGTTACCTTTACAGTGGAAAATTGAAATGTTTCAAGTAGGCTACAAAATGTAAATGTAAATGTGTTTGTTGTATTGTCAGTGTGTGAACATACTGTAAATTAATTTAAAGACTGAGACCTTCCCACTTTCTTAGTTGCCTATTAAAGCTTGACTGAGTGGACTGATTTCTATTTTAAGGACGGTTTCAGGTGACATTTTTGCATCTTCCTGCATGTGCTGCAAGTGCTTTGCCTTTCTCCATCTCCCCCTACAGCAATAAGTGTGAAACTATAAATAAAGTTAGCTTAGAAATCAACAGACTCACAACCTACCGCTATAACCTGTGGTGTCACTGTTAGGACAATGCCCAGGATCATTGTCTGCACCTATGGAGAGAAAGGATGCTGACTGCAGTTCACTTAGCGACCACTAGTGTCACAAAATAACAAGATTATACTGAAAATTCCTTTTGGTACCTTTAAAATTTTAGATTGATTTGATCCCAAGACTGAAAAAAGATGACAACATAAAGGAGCAACTGCTTAAACACATTCATTAACTTTAAACAGCCAATATTCTACATTATAGATGTGGGAGGTGGAGGGATGGAAAAAGTATCAAAAAACTGGCAGACGCACTGTGCCAGATATGGTGGACTTTTGTCAGGGGGAGGGAGTGTTTGAGTGTTGGAAACCTTACAGAGGTAAACACATGGTGTCCTCAAATACACGAATAAACAGAGATGCATGAAATCAAAATCAAACCCATAAGCATTAACTCAGAAACCTGAAGACCTGACTTACTCACAGGTTTTCATTAACAAGAATACATAAGAGCATATGACCCATTATGTATACCATACACACACCCCACCCATACCAACACTGTTATCAATGTCACAGTTGCAGTAACACTTAAGGAGATATGAGAACAAAGAATACTCACTGCTTTGAGACATGCACCTGAGAGATAAGTATATTTAACCTAGAATAAGTGACCTAATCAGTCGAGGTGAACTGTAGGAACTGTAAGTGTAGATGCAGTTAGTATAAAAATACACTTAATGGTACTGGAAATTTGCATTACATAAATAACGACAAACAGGATGCCAATTCACACACACATTCACAACACTTCTTTCCCGGCATCTTCTAGCATAAACACACACATACACACAACTGCTGTAGTTAACCATCAACAGGTCAATTCCGGGCACCATGTACTCAGACAGCTGTAAGAGAGGAGATGGTCGACCAAGGTCAATATTAGCCCATTATGGTGTTATATCAAAACCTTTCAACAAGCTGTGTGTGTGTGTGTGTGTGCCTTGGTGTATGTGTGTGTTTGCTCATGCATGTCTGTTTGAGAGGACCAGTTTGGAACAGTTTTTGGAAAATGATAACAACTCAACTTATCCTCACTTCTTTAAATGGTTGTGTGATAGTTAAAGAGTTTGATATTTAAAAAAAAATTTTTTTTGCTCTCTTGCAGAAAGTAAAAAAAGAGAAAATCGTTTCTATTCACACAACTGAAAGTTCTCGTGGCCACCTCCATAACATTGTTTTTTTAATAATTTGTTTGCAAATTGAGTCTCTTTCCTGTTATTTTGTCTTTTCGTGTGTTTTATCTGTGTAATTATGTAACTGTGTTTTGTATTTGCTGCTGCCTATCTTGGCCAGGACTCCCTCGAAAAAGAGGTTCTTAATCTCAGTGGGATTTTCCTGGTTAAATAAAGGTTAATAAAAAAAAATTGTCTCTTATATCAGAAGCTACTGAGAGCTAGCTCAGCTTAGCACGAAGACTAGAAACAGGGGAAATGGTTAGTCAGGCTCTCATTAACATGCATCTTGTTTGTTTGTTTAATGCAGTTACAAATTTTATTCCAATGTCAAATGCATAAGAAACATTTAAATATGTAACACATTTAACTACACAATTTACATGAAAAAAAAAATACAAAAAACGACAACATTTTCTTGAAAAAGTCTGAAAAAAACACTGAAGTTTGAATTAAAAGTTAGTTTGAACTTTAAATACTCAGTTTGATTAGTCCTCAGCTGCAGTAATGCTACAACCCTTCTACCAGTTGATTGGCTCTTTGCTTCCCACTGTCCCCGCTCCTACATCACTCCCCTCTGTGTTGCAGTAGAAGGCAACGGGGTCTGGGCCATGTCCAAATGAGTCCCATGATTGGTGGAAAGGTAGGACAGTGGTTGGCTCTCTCTGATTTGAGTCCCCGCCCTCTATATTAGAAATTACATGGGAGTTTGATGCAGGGATGTTGCTATACGTTAGCACTGTGCTGGGATCTAGGACACTGGCATTGCTGGGAGCAATAGAGTTATTATTGGTTGCAGAGTTGAGGACATTGTCTGTATTGCAGTTGTTGCTTGGCATGCCAGGGATGCCAGGGGAGGAAAAAGCCCGAGTTGGAGCCTGGGGTGGGAGCAGATTACTGCCTGGAGTTGGCATTAGGTTAGTGGGACGACTCAGAGCCAGACGCTGGTTGAGGAGCTGGTGCTGCAGCCGCCTGTCGGTCCAATCCTCCTGAGGTTGGCGATGGATCTTCATGTGAGCATTGCGGGACTTGATTTTGTAGAACATTCTGGAGCAGGGAGAGAGGACAGAGAGGAGGGAGGGAGAGGATTTAAATGAAGACCTTAAAATCGTAACCATCTGTTGGCTCACCCTAAAGTCAAACACAGAGAGCGTTTGTATCAGAGCTTCCTCATGTAGGACTGGTCTTGCAACTCACTTGCCACACAGCTTGCATGGGAAGAAGCTGGCCAATGAGGGCACAGGCACCACCTCCTCTGGTCCAAGCTGTCTGTTCATTGGCTGAGAGGTGGGCGTTATCTGTGAAAACAGGACCAATTGTAAGCTACCTTGTCGTGACCAACTTCTTGAGCTGCATTCCATACTGGATTCAATTATTTAACTCATTACACAAGACTGTAAAAGTACTATTTATTTCATATTTCTTATCCAAACTTAGCATACTATTCTACTCTCTTTGCTTCTATTTGTTTCTACTTTAAAAGTCTGATCTGTCAAGTATCAGAATGAATGATGCAGTGCAGCCAATTAAGTATCATGGGAATAGAGGAATTACTACAGGATGACAACAACAGGAAAAGAGACAAAGATAGAAAGAGGATGAGAACTAAAACAAGAGGGCTGATTTTAAACCACAAACTAAAAGAAAGCACACCAGTGTGCTCCAACAGTCTCTGGATCAGCTGGGATATCTTGGCAAGACAAAAAGATTATAAAACTAAATCCTCGGTGCTTCCTCCTGAGGTTTCTTACACTGTTTGGCTGCTCCATCTCTGCATCTCGGTTCTCCTCTTCCTTCTGTTTCTCTTGCTTATCCTGGAGCTTCTTGCTCAGGTAGAAAAATTCAACACACTGGCACATAGTTTTGGTTTTAACCTGTGACACACGCAAACAACAAACACACAGTAAACATTTACCACTCAAAAATTAACCTGACAGGTAACTTTTCCACGCCTACCTCTGTTTAACTCCAAAATCTAACAGCCTGCATATTTTCAAAAACAGATAATATTCAGGTAATTTAGCTGACAAGTTCAGCTGAAAACACTTTGAACTGGTATTCCCAGACTTTTATTGGGTAAGTAAGTTTCGAGCTCTAATTCTGTGAATCAAGTTGCAACATGCAGTCATTCTCACTGTGCATAAGGTGCTTGAAAGTGGTGGTGTGCTTCAGGTAGTCTTATAGTTGTGCAACATTTAATCAGTGACACCAGTGGATCTGGAGTTAAATGCTACTTTGACAGGGCAGTCACCCAAATTATAGAGTACAGATGCAAGGCATCCAGTAACTCACACCCTCAGGGGACTGTAAACAGAGATAATAAGCTGAGGGAAGAGTTATCACTCATGCTGGCTAATATGGATGGGAAAAGCTGGTAAAACAAGAGTATTTACTGTTTCTTGGCATCTCCACATGAATTAAACTGGATTTAGACAAGAGCTGACCCTGTATGTTTTTTCAACTATCTTTTAACAAAACACCTTTAAATATAAACATAAATTGCTGCAAAAATAGTATATCTTTCTACACGTGTGTAGTTAGGAATATACAGTCATGTCCCATACACAAAAAGGCAAAGACAAATTGGAGGAGGACTGGATCTAAAGAATGCAGCATTAATAACAGGAAATGCATGAATAAATGTTATACCATTTTCTGTATGAGTGAAAACTCTTTCCCATGAGTCTCCAGGGCTGCACTAAAGAGATTCTTCTCACTATCTGTCCAATTATCACTACCTATAGAAAGAGAGAGAGAGAGAGAGAGAGAGAGAGGAGGGTGAGGGGAGAAGAGGGCATGAGAAACAATGAAAACAAATACCAGAAGGTCATCCTGCAACGCATGACTTGAAATGTGTGGAGTCCCGCAGCTCAGGAGATGATGAGTGTGACGCCACTGTGACTGTCTGCCTCAACAATGCAACCTGCATGTTCAAATTACACATGCTTAACAGCTGGAGGGGGCCTTGAGACAATGCCAAGGATGTTAAACAGATAAATATCTAACCGCAGCCCACCTGAGTGAACACTACCATGCAGAACAAGGTCCACTCTGTTTCTTACATGGGTCTTGGTGGACTTAGAGGTGAAAAAAGAAACAGTGTGAGTGTGTGTGAGAGAGAAAGAGGGAGAAAAGAAAATAGTCCTGGAAGGAGGGAGGGTTGCAGCATGTGATAAGAGTGGCAGGAGATTTGAGCTTCTACAAAGGCTGCTATTGTACATACAGTTTGAATGGCTGCTCTTTTGCTGACTCACGTTTTAGTTCATTCCTCACCTCTTTTTCCTGTTTGTGCTGCAATTCTACTTAAATTCACCTCAAAAACATGACAATGTGAGACTGGAGGTAATTCTTGACCAGGCACAAGGAAGGCAAGGGTCAGAGTAAGGTCAAAGGTCAAAGGTTTACCAGAGTAGTGGTAGTCTCCTGAAGGTGAAGGCTGTGAGAACAGCAGCATCTCCAATGTGGCCTGCACAGGAGAGAGGGATGGAGGAGGTAGAGAACAGACAGATGAGGCATGCAATGGTTCTGAGGAGAATTATCTGGATATGGATGTCAAGGAAGGACAGAGAAGAAGAAAGGGAGAAAGAAAGAAATGATAAAGAGAATGAGTTGGTGGATAATGGTGCATGGAGGTAAGTTGTGATGGATGGAGGACTGTTGAAAATGATGGAATGAGTGGATAGTTGAAGAATTAATGAAGGATGAAGAAAAAAAATACAACCAGTATTACCATTGTGTTTCCCTGACAGTAGTGCAGACAGTGCAAAGCCAGCTCGGTGTTACTGCCCCCTCCTGGTAAACAGCTGGAACTACACATGGACAAGAGCTTCTCCACTGCATGTGCACACAAACACATTTATATAAGGGTCTATCAAAAGTTCCTTTATTTCACAGTTAATTCTACATACACTAAAATATTTGAATCATTTTCTATTTTTCTCACAATCATCTTCTCTAATAGCTTCGATTTTTTAATTTATCTATTCACCTGCACTTTCTGTGTAATTATTACTATGGTTTATTCTAAAAAGCTTCGGCTCAGAAAGCTTTATTTTAGCTTGTTGTTTACCTTGGTCTTGTACGCTGGTGCTCTCGTCTAGCTGATTCCATGGTTTCCAGAGCAACTGTTCCCTGGGACATTCCTCCTCTGGTGACTGCAACCCTGATCCCTCACCACCCACAAAGCATGGAGGAATCTCTGCCTGGAAATCAGGACCCACGTTGATACACCTAGAGAGAAGGGAGAAAAAGGTGAGAAAGGAGAAGGGAGAAAGTGACATCCATAAAAGGAAAGCGAAACCTGCAAAATACATCCACACAAAATACAGCCCGATGGTGCACACTCCTAAATAAATTTGTATTTACAGTATAAAGTTCAGATTTGTTTAACTTGTATGTATGCATTCTGATCAGAATATACATGGTGATAGACAAATGAATAGCTATTTTGTACAATGTCTTGTCTTTTAGAGTTTATCGATGTTTAAAAACCGAATAGGGAACTTAAATAATTTCTTGTTCATTGTCTCACATCATATTTTTGAGACAACATGCCTATAGCCTTCAATGTCTCACTTACGGTATTACTCCACCCTCACGTTCCTCTTTTCCACATGCTGTTTCCTCTTCTTTCTGATGAAGGTTTGATAGGGAGAAGTAAAGCCCCCTCCCCTTACGTAGAGGATTGAGGAGGGGTCGAGGAGTGTAGTGGCCCCTCATTTGACCCGTGCTGGAGTGAAGGAGGCTGAGAAATGAAGTTCCAGTGTAAATCGGAGAGGGTTGCTGCTGCAAGATTTCAAAGATAAAAGACACAGGATTAACTTATTAACATTTTACAAAGTTTTTTACATAGTTTACATGGTTTTTAGTCCCTCTACACTACTACTTAAAAAACAAAAAAATATATAGATGGATATGTAAAAATGAAGCCTGTTTTATGTTTGTTACATCTACGTAAATTTTATTGTATTACATTTATGAACACTTACTTTCATTCTATTAATATGTAAAAAAGCAGTTACAGTTAGTTTTGTTCTTTTTGGTCAAAAGAGGAAAAGAAAGCCAGAAAGAAGTGTAATGTGTGTACAAAGGAAATTCTGAAAATATTTAGACGGTGACATAACATATTTCTTTTGTGGTTTGGAGGCATCCGCACAAAAAACAAGTCCTAAAAAATAACCCACATTGTTTGTCGACGTATCAAATACAGACACAGGTCCAGGTTGACTTATTTTGCATAGACTGGCAACAGGAAAAAGCTCACCTATTTCTGACAAGGGTGAAAAATATGCCTTTACCGACTCCAAATCTGTCTCATCTATACACTTCAACTGTTCAACAGGTCTAAAAATAAAACCAAGACTCAGACTGTGGTTTTAGAAGCAGTAATGTAGTTGGAACTAACGTAATTTCTTGACAAGTAACCATATATGTATCCGCCCACTATGTCCTCACAGCCTCTCCAGTTGTAGCGAATGTTGCCTCCTCCTCGCTACCCAGTATCCTGAGTTTTCAGTATAATGAAAGATGACGACAATGCCCAAAGCTGGCAACCCCACTTTGAAACTGTTGCTTCTGAAACGCAGTGAATGTGCATGAAGAAGTGCTTCAAAAGTAATATGTCTTGTTCTTTATCTTTTTTTTAAAATTTAGTTTTTACTCCGAATAAACTCTCATAAAGCCTGTACCTCTACTTTTGAGTATGTGTTTTTGGTTGTGAAACCTCTTGCTACTAAACATCTAAACAGATAACACAACGGTGCCTCCCGGCTGATACAAAGACGTCTGGAAGAGATGAGTGTTAAAACACGTTCAAGAAAAAAATTGTAAAGACCCATTGAGCGTGGCCGCTCAATTGCCACCATTAATTTTCTGCGTGACAAAGCAATTGTGCCTTGTGGGATTTCAGGCAAAGTAGGACTGACCAAAGAAAAACTTCAACTTTAGCAACTAAAAAGGGGAACACATGGCAATAAACTCTTCAGTCTGCCAAATAATACAAATAAAAATGTCGTAGTGGTAGAAAAGGAAGTTCAGTGTTCCTTGTAGTAGATGTATGTCTTTACATGGGAAGATTTTTCTTTTACTTTCTAAGATCCATCTTTTTTATATCTCAGGCTCCAGGATTACAGATGCAAACAAAAACAAGCGCTTCATGACTTTAGGTAAATGGTGGGAATAAGAACAGATTAGGATAGGTTAGCAAAGTAATTGCTAACTTTGGAGCAACGACACATCCATGACTGAGAGGAGGCAGAGGTGATTTTCTTCTCAATCTAAAGCAGCTCTGTGAGAGCAAACTTAGACACAGCAGTGCTGGCATCATCATACTGACAAGCCCTAAAAGTCAGTGCCAACATTCTGCAGGTGTATAAACAGGTATTATTACATGTTTCCCATCATAATGGCATGCTAAAATTTGCTAATTAGCACAACCATACAGTTATCTGGAATTAGTATTGGACAAACATTACATGATTAAAGCCATGTAATGGAGAATATGCATTAAAAGGATTTCTTTTCATAAAATGTATTCTCACAACCTGGTAATCTAAAACCTAAAACAATATGATTTTGACCTTAGTCAGACTTCAACATCCTTGATGCGTAAACACAACTCATGTTGCTCTTTTTCTCTCTCTCTCAAGAGGAAATACACAAGTAAGTGACATACTGTTTCCTTAAATTTACCCTAATTGTTTCCTGTGGTATAAAATGAGTAGAAATGCCTAACTGTACCTGTGGCTGTGACTGGTTCAGAGGGGCTGGTCCGTTCTTTACTTTCTGGGTCATGGTGTGAGGGACTATCTTTTCCACTGCCTCATAATTTTGGCCGGAAAGCTGGGATGGATGCGCAGGAGCATGGAAGGGGGGATGGAGTATTGGAGTATTGGAGGGACAAAGGGCACTTGGTTGTTTCATCGGCGTGTGCAGTGAAGATTCTGGAGATTGAAGCAGGTTGTGTGAAGCTGCAAAAACAAAGGATGGGAGGACAAGAGTAGCAGAGAGCAGACGAAAGTCATGATGTTGCAAATGTACCATGATACATAATTAATTCTTATGAAAAACCGCTGTACTTATGAAAGTACACATTCTGGGTATAATAATAGGTAGGAACACTTCATTTTGCACATGGTGAAACGTAATACAAAAGGTGTCAACAAACAAATGGTTTCATATGTGGAACTGTGAAAAAGTGAAATGTTATTTGCATACTGGAAATGGGAAATTTCACAAGCTCACCTTCTTAAACCCACATGTCCCGTAAATTTACATGTGGGTATTAACCTGTGGTTTTTTGTAAAGGGGGAAATAAAGTGTATGAAGAAAAAAATTCATTTACATTTTCATGTTTAAATACTCCATGTGGCACTCTTTTTCATTTATTTTCTTTCATTTTAACTGACTCTGGACAAACATTTATCATCGTACTTTATTATACTTTCTTTATCGATAATGCACATGTGGGACATTACCTGTGGTGTTGCCGTTGTCACTACCAGACGATCTCCGGTTGCCCTCGATGTTGCTAGGGTCGCCTGGCGACTGCTGAAAATTGTGTGCCAGCAGCGGAAGCTTCCATATCATTCCAGGGGAATGGATGGATGGGAGGGACTGAAAGCGGGAAGTGAAAAACTGGAGCACACCAAGTGATTCTCCCCCCTGGGTAACTGAATGTCCGGTGCCCCCGAATGTGCCAGGCGAGTCCATTTTGGAGGGCGAGTGGGAAGGAGGAGGTAGAGGTGTCGGGGGAGGACTAAGAACAGAAGACATGAGGTGAGATGATGTAGGAGGAGAGGGGAAAGATGCAAGAGAGGGGTGAGCAGGTGATGAGGATGAGGAGGGAGGTATGAGGGAATCTGAATCAAAAGCACAGCTGTGTCTTGACTTAATCAATCCAGGGCTTTCTCCTCTCCCTGCTCCAAATTCCCAGATCTGTCCAGAGGAATCCCCACTTGAAAACACAGGAAATCTTCTTTTTCGCTGGGAAAAGAACGCCTCAGAGAAGGAGTCCAGTTTCTGAGTGTAAGTCCCTCTGCTAATGCCAATTGGTGATCTCTGCAGCAGGCACCCTGAGGCCAAAGTTTGCGTGTCTGGTGAACCTCTCCACCTGCCCTCTCCGACCTGACTCGAAGGAGAGACACTGAGCCAGGTTGCCTCAATCTCTGCCGGCTGAAGCTGTTCCTCACCTGAGCCACAACTGGAACTAAAATCTTCCTCTCTTCCGGTATAATTATCACTCACTCTGGAATCAGTCCTACAGTATTCCACACTGCTGTCATTAAAGCTCCCTACACTACCTCTGCTGTACTGTTTGGTAAAGTGGCTGACGTTAGCCTCCCTATTGTGACCTGTTTCGGTTTTAACTTCAAAGCTAGCATGGGCAAAATTATTATAGTTTGCTCTGAGTTTACGTCTGACTCCTTCCTCATTGCCACAGTTCAAGGGGTAAAAACCATCATTTGAGTTACCGTAGCAATCAGCTTTACTATAAAAATTGTCTACGGTGCTTTCACAACTCTCCCTATCCTCCCAAACATCTTCTTTTTTGCTATTGCCATGCCAAGTGTCAGCAAAATTACCACCTAACCCACATTCTCCATCAAGGTGGCCTCCCAAGTTGGCATCTCCATCTAAACCATTACCACTTGTGTTTAACAAGCCTCTGTCACCCCCACCACTCGTCCTCCTTCCCCCAGAAGACGTGGCTAGAATTGGAAACGAAGTTGAAGATTCCTCCCCTCTACTTCCATATTGCTCCAGAGGGTCCGAAGCTGGCTGAGGGGATGTGTATCTGAGGTCAGGGCTCTGAAGGCTGGGCAAGGTGAGGTGAAAGGATGGGCGGTGGCGATGGTGATGGAGGTTGGAGAAGGATTGCATAGAAGAACGCTCGTCCATGGTGCCTTGATTGGTGTACCTAGACTGCCTACAGAAGACAGGGAAACACACTGTATGACCAAAAACAAAATCTTTTCACAACATAAGTAGTCAGCTAGTACTTACTCCATAGCACAACGTACATGTGTAACATTAAATGAGTCATCATCATATTTTTCAATTTCTCATCTAATTAGAATTGTTAGCTGTGTTGCTACTACCAATACTATGTGTCCATTTCCCATACTTTATATTATTAGCTAATACTTAAATTTTTACAAACAGGTTGTATTTAAATAAAATTTTCCCAACTTCATACGATGCCCCATTACTACACTACTTTCCAATGGTTATAATTGCATGGTAGTTATAAAGTGTATAAAAAATAGGCTTGACCCAGCAGGAACTGAGTTAATTTTGCCTTAATTCATGCACATTACTAACAATACTTGGTTTAAAATTTATTATGAAGGGTGTGTAGACCGCTGATTTATAGAAATGGCGCACTTTTTCAATACCAAAACAAGCTCTGATCAGTAGTTGTTTAGCATACATACTCCAGTAGAGTATACTTGCTGACACATGCCATTTGATTTTGTTTGTCCTCAAAAAACAGGTAACAGAATGTCAGCTGTGATTGGATTTATCTGCAAAATAGTCTGGAGAAAAATGTATAATCACATGTGCGGCAAGATAAGGAGAAGCTAAAGAGAAGGCAGTTTTGCTAGCAAATGCGAAGCCACGCTAAGTAAAACCATTACAGGCTCTTTTCTGTTTTTATCACAGACGATCATATCATCTCTTTCATAAAAACAGATTCCAAGAGAAAATCAGCTAGTTAGAAAATCACCCTAAGTACAGACAATTTTACTGCGAGCAGTAAATCTTTTAATCGTTGGTGTTTCTTTTCTGAAACCACACTCCGTTCTAAATAGGACACTGAGTGAGTCAGAAAGAGAAAGAACGAAGCAAGACGAGAGATGAAGAAACAAACACACTGTATGTACTTTTTTTTTTTTTACCAGTTCTTGGCGCTTAATTTCCTTTTCACATATGTTCGTCCTCTGTTGTTCATGTTTTCTGGTCCTAGGTGTTCTTCTCAATATCTTCATTGCTCTCTCTGGCCTGTTTGCTCTTTCACCCTTCTCTGTTAAAGTGTTGGTGTAATAATTTCCCCCCGCAGATTTTCAACCTCTAACATAGTCCTTCCTATCGGTCTCTCTCTCTCTTTCTCTCTCTCTCTCTCTCTTTGCTGAGTACCTTTTGACAGCATATGCACACACACAAACACATGCACACACACCCACACACACACAGGGAGAGATAGAGAGAGTGTCTGTTTGACCTAAAGACAGAAAACACCC
>JAPZDV010000016.1:6644538-6668084 GCA_029814665.1 Acanthurus lineatus
TGCTGTTAATTTAGGGCAGCTGTGGCATAAACCTTACTTTGGGTGGTGGTCTAATAAATTTGTTAAGCACTGTATATACCCTATGAGTCTAAAAGACACGACTTTGTTCTGAAAATGACAACACAGTTGTTCGCTATTACAGGGTTTTACTTTGAAGGGACCTCGCCGGAAAATGCACCTTTAACGTCGGCTAGCTTGTCGGCGCTGTTCGTTGCCTGCCTCTGTCAGTTGGTGAGGGGACGGTAGCCTCTCCTCTGCTCTGGGCGGTTCCAGTCTGAAAGAGACGTTTAGAGGAAAGCTCACCAACAAAACTATCAGCGCAGACACAAACATGGCGCCTGCCTCCGCCGATAACTTCAGATGAAAGTGTGGCGAAGAAGTGGCCAGCAAAGTTCGTCAGGAGTATTTCGAAGTGGCTTTTTCCGCGCGCCGTCCTGGTTTAACCTGTTTCGATTTGCATAAGTAGAAATACGGAATATATCAAGCGGGTAAAAACAGCAAGTTGCCTACATGTCAACATTGTCCCTCGCTGCAGTGTAAACAGCTGGTAAGTGCTCACATTTTTAAACATGAAGGTAGCTAAGACTACGCAGAGGCTGTTGTGAGAGTTGGAAATGGTATTTGACTTATTTTAACGTGACGTAAGCTGTATTTAAGTTAGGTGAAGCTACAAAACTACATTTTCCTGGTGTTGCGCTGCTGCGGTTTGCTCAATCGTTGCACTTTCCATCGTGTGCTATCCAACCGCGGAAAGAGAGACAGCCACGTATCACTGCACAGGCTGATCACAGGAAGAAATTTCTTTTGTTATACGCGCGGTGATGTGTATTTCCTGCACGAAAGTTGACCTAGTTATGGGTCGGATGCAACAGTTGGGAATATAACACCCCTCCTCTTCCCCTTCTCCTTCTCCTCCTCCTCCTCCTCCTCTGTCCTCCCCGGCCCTCCTTGACGCCAGATAATCAGACTCTGCTCTCCTGGAGCCTGCCTAACCTCGCAGGTGTCTGCCCTCAGCCTCACTCTAACACTGAATTTTGCTTTAAAATCAAATCAGATATTTAGGAAAAACCTCTGACAGGTGATATTTGCAGTTTAATACACATAGAATTGTCACCAAAATAAGGATCTGTTAACCAGACCTTTATTTTGGATACATGTGGCACACTTTTTTCTAGGTACCTGCACTCTGGCTATGTAATGTCTGCATTTGTTTGACCCTAAACCTAGAACATAGAGTTGTGTAAGATGCCTGTGTTGGTTTTGTGCCTGTGTGTGGAGCGAGCACAAATGCCATTGAATGCAATGCCAAGGTGCTCACATATCTATGCCTCAGCACTTGACAGTTTGCCAGCCAGCAAGTCTAACCATTAAGGGCAGAGAAGCTCCCTGCTCCAGCTTCACATCACCGGTTCGGTGATTCATGGCATGCATGTGATGTTCCTGTTATGACAGCCGTGGCACAAGTCCCAGCAGAGCCGAGGATGGCACTTCCTCTTATATTTTACAGAAGGCATTGACAGTTTCATTTAGGTGTCTTACCACCTGAGACGGGGGCAGGAAATTAGATTGTAGCAGAAAAAGCAAGGCTTAAGAAGTGAGTAAATCGTGAAAATTGCTCTTGCACAACTGCAGCACTACTTAGCCGTTGACACGTGGAAACACAGCAGAAAAATCTCTTTCTTGACCTTGTCTTGGCCTGACAGCGGCTGGAAAAGGGAGTGGAGTGAATGCTGCCTCCTACTAACTGCCACAGGCAGCAGGTATAAAGTAGGTCATGGCTGCACTGTGGCTTTGTGTACATTGAACTTGCACTTTGTCACCACTGCTGCTCGTCCAAAGGCTCTGTCAGGTGACTAAGGACAGGAAGTAGCTGGCCAAGGGAGCAGCAGCAGGCTGTGAAAGGATTTGGTGGTTGCTTTGGCAAAAGTCAAATTGGATTTTGAGGAGTGTGAGAAAAGCTGGTAATTCAGTCTGTCAAACGACGGAGGGAGTGTTTTTCTTAGTGCTACTTCATTTTTGACATTTTAACTCCTTTCAGTGCCTCATGTTCAACTGAATCCTCTCTTCGGCACTTTCACATAAACTTCTCCGAGTACTTTTATTTTCACTAACACTTTCAAGTCTCAGGTCTTCATCTTTGAACATTAAAAAAAACTTTATCAGCTCTTGCAACTCACACCTTCCGCTGTTCACATGCAAGTCACTCTGACTGTTTTCAGTGCTGCGTTTCAGCCAACCCTTAAAATGACATCTTCTTTCATTTTATTCACTCAAATAGACTCTATTTAATTTCTGGACCTTTATAACACCCCTCACTGCCAGGTCAGTCTATCAGCTACATTTTGATGGACATTTTAACTCCTAATGAAAGTTGAAGTTCCACTTAATTGTCAACTCTTTTCAGCACTTTGACATTAACTTCACAGTGCTTGTGCTCAAAGTCGTCACTTCATCTTTGTTTGTTGCTTAGATATTAACTGACGCTTTAAACCCTTTCATGTATGAGCTCTTCATTTTTTAGCAGCAACAGAGAAACATTCACCGCTCTTCCATCTCTTGCACTGTTCAAAAGCCCCCAGCTTCACAGTTAAACTGACAACATCTTTCAGTTTTAACACTTGAACTGGCACTAATTTCTATTTCAGGTCAAGTCATCACCTTCTCACTGACTAACGTTTCAACCTGCCAGTGCTTTCCATTTTAAGTGCCATTTGAACTTAAAGTTGTTGTGTCTCAACTGACTCTGTTGCTCATCAGCAACACTGTAGCATCAGTAGAGCTGGTTGGGAGTCATTGTCTTACTCATGAACACTTCAACAGCCATGATCTATTTTCTTACCCTTCCTATTAAAGTTACAGAAGTTCTTTACATGAGGCTGCCACTTTTACCCAAAGAATCCAGAAATAACTGCATATTTTTTCTTAGACTACTGACAGTGCAAGTTCTTGGGCTTGCTGAGCCGGTGCTTAACCTGAAATAGTCGAGTGCATTCTGTTAAGCCACCCATTTATATATCTTAAGACATATTAACTGCGGGTAGGTGTTTCAAGCCAAAGAGCAACAGCAAAGATCTTGTAATCCAGTGAAAAAAACCCTTTCAGGTAACCCATTTCTTCCCTCTGACCCTTGTACTTTGGTTTAATGTTCCAGTAGTGTTTTTAGTTGTCTTTCCTCAGTAGGCCTGGGTCTGTGCTGGTTTAGGCCTAGCTTGTTAGTAAGGGCAATGAGTTTGCCCTCGCTCCCTTTTCCTTAGAGTGGAAAGAATGCTCTCTGTCCGCCGGGCTGTCACGCTCCAGGAGGGAGGCAGTCTTGTGACGTTTCCACTGAGCGTAGCCTCGCTGCCACGAGCTGCCTCTCACCATCTAACCTAACCAGGTTGTTTTTGATCGTAGAAAGTCATATTCAATAACTTTTACTAGAATTGAAATACCTGTCCTTGTCTAACCTCCTTGTCACATGTGCAGCCATTGGCTTGTTTTTGAAACAGTTCAGCAAACAGCGAGTGCCACTTTCTCTTGAAAGCACACACGCCTCTTTAATCACATGCCCAGGTCTTTGTAGAGTGGAACTACAGACCAACAGCGAGCCAAGAAGAGCAAGTGGAAATTTTCTGTTATGAAGTATTTTTTTGCGGCCTGTCTCCCAATTGCTCCCAGTCGCTGGTTGTGACTGGTTGCTTTTATGATGTTATGACAGAACATTAAACAAGGATCCAGTGCTGTTGGTTTGACAAAGATTAACAGAGATAGAATACTCGAGGGGAACAGACTGTTTGGGTTGAGCCTCCTCTGATAGGCTTTAGTGAGTGTGATTATAGTGCTGAAATAGTTGGTTGGTTAGTCAGTAAAAGACAGTTTAAATAATAATGTATCAAGTAAAAAGATCAAATACTGGTTACGGCTTCTTTTTATGTTTCAGATCAAATTAACATCTTCATGATCTTTTTTAACTCATATATTTTCTAAGCAATTTGAAGTCATTTTTGCTTTGGTAATTGCGTTTTTTTTTTGTTATTTTAATTGCCAGTATAGTCGAAGCAATTCAAATGCACAATTAATCTAAAAATGCTTTTATTAGTAAAGCTACACCTTTCAAAGAGTTGCACAGCATTCTAGCAACATGCCAGACATGATCTAGATGCTCATTTAAAGCTTACAAAGTTCATGCTTAGCTATGCCCAAGGGAATAAAACAAAGTGGCCAATAGCAAGAAACAACAAACATTATCTGTTGTGTTATCACAGTGCTTTGGCACTCAGATAACTTTCCTAAGAAGTGTGTTAAAGCTGTTGTCAGACTGTAAGTTGAGTTGTACTTTACATTTGGTGTCTTAAAGAAATAAAAACAGCTACTAGCGTTAAGCAAACACAGGCAAGGAGTAGAGTTCACCGTTGGTCTTTTGCTTTGTTCAGGCCGTGCAGAGCCAGAGCAAAGTTGTTAGCATATGAATATGATAATGTAAGGCTATCGCATGGGCTTATCTGGAGCTAAAAAGCAGATAGACTGTGAATGCTCCACCTCTGAGACACTCCGAACAGTAAATATTTAACTGTGAAATATATCTCCTGCGTTTGTCAAGTGCATTTTAGCGCATTTTTCTCAGCATTATGACTTCTGGAGTGAAAACTTGAAGGCTGATATGGTTCAAGTCAGAGTGTTAGTCTCATCCAATCAAACTGTG
Organism: Acanthurus lineatus; assembly: GCA_029814665.1. Lineage (NCBI taxonomy): Eukaryota > Metazoa > Chordata > Actinopteri > Acanthuriformes > Acanthuridae > Acanthurus > Acanthurus lineatus. The sequence goes on from JAPZDV010000016.1 coordinate 6,649,220, forward strand.
AAGATAAATTAGTAGGGTGACATTTATGCACAGTTGAACAGCCAACTATGTGCTCACACATGCTTTTGGGTGCACCATATGAACTCAATCAACTAGCAACTCAACTAGCTTTAATTTGAGTTCATCTCCTCTCAGAACCCTCAATCAACTTCAGGAAAAGCACAGAGCGTTGGTTTTTCTGCAGTTGCTGCCTTGTAAAATAAAGGTTTCGCCACCTCATTGGCACCTTACTCTCAGTCTGGCCTTGACCACTGACAGCATGCTGCGATGACAGGTGGCAGGGAGGGCCACTTTGCTCTTCAGATACTCCAAAGCACCGGGCTACAGAGTGGCACTTGAGGCAGACTCTGGTGGCCGCAGGAGCTCACACACCGTGTGGCTCAGCGGCTGCCACAGGAGCCGAAAGGGTAATGTGTCACTGGCTATTACAGCTGAAATAAAATGACCTTTTCCTTTACACATTTTTTGCTTTGAACAATTTTTACACAACATGGCACGGCTGAGCTTTCAGGACTGACTGTAAGTGCACTTCAGCAGCCTTGTTGCATGGAGATGAATAAGTAGCGCTTGCACAGAGACCCACATACATGTACACATGTCACAATAGAGAGGTTGGTGTGATGGATCGACCACTCCTACACTATAACCAAGGCTTGTCCTGCTCTCTAGTGTAATTGCTGCATCTGTACACACTTAGCTTTTTTATTTTCACTTGCAGTGTTCGAGGTTCAGTACATGACAATTGTGCGTGTCATGCTCAGCTGCTGTTTCAGACAAGCTGTGAGTGGATCTGCATGGTGGGGCTCCTGCTGAAATAACCCAGACAGACACAGCTCTGTCTGTTGTCCGGCATTAACACACAAACACACAGACTTGTGCATGCGCGCGCATGCAGACAGGCTCTTTTTACCCTTGGGGAACAAGCCTCCTGGCTCTTTTGTGTGAAAGGGATGAGATCATTCTGGGGCAGACCATGGGGGATGGAGTAAGGGGATCTACTCTATATACTTAAATACAAAAATGTCTGTCACTGTGTCTGCCTCTGTCTTGTTTTCTGTATCTTTATGTCCATCTTAGCTTTAAATTTGGTATTTTAGATATAAAGGGGCTGGCCAGGGGACTTCAGTGAACACCATGAGTGCTAAAATTAAACTAACATTAGGTTTGGTACACACACATGCAAGGATTAGGACCTCCCCTGTTCTATTGATGGCAGCTAGAGAGTTTCGTCTACCCTCAGGGTAGTTGGGCTGCTACCATTTGGCAAGTTTGCAAGCAAGTTAAGACCAGTGTCTTCAGCTGGAAGCAAGACTCTTAGGTGCAGGAAATCAGGGGCATCAAGGAATGACTCATGAGATCCACTTTTTTTTTTTTTTGTCAGACATGACCTTTTTAATGGCTCAAGCATTGAATACACATAATCCTTCAGATCTGCCTCAGGTGATTAGTGTTACTCCTGTTACTTCCTTTGCTAATGTGTAATGCTAATATATTTCTCTGCACCACCGATTACTGACTTAAGAAAAAATAGCTATTGTGCTTCTTCTTCATCCTCTTGTATTGCGTTACACCTTCCAAAATTGTATTATCTTATAAAAAAAAAAAAATGCTGCATGCCTAGTAATTTGGAAAGGATAATATTTCCTAGAGGTGTTTGTACGTTCCTTTCCCACAGCTGGTAATAATAAATAACAGGAGATGATACTGACTGCCAATTCATTTGGCCCCCTAAAGTATGAAAAATAATATCTGGATATTTGTATTTTGAAAAGATTACTTAACAAAATGTGTGCCCGCCTGACTGGGTCTGAAGTCCTGTTGCCATCAGCTGCACCATCTCAAGTCTTATGGGGTTGCAGTTCAAAACCCAAAAATATTCTACTAGCTGTAATTTAGGACTAAGAAAAGCAGCAAATTCTCACATCTGTGAGTGTGAAACTAAGAAACGTTTGATATTTTTGCTTGCAAAATGACTTAAGTGGTTAACTGATCAATTGTTGCCTTTTAAATTTTCTATTGAAATATGCGAGGCCTCATAGTGCTAGGATAGTGCTAGGATAAATGCCATGAAATAAGCAGCATGTCACCGAATGATAAATACATTTATAAATCCACTGACTGTATATCACAGTGGCCAAACCTAGTCAGAGCCAATTCAAGTGAATAAACAGTGTGTAGCAACAGTTTATGCAATATATTAAAACTGAAAGTGTAGTAGAAACTCTCCACATTAAGACCTGTGCTGTAAGTATACATAGCTGCACACGGTCGCACTACGTGTTTTCTAAATCTTTGTAGTATTTTTGTCATGGTCTGTGGTGACCGTACTCCCTGCGTGCAATCCAGACAAAGAGCCTGACACTTGATCATCAGGGCACAGGAGTAACAGAGGAACAGGTTTTACATAGGAGGGAGGGGCAGTTGAACAACCTTTAGAGGCAGGGGCTCAAGTTACAACACAAGACTTAATACAGCATGTCAACCAGTTTGACTCAGTCATTTCACCATTTGAAGCTGTCCAGTGTTTGCCTTGAGGCTGAAAAGTTTTGCACCGCATGCTGTCACAAGCGGCGAACAAGAGGAGCAGATAATCCTCAGTGTAATGTTCACTTCTGTTTACAATAGCTTTAAAGCTTTTAGTCCAATCCCCTGTCAGCACCGTCATCGTTTATGGCCACTACCATGTTTTAGACATAAAAGTGCACAATAAAACAAGATAGTTCTGCCATTTTACATCTAAAACAGGGGGACAGTGGCTGACAGCACACTGCAGAGAACTTGTCAGCTATATTGAATGTACCCTTGAAAGACTTGGAGATCAATTTCCTCAGAGAGTAACACTAGTCGCAGCTCAGGGTCGTGCAGCCTGGCATTGTTGTGGATCAGTTGCCATGACAGCGCCGATGTTTGTCTATCATGGGCCGTCACAAAGACATATTTGTATGGTTGCAGTGGTGGGGACTGTCACAGATGATTCCAGCAGTAAGAGTGTGTCCACAGCCTGTGTGCACACCTAACAGCAGTGGTGTGTTTCAGTTCACTCAGTGAGGGTTTCATTAGCTGCCTCAGCTGTAATTCCCCCTCTAGAGAAGAGATTTAGCAAGACAGACTAATCCAACTTGTAACAGTAACCTCTCCACAATAAATAGCCGCGTTGCATTGCTAAAACCCCCTCTCCCTATTTTTGAATTGTAATGGAAAATAATATGGCAGCATTATATTTCTCTTTGGTGGTCATGGTAGTCATAAATTCCATGTGATACTCTGCCCTGCAGAATAGGAACAATCCTCATGGTGTCAGAACTCAAATAAGTAAAATTCACCTTTAAATAATCCACAAGCGGTTGACTGACATATATTCAAAATTCACCAGGCAGCCAATAGTAATTCAGTCATTTTTGTCTGAAATTCACCAGCTGCCTTCTTATTTCACCAGCATTTGGCCTCAAACTGGCGCTAATTTCCCACCTTGCATGTTATGCATTTAAAAAAAGACTGTTGATTTTTCTCTTTGGTTAGTCAGTTGGTTTCAAAAGCAGGTGCCTGTGGTTTTGTATAGTGGAAGATAACATCTGCTATTTTTAGTGGTGCACAGGTAGCCTAGTTTCTAGCTCAGTGCATATTTTCAAACAATAAGTTTTTGTTTTTTTCACAATATAATGATCTAATTGCATAGAAACAAGTCTGATCTCAATTGATAGATGGAAAATGGTCAGTTTCTGATTTTGGGAGCTTGTTGTGGTACTCGGTGTTCTTTGTAAAGCCAGGCTACATGTTGATTCACTGGTGTGGTGAACATTCAAAGAGTAACATTCAAAGCCCAATCAGGACTGAACAGACCTGCTGGTTACTCAGGATAGTGTTTATTTTACTTTTTTTATGTTAACATTGCTTTGTTCCACGATGTGGCTCTTTGTGGTGATCTGTGCCCATGCTGTTAGGGATCTGTGTGACTCACAGCCTTGATGTTTTCATACCAACATTACCATTTCAGAGCCAGTGAACTGCAGAGGTTAATGCTTGTGAAAAAGACTAAAATGCGCATGTTGCTCAGAGCAGCAGACTCTTGAAAAACATATTTAGAAATTTTAAAAAAAAAAGTCTTTTCTTTATAGAGTAAAAAATGAGGAACTGCTGCACCCACACACATTTCTTTGCTCTGGACCTGTGAACTGTAAACACAGGAGGAATAAAATCCATCCCTCATTATTAAGGACTTAAAAATACCAAACAAACACAAAAAGGCAGTAGGTTTGAAAGCTGAGTTTAACTGACTAGCTTACAATAAGGCTCTCTATTAGAGCTGTACCAAAGAGTTACAGTTTGAAACTATTTTTTTAATAATGTTGATTTTTAAAATTCTAAAGTGACATTGATGGATCAGCTTAGAGAAAAGTGATGTCTCTTGTAACTTCAGCTGTGACCAGTCAGACAGTGCTGTGGGCAGGACATTTAACAAATTCACTATAACTTTAAAAGTTTATATATCAGTGTTGTGTTTGCACTTTTTCTCACTGGCCCCTAGTGGCCAAAAATCAGTCGGTGTAGTTCAGTGTACTGTAAATACAGCTGTTTGCTTATAAGCTACTGGTTTAGGTCATGAGATGTGTTTGACTTTGGCATTTAAATCAGAGTAATAATTTATTCATTTCATATTTATTTTGATATCATCTAATGAAATAGTATAATAAACAGTCATTTCAGAGTTTGTTTAAATAATAAACAGACATGATTTCACCCACACATGTACACACACACACAAAGACTATGAAGTCACTGGTTGAACCACCAGAGTACAACTACTGACCAGCCTTTGGTAAAAGCACATTTAAAAGTGTGGTTTTTTTCATAAAGCAAATATAGTCTGTAGACAGTGTTTTGCTTTTGAATGCAGGGGTTTTGATCAGTGAGATGTAACCATGGATACAGTGCAGTAAATCTCTTCAGAGCAGTTAGTCTCATAACTCTGCTATGGTGCATCATAAAAAATAAGAGCTGGATCAAGCCAGAACTAGAATGACTTTTTTTCTTATTTTGAAGACTGGAAAGGATGTATTCATTGTGCTGCGAAAAGTCACATCTGCAATCATTTGGGATTTAATGAATTGCACTTAGAAGAACAAGTAAGGACACAAATTTCAGGGACATTCCTCAGAATAAGTAGAATTACATACTTTGTAAGGACAATACTGAAGTAAATAATAATTCACAGATGTGGTCCCTAATTAAGAAGTAAAATATAATCATACAAAATGCAGTACAGATCCCCTTTTATCCTTTTTTTCCCTGCTTCACCTGCAGGATGTACTGTATCCCCATCTGAGCTTGTCCATTGATCATTACTTCAACAGCTGGCCCTCTTTAAGGGAACTGTGGGAGTGACCCGCTAATCCGTACCGACTTCATTGATGCACTTTTATTGCCTTTCTGTTTGTGGAAAGTTGATATCATTCAGTCACTGTTTGGATTTGGTGTAAAAGCGTTTTGTTTTTTTCTGCTCAAGGCTTGTGTTGATACAGTGGCTCTCTCAACTCTCTCATTTAAATGCTTTTCCCTCATTGTTTGAAAAAGCTGGAAAGCTACAGCTCTTCAAAGCTAACTGAACTGTAAAACTGGCATTATGATTGAACAGATCAGTTTAGGTGTTTTTGCATGGCCAAAATGCCAGGTTTAAGATAAAAAAGAAACAGCAATGCATTTGGTTATCTGTCAGATAAGAGTTTTTATACTAGTCAAAAAAAGACAGATGTTTGTACTTATTTTTCACTCATATAAAAGACTATGTTTGTTGAAGTTGATGGAACTCAAGAAAAGCAGGCTGGAAAAGCTTTTTGCTTTGTGTGGAAAGTATGTGGAAAGTGTGTCAGCTGTTTGCCGTCTTGCTGTGGCTGAAAATTTTCCTCCGGGCAGGTCAGTCTGCCTGCTGCCACTCCTTTCACTCTGCAAGCCAACGGATGTCCTGCACTGTAGACATAAGCATGCACTCCTGTCTCCTGCACATAGAGAGACCTTCAGCATTGCTGTACAAACAGCTTCACGTGTGTTCTCTTAGGTATTTTGTTATCTGCTCTTCAAAAAACTGAACTGTGGCTTCACAATGACTAGATACAATTTTTTCAACACATTGATAGTTTAAAAAACTAAAGTTGAGAATAGAAATGAAAAAATTCCAGTTGACAACATAATTCCTTACATGAACTCTATGGTTGTCTGTGCTTGCTGTGGCCATGCGGAGAGGCTTCTTTCTTTTTTTCCCTTCAGCCACAGCTGACTCACCACTGGAAAACCTGAGCTTCCTGAGAAGAACAGCTCCTAACAGTTCTTTGAAGGCAACACAGATGTTTCTGCCTTAAGTTTCAATCTCTTTTTCTTAGTTGTCTTATGATTAAGAGATGTCATTGAAAATGCAACACTTGACTGATTTGCATTGTGACTGTTAACTGAGTCACTGACTGTAAATCTAGAGTCATGACTTTTATTTTAAAATGGATTTAATTAAAAAGTCCATGGTTTGGCAGCTCACACAATTAAACTTGGTGTCACTTTGAATTCTGTTTTGTAACTCTAGTTAATTTGCAGCCATATTTGTGTGTCGTAGAGTTTTGTTGAGTTCGGTGTCTGCTTGATTTACGCTCTCAGTGGCATTTCTGAGCATTCCTGTGGGCCCGGCTGCTCTCCCCTGGCTCTCTGTAGCCCCCAGAGCCTTAACTCTCTCGACATAATTAGAGCAGTGCGGTGATGTACAATGACATGAGTGTTTGTGAATGTCAACAAATCTAGTCCCTTCATTAGCCCTTGTGTTTCCCCAGTTTGTTTGCTTCGTTGTGGTGCAGCAGTCTTGAAGGATTCTTTTATTGCCTTGGCCACAGTATTACTTAGCATTCTGTGGATGTTTGCATGTGTAACCCATCCCACTGTCCCAAGTGATATGTAAGAGCTTTGCTTTCACTTACATGCAGCGCTCTCGGTGGCTTCAGGCTAAATTCAGTATCTGTGACAAGTGTTAGGTAATAACCGCAGCAGCCAATAGATACTTGAATGACTTCCACAAAAGTGGAACAGTAAGCTTTCTTGTCTATTAGGCAAACAAATTGACCATTTTCGTTCTTTTTCCAGGTACGCCCAGCCATGATCGAGGACAAAGGTCACCGTGTGACCGACTACTTCGTGGTCGCTGGGCTGACGGACAAGTCCACGCCCTTGGAGCATGACCTGTCAGAGACCAAGTCCAGTGGGCCCAAAGCGCCCATCACTGACCTGGCCGTCATTAACAGGTCGGCAGGAGAAACGGTGCCTGAGGGCTTCACTTGCATCGACAGCACCTACAGCGGCCAGCCCGCCAACCTTAATCATGGCAGTCTCAAGAGCCCTGAGCTGTTTCTGTGCTACAGGAGGAGTCGAGGGAAGTCGCCTCTCATTGACATTGGGTGAGTCAGCAGTTTGTTTATGCCATTGTTGGTAATCTGGTATGTTTATATGCCTGCTGCAGCAAGGGACACATTATATGTAGCTTCAGTCTCGCTGTTAGTCATTAAATGAGACCAAACTCATCATTTGTGTAAAACTTGGAAAAACAAGCTATAGCTGGTTTTTGGTTGCAGCTTGGTTTGTATCATAAATCCAGAAAGATTCAGTATGGTACTTACAATGGATTTAGCTTCACTTTAGCCACTTTAAGTTCCCACAGAGTAAAAAACAATGTGTTTTTATCACAAACGTGTTGGTTGTTCATCTCGTATATGCCAAAAGCTGGATCAAGCAGGAAAAAAGTGTCATAAAAAGAGTATACTAATAGTTTTTTTCAAGTCAGTCATTTTCTGGGATCTGATTTAAAAAAAAAACAAAAAAAAACAAGGATAACTCATCTTTTCCTCCAGGGAATATAATAATGTAGCATCCTGTATAAGGAATTTTTATGATGTAGCCATGAACATATAAAGGAAATAAAGATGTGAACAGAAAAGGATGCAGCTGGAGCGGACTGAATGTTTCTGGGGGAGGAGCCACACTGATCACTGAACTAAAATGCCACATAAAGTTGAAACTTTGTTTAAGAATTTAAGTGAGACTGATTAATATTCTATAGTAAAACTGTTTTCTGGATGTTCCTGTATTGTCTCTCGAGTGCTCTGCATCAGCTTAAGACAAAAAGCTTTACTTGCTACTAAAGTAATAAGAAACAGCTGATAGCAGATTCGGCACCCCCTCAGAACACAGCTAGACCAGGACTGCACGCTGCAACAGAGCCTACAGAGACCGGTTTAACAACAACAGAAGATGTATTATAGAGATAGTTTTAAGGTTTTCTGATGGACAGATCAATAGAGATTTTGTTATGTCACAGTAGGAAAAACAAAGGTGTGAACAATAAATTGAAGAAAAGCTGAATGCCTTTTAGCTGCCTCAGTGTCAGTGTCCTGGTCTTGTGCCAATTGGCTTAATGTCAAAACTTCAGGGATCTAAAGCCTCCTACCCTTTTGTAAAGCTAAAGAAATATATTTTGTATAATAGTGAATAGTATTTCTAATATTTTGTGTCCCCAAGTTTCATATTTAATTTAACTTTTTTGGCATGTAAAAGATGTTTTCAGAGGTGGAAGGAAGTAGGTGAGTTGACTCCTTAATCCACTTGCCCCTGTTGCGTCATGGAGTTCTCCTCATCAGCCACACCTCTTGGCTCCTGTCCATTAATACAATTTTCCTGCTTCCTCCTATTATTTTACAAGAGGGAACTCTATCATGACTTACTTATTAAGTCTAGTAAAGCTACCACTGCTCTTACCTATTAACAGAGGAGGCAAAAATGTTATCTATGTGCATTTCATCACCAGCACTTAATGTCTGTTAACTTGTTCGTCTCAAATGAGATACCAATATCAGTGCAGTATTGCGTAAATGAGAACAATGATGCAGCTGCCTTAGGCTTTCTTAGTTATCCACACACCTCAGTCTTTGTTTAGAGCCTCTTTGTGTCCCCCATGGACCTACAAACTGGAGTTTCCAGTTACAAGAGACAACAATCTGCTCAGTCTGAAAGATTCCCCTCCAAACTCAGAGCTGGTGTGGCTGAATGAAGTCTGCATCTCATTCACCACATTCTGCTTTCTCTGTGATGAATTTGGTTCATTTTATTGGTTCTTAACCCAACTCCCACTTGCCAAATGTAGCTTTCAACTGTTGAATTGCGTAGAACCTTCGTGAAACCCTGCAGCTGTCGGTGCACTGAGCATAAACACAGGATTGTATGTCAAGTCTTGTTTCCTTTAAGGGATTGCACAATACTGCTAAGCATACTAAGAGACATATGGTGTGCAGAAAATGGAAGCAAATTTCTATTAAACTTCACAGTCTTTGTGAAGTTGCTTGGTTAGTAAGATTTTTTTAATTGCTTTAGGCACCAAACCCGTCATGCAGTTTGAGACTGAAAAACACATTTAGTCCTCTTTTCTGTATTGCTGTAAACACAGATAATTTTTAGAGACTCTGCATGTTAAATTCATGACTGTGTGATCTATTATTAAGAAGTGATATCATTCTAAGATAGATAGATAGATAGATAGATGCATCATAGCATTGGTTTACTTCCTGGAGGGTCTGGTTTGGTAGAGCTACAACACAGTCTGTAAATATTTTTGGCCATGTTGCAATACCGGTGTTTTCTCAGCCTGAGCTCTGTTCCACCTGCTGGCCATCCACTGAAAGAATACATGAAAGGCTAGCAACCTGTAAATCATTCATCCTTCCTTCTGCCACTTCTGCTGCCAGTGAAGTTAGCATTCCCAGCCCGGGGCTTCACAGCGACGCGACTCACTGTGCCCATTAGGACTGTTTTTGTTGCCCAAATGAGAATTTGCTGGCATCCGTCCTCCTGGCCTCTTTAGGTCTGCCCGGCACTCTTTTCAAAATAACTGGAGTGTTTCAGGACTATTATATTTGCAATGACTGCCCTCTAACCTGCACAAGACTAAAAAATTGGGTCTGTCTTAGTTAAAAGAGGGCAGCAGTCTCAGCCTCGGCCTCCCACATTGCATTGTCCAGATGGAAAGAGGAGGACACGGAGCATGCTACCACAGAAGCCCTGCAGTCATGCAAAAAAAACACCTGCACAGTGGCCACCGATTGCGTCACTGTTTGCAACTTTGAACTGTGTGATATTTCACAGTAAGAGCAACAAGAAAGAAGATACTACGCGCAAAAATTTTTTGACAATAATCCACATTATAACTTTCAAAGTGTTTATTTTTGTACTAAATTGGATATCTTGGTATCCAAATTTCCTTTACTGTCTGGGATTTCAATGAGTCAGCTGGTAAGTATGTCTGAATCACATCACCCGTTGAAGACAGGGTTCTCACTGAGACCTCTAAGGAAAACCAGAGCTTAAGAACAAAGTGAGCGGTGCTGACCACACACTGATCCTCCCTTTAAGACTGGAGAACCAGAGATTATCCTCACCCCAGAGCCATAGTTTAGCCTCTCACTTACTGTCTTTCAAAAATGCTCTTTCCTAAGTCCATCTGAATGTGGAATGATATGCACTTTTTTTGCCATATTTGTGTGCCAGTGTTCTAAATTTAAATAACAGCACAGAGTTTCCTTCCAAAGAAGCCAGTTTGTCTTTAACAGTAAACAGTATTTTTTCTGATAAGAAGGAAATTAAACCTGCACACATCAGATTAGATTAGGGTTAGTGTTTATTTCATCACTCGTAGCAATTAAAATACAGAGAATTATGACCCAACTCTGCAGTCTGGCTCAGCACTACAAAGCATTTCGGTGTCTTAGGCATGTTGGTTTGGTTTTACAGCCCACAAGTTTACCGTTTTGGTGAAGTCTCACTGTTCCCATAATGCATCATGTCCAGCAACTGTTCACTAATCAGTAATGTAAATATAATAACTAAGCTAGTGTAGGCAAATATTACAACAGTCTGGTAAGTTCAGAATATTATGTCACTTTACTGTAGCGCATCCTTTTAAACCAGGAAAAAAAACACACTTTTGACATATCGTGATAAAATGTCCAAAATCTGATACAATATCTAGTCTCATACTATAATGTTGACATATTGCCCAGCCCTGGTCTGCATACCGTCAGAAGGCATGACTTGATATGTAGCTGATGGAAATGTAAACTTATAATAGATGAAAGTAGGAAATCATTTCTTACTTTAAATATTGTTGTAATCTTTTGCCTTTTGAATTTTAGGTAATTCTGTTTTGGAAGTTTAACTGAAAGCCTTTGCTTTAGGCTGTATAGCTCATTATTTAGGAGCTTGTGTTGGACTGCATGCTTATTTGAGAAGGTACTACCTGTTATTCTGAATAATGTTCTTTCTTTATGCACCATGAAGAAATTACTAGATTAAACTTTGACCAGTCAATTAGTCTAAAAGTGAGAAAACACTAAGACAGTGGTCAAAGTTGAGAATAATTTAATCTCTATTGTTTAACATTGTCTGAAATAATATTTTACCGGAGTCATTTGCAACCATTAATCACATTTTTCAGCAACCTAATCGTTTTTGAAATACTGCTGGAATCTGTCCAACTTTCCACGCTGTATTATTACATACTGTATTATTCTTTAATTTGATTTTGCACAATGATAAAATAATAATATTAAGTCTATCTGACCAGTATTTTGTGCCAAGTTAGGGTATCAAAGTTTAATCACTTAATTGCTCACATATCTGATGAGACTGAAGGTTAATTTTCTTTTGGCAGAAATCTTGTCTAAGTTGCACAGCCATGCTTGACAGCAAAATGGATTCCAGGACAGCAGAGTTTTCTGAGACATTTCATTGTCTTTAAGAGCTCTATAGTGCAGTATATATGTGTGTGCATGAGTCATTGCAGTGTCAGCTCTTTGCACTGCTAAGCTGGTTACCATTTTAATTTTCAAACCATTTTGACCACTTCTGCTCTCCCCAAAGATAGCTACATAGACTTATTCTTGGGTTCTGTGTATATTTCTCTCTTCTGTTCCTTCTTGTTTATAATCTCATCATCATTCTTGTGCCATGTCATTTTCAAGTGGTAGACTCACATTTTTTTCTTCCTGTTTTGTTTGTGTTTATCAGTGTGCTGTATGAGGGTAAGGACCGTCTGATCCAGGGCTGCGAGGTCATCCAGGCCACACCATACGGCCGCTGTGCCAACGTCAACAACAGCTCAGCCACCTCACAGCGCATCTTCATCACCCTTCGCCGAGCGCCACCCGTCCAGCCTCAGAACTCCCTGGCAGTGACAGACATCTGCGTGATTATCACCAGCAAGGGCGAGACGCCACCGCATACTTTTTGCAAGGTGGAAAAAAACCTTAATTGTGGCATGGTAAGTCTGATTTTCTTATTTTTTTTTTGTCTTGGCTAGCACTTTCACATCATCAGTCTTCAGGTAACAAATTTGTAAAACCTGTTTCAAACCTTTCAGTGGGGCTCCAATGTGTTCCTGTGTTACAAGAAATCAGTATCTGCGTCCAATTCCATCAGTTACAAAGCTGGTAAGTATAAGTGAGATATTTTATGTGTGCTTTTTTGCAAAACAGTGTCATAAGAGTTATATAGCTACCTTGATTTTACTGTTATTGCACATAAGGTAACTAAAGGAATTGTTTAAACAAGTTAAAATAATTGAGATAAAAGAGAACAAAAAGAGTTTGTAACAAGAAAGCAGCCATTGCAGCTAAAAATTGAAGCCAGCACAGGTGTGTCAAAAATGTATTTGTCTAAAATTAAAAAAAGGCTTTAAATTATATATAACTTAGGCCATTGTAAGTGACAGCAGCCTCTGTCTGGTAAGCATCACCCAGCCACTGATAGCAAAGGAACCACCTACAAATATGCTCACTTGTTTCTCCAAAAAGACAAGATCATGACAGCCATAAGCAAACGCTCAAGGCTTTAGAACAATACTTAACAAGCCAATGGGTATCATCCTGGTGGCTCCGTCCACTATTTGATATTCTATCTTTAGTTTTCTATATGGCTCCTATATCCTATATACAATATAACAATTAGTGTTAAAAATATCTTGCAAGAATAATAAATAGTCTTCCTGCAGTGCGGTGGCCCTTCTGAATCATGTTGCATATTGATACAATCATCAACATCTATTCTGTTTTTGTCTCAAAGCTGAAACGAGCGGCACATTCAGTGTAAAGCTGTGATCTCTCAGTAGATAGTCATTGCTTTTTGCAGCTGGCATTTTTGAGCTGTCGTGTGACATTTTCACTGACTGAATGCTTCCTTAACAGCTTGGCCTTTGGAACAATTCATCACACAAACGCTCATATAATCACTTTTCATGTGAAAGTGTGTACATAAACACACGCATACACCCTTGAAAACCCACATGCTGGCTTTATCTTCTCGGCCGGCCTTTTTCCTGTGAGGCTGCTGTTTATTCATGGCAGACAACGGCACTTCCTGCCACGCCTGTTACTTGTGTGTCTGCATGTTTGTGTGTGCGCATGTTCACATAAAAGTGTGTGTGTCTTGTCAGAACGGCATCTTGCTGAACAGAAAGACACACTAAGAAGCAGAACAGTTATTTCCTGAAAATGAAACCAGAGTCTACTGACTGATATCTACTTTTCACCAGAGCTGAAAAATACTAATGTCCCTTTTCATAGAGAAATTTTTAATTTTCCAACTTTTAAATGTATTTTTCACATCAGTGCAGCACTGGTGTATGTAACCATCATTTGTCTTTTCTTTTTAGGTCTCATCTTTCGTTACCCAGAAGAGGACTATGAGTCTTTCCCTCTGTCAGAATCAGTCCCTCTGTTTTGTTTGCCCATGGGTGCCAAGATTGAGTGTTGGGCACCTAACACTCGGGATCCTCTCCCTGTCTTTTCCACGTTTGTCTTAACCATCTCCTCTGGTGAAAAGGTGAGACGCAAACTGTCATTGATGGAAATAGAAATGAGGACCAAAGATGAAAGGAAGGTTCTTAGCTGATTTGTTTTATCTTTAAAAAGACATCAGGACATCAAGGTTGAGACTAGAATTTGTACATTTTTTGGCTGCAGGTGTATGGATCAGCCATCCAGTTCTATGAGCCATATCCAGTGGATCTGTTGAGCGAGAAGCAGAAGATCCAGCTGGGCGTGCTCACCACCGTGGAGAAGAAGATGATCCCCAACCGGCCCGTAAACACCAACAAATGCATCTGCCTGCTGTCCCGCTGGCCCTTCTTTGAGTCCTTCCGCAAGTTCCTGATGTTCCTCTACAAGCTGTCCGTCTCAGGCCCACACTCACTGCCTATTTAAAAGTAAAAATCTACCTGCAAATATTCTTTAAGCATCAGCTGGGGGCATTATTCCTAAGCACTGTACATCTCGAAGCCTGTGTTTTTTGATAGCTTTAACGTAGTGGCTGTATAGAATTCAAAGACACATCAACACATTTTGTTTTCTCTCAACAGGCACATCTCGCACTTCATGCACAATGTGTCGTTTCCTTCCCCGCAAAGGCCAAGAATATTAGTCCAGGTGACATGTTTGGTTTATCTCTTCACTTTCAAAACTGTCAGTCAAAATGTACTTTAACCTGTCTGTCATTTAGTTTTATAGTGTCTCATGTGAACTCTTAAAATTTTGCCCTTTCAGCTCTCGGCACATGACACCTTGATCCTCTCCCAGCCTGTGTGTACACCCCTACCCCTCAGGTAACAGGACTTTGCAGTGCTGAATGTTGTGGTTTTGTTTATTCATATTATGAACAAACGTCCACTTGGACTAAAAATGACCTAAATAAATTTTGATGGCCAGAGATTGAAGGTTAGTTGCTGTGAACTTACATTAACTTCTTTCAAACTGTTCTCTGTGTACAGTAAAACACATGACTCTGGACCACCATGGATGTAAACTCAAACTTGAATGGTTGGCGAAGGCAAACAGTGGCGATGTGTTGGATCTAGTTCTTTATTCACTGACAGTTTTGTTTGCATTTCAAGCTAATTGAGCTGCCCTTCAGTATATATTCTGTGCTTCGTCCAGTAGAGCTGAACACAATCATCCATGTTATTTCTTTCTGGGTCAAATCTTTCAATGAAACAACCTCGGGCACCTTCGCTTTCATGGTTTTTCCACTGCCACATTTCATAATTCTGCAGTTGCTATGAGGAGCGACAAGCAGCAACTCAGCAGTGGTTTCTTTGCTGCCTCATGTTACGTTGAAAACACACTTAAGTGGTGACTGTCAGGCCTTTGTTTAAGCAAATGCAAATTGCTAGTTGGTATTCCACTTAATGTCACTCATCGGCGGTGCACCCTTTGTGATTGTGCTTTGAGAGGCTGAGACAAAATTACAGAAACATTACAGATAAAGGGAAATTCTCTTTGAGTCACAATTACAAAGCCCTCTACAAAGTCGAATCCAGTGCTGAAAAAGTCTCAAACAACATGACAGCACATTTAAACACAAGACAATGCATTAGGAAAAAGAAACAGTGGATCAAATAGACTCTTGGCGACCACTCAATGGGAAATTGTCCTAACATTAGAAACCAAGTTACAACTTGAGATGAAACTCACATTGAATCAGTGCCACAGAATCTCAGCAGAGGGTTTCTGTTGCAAGCTAAACAAACTGAAAATGACTTGCAGAGTTGTTTGATTGCATAATGATGTAAAATGATGGTTATTTTGTTATTTTAAGTTAAGTTTTTCACCCAGTTCTAAACCATTCACTCCATCAGTTCTTTCTTTTCTTCATGTCTCCTCTCTCCTGTTTTCTGTTTTGGCGTTTTGTTCTCTAACCAAAGTCATCATCCTCACTCATCTCCTCTGTGCTCTTCCCCCCTCTGTCAGCGGGGCCGACTACGGCACTCTGCTCATGAATCTGGGCTCGGAGAACTGCGCCACACTGCTGCACTTTGTCCTTCTGGAGAGCAAGATCCTACTGCACTCACTCCGGCCTGCTGTGCTCACCGGAGTGGCTGAGGCTGTGGTGGCTGTGAGTACTACTGGAAAGATTGAGTTTGACTAAAATCTGCTGCCTTTAAATCTACTTATTCACCTTCATCAGCTAAATCATCTCTGATTAGTACACTGTGGCTCTCAGTAAGCATTTAATAGCCAGACCTGCCTTAATAGAAATGTATGTACTGATGTGTTACTCTAAAAATTCAATTAATAGCATTTATACAATGCGTATGTAATGTCTATAAAGTCGTGGGAAAAATAGGACCAGGAGCTTAAGAGTTTCTCCACTTAAGAAAATACTTATTTAATTTTGGCATCATGTGGAAATACCCAGCTCTGTGGGGAAGAAAATATAAGCAAATCATCTGCAATCATGAAAGCTTTAATTATAAGTTAACAAAAAACACAGCCTGTTTTCACAATCAGCTGCCCAGACAAGTCATCCATATCCAAGTTAAATAAGAGAGGAGATAATATTCTGCTCTGCCTGACTCCTCATAGTGAGGAGCTCCTCATTAAAGGAACCAAAAACAGCACTACCTCATGTGAACCGCATAGTCTGATGATCATACTAAATCACACACATATGTCATACCTTAACACACATCTCATGATTTCACGATCAATTTAAACAGATGATTCTAAAGCATTCCACACAGCACAAAACATACAACATGTAACACAGGGCTTTGATTATTAGTATTAATTTTAATTGCTTAACTTGTATTTGACATCGATAATTAACTGTCAGACTGCTGTGAACTACAAACAGTAAAACAAACAGGGTGAAGAGAAACAGGTTTTCGGACAAACATGGTACAAATGTTCAGCAGTAATGTGATTAGTTTCACAAACATTATATCATCAACATTTCTTGCTTTTTTTTAGACATTCAAATCAGTAAGAACTACCATGACTCAGTCAGTGATGTAAACATATCATTAATGAACTTTTATTACCATGCAGGCAATTAGACATGGCAAAGTAATGCTTCTAACTGTTTAATCTGTGCTACTCCTAACATAAACGCATGAAATTTGTCATAACTTTTACTTGGAAACTTTTTTAAAGTCCTCATAGTGGACTAGAGATCGTAAAGTTTAGCAATCTTTAGCTGAAACAAGGATACATGTCAAACTTTGTTCTGATCTGACCAACAACCCAAACAAAAGCCTCTCTTTTAATTGTGTGAAATTCAGCTGCGTGCAAGTTCCTTCCAGATTAAATACTAAATGCTATGCTTTTAATAAAAAACATTTAATTACTTCCACTACATATTCTGCAACAGTGTTATATGCCCTTAGGAGTATCCTTGTATGTTGTGCATCTTTAAATTTTTGCATATGGGGACATCATCAGAAAAACCAAGACCAACAAAAGTCGATTGTCTGATATATCTGCCTTGAATTTCTTTGTAACATAAATAAAGTTGAGTCAGTCATCACCCTGAGTTATAAAAGTATGTCTAGTCGTATCTTTATCTTTATTTTTATCTGTATCTTTTTTTTTATCTTTCTGCTATTAAGGTTACACATTTATGCCTACCACAGAATCATTATATCGACCCTATTGTTATAACTCAAAGTCAATGCACTTGCCAACATTCATTCATTCGCTAGATCTTATAATTATAAGATAAGTTATAAAAATATTGCCGCTCCTCCATGTATTTGACCTTTGACCTATTTTCTTTGACCTCTTGTGCTGTAATTGGTTGTTGATTCTCCAGCTCCATGAACATAATGAACTTTGCCAACCGTGTCTCTTTGAATACTCAGGATGACACAATCTCCAAAGTTCCCCCAAATGTAATTGAAGTGTCACAATAAATCAGTTCCGATAAAGAACAAGCATCACATGTTATGCAAGGGAGACATTTTGCCAAGTTGACCACATTCAACTCCTGAGTCTGATGTAGATGTTCTGCAGACATCTGCAGTGACATTCCCTCTCATTGTCTGCCTGGTTTTAGCAATCATGCGTCTCTCTTGTCCCTCCTCAGATGATCTTCCCCTTCCAGTGGCAGTGTCCCTACATCCCCCTGTGCCCGCTCTCATTAGCGGACGTCCTCAACGCGCCTTGTCCATTTATAGTGGGTGTGGACTCCCGCTACTTCGACCTTTATGACCCCCCGCCAGATGTCGTCTGTGTGGATCTTGACACCAACACTATCTACCTGTATGCTCTGTTTTGCTGACTATGCCACTGCCTGCGTTATGCTGAATATTTACAGCTCACGTAATGTTGAGCAATTGTCTGCAATATTGCACACGTTTGTTGAACCTGGTGCAAATAATAGATTTTATCTGAGCCGCTCTAATGTTAGTTCCACCTAACTGCCTTTGTGGTATTGTGTGTTAAAGGTCTGACGAAAAGAGGCACAGCAACTGGAAGAACCTCCCAAAGAAACCCTGCAAGAGTCTAATTAACTCACTGAGCAACTTGCACCACCAACTGGCCACTGGTACAAACAGCATCTGATTTTAAAAAGACAGAGATAAATTTACAGGCCGTAGACAAAATGTCATACCCAGTATAAATTAGTCATATTGTATAAAATATATTCAACAACCATAATAAAAAATACATTAAAATACATTAAAGAAATAGTTAAAATTCTTTGTGTGTTTTATTTTCAGTGCGTCAAACATCACAGGAAGGCTCAGCAGTAGACATGACCCCCATCGAGGCAGACTTCACCTGGCACAAGAAGAAGACGTCCCTGGAGATGGAAATCCAGGAGGCCTTCCTTCGCTTCATGGCCTCCATCCTGAAGGGCTACCGCTCCTACCTCAAACCCATCACACAGGCGCCGTCCGAAAAGGCCACGGCTGCAGACTCCCTCTACGACACTCAAGGTAATCAGAAGATTGGCAGCACATTTTCAAGTATTTGAAAGTTAGTGAGAAGTTAAGATTCATGGTCATGAAAGCCTT
>JAPZDV010000016.1:6679765-6776380 GCA_029814665.1 Acanthurus lineatus
GTGTCCCCCAGTGACCCTTAGCTGAAATTTATATCGTTCATGTTCACATGTAAGAAGTTGCAGATCCATGTTATACCTTCTGGAACAGCACCATGGTTTTTAGCCTCATGAAAAAAAAAATGCAATAGCAGAATATAAGCTATTGTTGGCGAAGTAGCCTACGCTTTTTTTATTGTTAAAAATTTAACTTAAAAAGTTAGAAATAATATACCTTGTTTTATATAGAAGTTACAGTGTTTCCCTTTGAGAAGTATGAGTATGATGTAGAAAGTAGAGTTTAATATCTAACACAAGGCTCTCTCTAATGACCACATAGTATTCACTTAACTAACGATAAATACATTTATCATGCTTGTTCAATAGAAACGTTTTCTTAAAATTTCTTTAAACAATTGATAGTTCATTTGAAATAAAATTAATCTATATCCTGCTATCGCTACACCTATGACGGTTTGCACCATATTTGATTTCAGGTTTCTTCATGCAAACATATAACACGCTAAACGTATCCCTCCGCTAAGCACCATAGAACCTCACAACTGAGCTTCCGGTCAGCGTATGAATATCTTAATTAAATGTAATCCGGTCCTGCCAGGTGTGCGCGTTCTTACAGACTTAACGTTGACAGGTGAGGAGACAAAGATGCCGTCAAGGCGAGCAAGAAACGCAGGAAAGGCCCATATGAAGGAACAACTGAGCCGTGAGATGCGACACAGCAGACTGTCGCTCTTTATTCAGCAGTTTGAGAAAGAAGGTTTGAACGTGGCTGCATGTCAAAGGTCAGGTTTCACTCTCTCCAGCCGCCCACTTTTGTCCTAAAAATGAACATTTTCCTTCACAGCACAAGAGCGTATGAACGAGTTAGAGGCCAAAGTAGAAAACATGTTGGCAACAGTGGACAGAGTTTTTAAAGTGGAACTGATGAAGATGCCACCGTCTCTTCAAAACACACTTATAAGGGATTTAGTAAGCGGTGAGCTTTCGTCATTGAAAATCATATTATTCAGATATTGACTTTTTTTCCCCCGAATTCACTCATCTGTCATCTCATTTTCTGTATCAAGAAGAGGAAATTCCAGCAAGTGAGGTGTCAATTGCCATGAAGGTGAGTTGAGTCAGTTGTTTAAACTTGCAATATGTAACATCTACCTTTATAATATCTAAAAATGCCCATATTTTGCTGTGTTGTGAACCTAAATGATCACAAATGTTTCTAACTATATCAACCCAGAAACATGCGTGTTTTAATGCAAGGTAACGGTGCGTTTCATTTGTCGCCTCTTGCTAACTTCCGGCTAACACTTCCGGGTAAAGAAATCTTTAAAAAAGATTGAGTGTATTGTGAATAAAATTTAAATCATGACCTCGTTTAAGAAAATGACTGGCTGAGTCAGTCCGAGACTTTTTATCTGTAAGTTGATAGTTACACAATGAAATCAATAAATCCCATGATCCCATGCGACTTCATAAGGCCTTCAAACTTCTTTTTATTTTAATTGTTTTGACAGAAAGCTATTAAGCAGCAGAAATTCATATTACATACTATGCTACATACAAGCATATTGAATAAAATTGCTGCTTCATTTTAACAGGCATAATTATCATGTTTTGCAGAATGAGTCCCTTGAGATGAACCAGTCCCTCAGGAGAGGACACAGTAAAAGAGGTGAGATACCTTATTTTATTTATTTTTGAAACCAAGACAGATAGTACCAACACAGCTTCAAAACATACATGCGATGTCATTATCTTAAACAGTCATTTTGTGTGCCTTTATCAAGTAAAATCTTCTGATTCAACACCGGGTAAGTCCACCCCAGCCCAGAGGACCTCGTCCAAGACCTCAAAGGTTAGTAATGTTGCAGCTAATTTTTGCACACAAAGTGGATAACTGGTTCTAACACGGTGTCTAAACTTTTCAATGCAGAATTTAAAAAAAGTACTCAAGTCTGCTCTCATATGAGACATCAGACAAGTCGCACATCTTATCAGTGACAGAGAAAGTTTGTTCATCCTTCTTTTGTATGTGTATCTTCAGGGAGGAAGGGGGACAAAAAGGGCCAGAACATTAGTTGGTAGTAACAGCACTGGAAATCTGCGGTAAGAATGAAGATCAAGTGGCTTAAAAATAGTTGGTGATAAGTTTGACGATCATTACATTGCACTCATTTTTTGCAGGGGCTCCTCAGTCAATGTCAAAAGAACCCAGAGCCACTTAACTAAGACCAACGACCAGATCATACCAACCAAACCAAAACTCAGGTGTGTGCGTGGTATAACACAGTTTAGTTATGTATGCTATAGCTGTCACATCCAGATGGGGAAGATACATGGATGCAGAACATTCATATTGATATCAAATTTACAAATGCAGTATGTATTTTTACCTACTCTTCATCAACTTAATTGTCCTGTGAATGTTTGCTGTCACAGGTCTGTTGTCTCTGCTGGTGATCTGTTCTGTTCAGTGGCCGGTTCGGCTGCACACTTCACTGTAACCACAGCACAGGGACGGGTACGTACCTTGTACCGCTTAAATTTAGTATTAGTTCTTAAAATAGACACTAAAGGATTATCACAAATGAGTCTGTAGGTGTGTTACATGTGATTCTTTTTCTCTCTAGACTGTCAGCTTTTCTGAAGACACTAAGGACGACATTAACTTGGACTTGTTGGATGACGTAGCATGGTGCCAGATACAGAAGCTAAAGGTGATACAGTGTTCATTTTTAAACATGACTTCATGGGATTTTTTTAAACAAGAAACCTTCCCTTGTGAAATATATTGTTCGACATCTGTGAAGTAGTTTTCTGTCAACTGGTAACCTTTGTCTGCAAATTGGAATTTCAGAGCCTGGTAGACTATCTGTCAAAGCACTGCCAGCGATGAGCTATTGGATTCCACTGTGACCACAGATTTTCTCCCCTTTTAATTTAACGGCATTTGATACTTGAAATTTCCACCATTGTGAAAGTTGGATTCATGACTCATCAGATGTACTAATAAGAGAGTTCTGGTTTGGTTGTCTTTAAAAAGCCTTAAAAACATAATAAAGCTTATTTTTATTATCCTAAATGGTTGTCAGTATGCGGTCTCATCTGTAAAATTAAAAGATACTTATGCTTGTCACAATGTGTTGAATGTGTCTAGATTGTTCTACAAAATATTAGGTTTTGAATTTACAACTTATAACTGTAGTTTTGCTAAAATTTATTTGGAGTCCTGCATGTTACATCTAAAGAAACAAAAGCAAACTCTGATTTTAATGTGAAGGAAAAAAGACCAAGTAAATGCAAATATGAGATTCCAGGAAACTTTGTCAAAATAAGCACATGGTTAAGTGTTGCCAGTAAATGTTTCTTATACATGTGTGGGCACAGAATTGACATAAATCATATTTTGGATGAAGAATATGAGCAAGAATAAAAAATGTGGAAAATAGTGATTAAAATTAGTATTACATCATCAATACATTTAACGTCATTGAAAAAGGGCAAATCTCAGAACACAAAGCTGTAATGGATCACTGCTCCTGGGAATGCAGTGACTCCATTTCCACTTCCATGGGCTCCTCTTGGTTTGGCTGTGCAGAGGGAGAGTTGGAGGGCGTAGTTTGTGAGCTGCTGGTCTCAGACGCCGGTGCAGGACTGGACTCTGGGGTTATCCGGGGATAGAAGGGACCGACAAGCCAGTTGAGCGGCGTGTTGTTGACCAGATAGTCCATGACGTTGTCGAGGGAGTCTTTCATTCTGCTCAGGTGGACCTTACTGCTGGTCAGCACGCTGTCTGGCAGGTCTCCCAGCCTGTTGGCCTTGCTGAAGTTGGTGTAGATTTGTGTGGCAGATCGACTGAGGGACAGCGCCTCCTGCTGGATGTTGTTGGGGAGGCCCTGCAGGCTTGAGACGAGGACGAGGCAGGTGGTCTGGAGCTGCTGGGTGAGGGAACGAGCCAGGGCCAAGGTGCGAGACTCAATCACCTGAGGGGAGGGAAAGAACAAATCTAAATAACCAATGACAACTCGACTTACTTTCAGTTTAAGGAAACCAGTGTGTGTTGGAACAGAGTGGACTGAGCAGTGACTGACATTGCGAATCTTATCTCATTACATGTTTGTGTTGTCGATCTCCTTACCTCTGCCTCGTGACCGTTCTCCTGGTTTGAACCACTGGACTTCCAGGCCACCAGGGATTTCAGCTTGTCATTGACCATCTGGTTAGCACCGTCAATATTCTTCCTGCCATATTCAATCTAAAAAAAAAATGCTTCAAATGTTAAATTCTGTCTGTAGACAGTAATGGAATTACATGATTTTTGCTTGAGATCAGGATAAGTGTCTGTGAGATTTTTCTTACTTTAAAATAGCTGTGTTAAGTGCTACAAATATTTTTAATAAACAGGAAGACCCACCACATCAACAGTAGAGTTCAGCTCAGAGATGAACTCCCTGCTTCGCTGCTTGGCATCTTGTATTTTGGCCAAGGCCCTGGTGTACGCTCGCTTTCGCAGTTTGGTGGAGAGGGAACCCAGGCGGACATAGTAGCTCGTTTCCTTATTAAGGGCTCTCACAGTTTTGGCCTCCAGCTCTGTCACAAGGGAGGAAAACATGAATCAGAAACATATGATTACCTCAAATAATTTTCAAAATAATCTGATTTTCAATTTTTAAGTAGCTGGAGGCCTTAAAATCCTTAAGAATGTGATTATTCATTCATAAATCCATCAAACACATCAATTTAATAATAATCAGCCGTAAATAACTCTGAACAATGACTCCTTTAATGAAAGATACAGACTGGCTACTTATGTAAGTTTCAATTCTCAGAAGAGCATAATCCAACAAATCCTGGTTTCCTGTAAACCGGATGAATTAATCATTAACATACTCCAGCTGCTTGTAAGTAACTGACACATGAGACAGCTCTACACAGAACAAAAAGCCTAATCTAAAGCATGTCCCATTTGTATTTTACTCATTTAAACACTATATAAAGTCCAAAACAAAAATAGTTATTTTTAAATAATATTTCTGTGTATCAAACAGCTGATAAGGAAAGATAAATCTTTGGTTGAGTTTTTCATTGCACCAGTTCATGATGTCATGAGTAGATTTCTGTAAAGTGGGTGTTACATAAGTGTCCTAACTGCGCCCACTCACCAAGCTCATCCTCTGTCAAAGGCAGATACTGCTCCACCAGATTCTCAGAGGTGCTGAGGGCGGTGTCCACTCCACTGCTGACCAGCTGAGCCACCCTGCTCTCCAGCACCGTACTGACACTCCCACTGACCACAGCCTTTGTTTTCTCCATCCCGTCCTGCACCGCACCCCGAGTCTTCACCACGGCGCTGGACAGAGTGTCTGACATGGTGCCCTTGGCACCAGACACCCTGCCTGTCACAACATCTTTAGCTGTAGTTACCACATCCTTGGCATTGGAAACGATCTGGACAGGGGTGAAACCATGAGAAAAGGCATTTTGAAATGATTACAGCAAAGCACTGCTGCCTTCTGGCAAGCTATACAAAAGTATCCACTCCACCCATCTCCTATTAACCCTCTACCATAATAACTTGTTTCTTTTTATGACTTATTTATTCATAATTCATCTTAATACCATTTGTGTTTTGTAAGTGGCATGAGGAATTCCTGTGGTACTAGCATTTCCTTACACAGCCCCATGTTGCAAAATGATAAACAAATCTTGTGCCTTGCATCAGTGAGGACGCAGCAGTTAAGAAAGTCAGGAGATTGCCACAGATTAACCAATATGGGCTGTAAGCTGCAACATTTTGTGATTCATCTTGAGCATAAAAGCTCTGACTTTTGACCAAATACAATTATGCCACTCCTTGGTAATAGATCAAGTTCATACCTGCTCAGATGGCTGCTGAAGAATTGGCAAGGTTTTCTCTATCTTGTCCAAACCTTTGCAGGCCAGGTCATTGGCAATGGCAACTGCAAGCAAAACGAAATGTTAGTAAATGAGGAATAACATGGTAAGCTGTTTCAAATTAATCTCTTAAAATACTGAGGTTATATTAATGTGTATATTTAAGTTATCTATTTACATTTTAAAGTTAATTAAAGGTCCTGTAACAGACTTATACTTCCAGTTTCTGTGGCTCAAATAAGGGTTGTTATGAGTAAACAGACAACTGGGTGAAAGATCAGGATGAGTAAGCAGTCTGGCCCGAACTTCCTGTTTTAAGCTCTGGAATCCCAGCCGCTAAACAAATAATTTTCCTCACAGTTTAAGTTATTTGGATTTTATTTAAACACCCTCTAAACTTTGAAACCATGTCTGGAGATCAATAATATCAGGTTATCCAGATATAAGGGGTTCGTACTCTGAGGTTCCAGCTTGTCAATGATGGGTGAAGCAGTGGTGATGACCACAGAGGTGATGTTTCGAACTCCTTGCTCAGCAGCCTCACACACAGTCTTGATGTATGGGTGGCTGTCCTTGGTGTTGGAGTAAACGCTGAACACCAGGTCATAGGTGGAGCTCACCAGTGGTAGACTCGTCACCCTCTCCACCACATTCTGTAAGGAAATAAAAGAGAAGATTGAACTCAACTATACTTGTGCAATTCAGAGTACACATTTTTCATGAAGGACTCGAATTTTTCGACAATGGTTTACTTATTTGAATATAAACTTTCTATTTACATTTTAGTGATTCAACATAATAATAGAGCAATACCAGAGAAAGCAAAAAAATTATTCATAATTTTTATATTCAATTTTATATAGATGCTTTAATACTACATTCAAATCTAAAAAAGGAAAAAGCTGTCTTATTCCTGAATGTGTGGAATTACTTTCGATTGTCGTTTGATGGTTTTTATGAAGTAAATAGCAACCTTTTCCCACCACTGCCTGTTTCACGTTCGTTATAGTTGCGTGGCAGTCAACAAATATTTACAAAAGAAACTTAAAGCTTACCTGATTTGAAATGACTTCAGCTGTTGCCATTTCTGCTGAAATAAAACCTGTAGAGAGAAGACATGACATGTAATTTGTCTCTATTCACCAGAAGAAACTATACATGTCGACTCGCAAAAAGACTTAAAAATGAGGGTTTATTACTTCCGTATTACATTACTGTTAGACAAATCATAACAAAGGCTCAACTAGTTCTTAAAGCTACTTCTTGTGTATCGAACTTTAAAGAAATAAAGTAAAGACTCACCGAAACTTGCGGGCGTATCCAACCTGTGATTGAGTTCACTGACACTACGTGTAAAACGACAGCAGCTGTATTTATATTCTGGAAATTATCGCGAGATGTAGCGCGGCACAATGACGTAAGCTACTGAAATGATTCTGGGGCAAAGGTAAAAGAGGTAAAAGTTTAGTCGGGGAATTCCTGTAAAAGTAGGCCTAGCTGTCACATGGTCTCATCATGACACAGTTTGATTTCTCAACATTTCATGAGACGGATTATTTTATTCTTTTGGTCAAGAGATTATTATTATTATGATTTTTAATACCCTCAGGGTGTCTGGTCAAGAAGGAAATAGCAGTGTAATGAAAAACAAAAGTCATAGGCCAAACTGACCATAGATCACATTCTTGTACTATGTACATGTGGGCAAAAAATTATCTCAGGTCTCAAAATGACCTTCTTTCTTCCCCCTTTCTCCAGTAAGATGCATTTTAATTCTTTTGAGAATGACATAAAGATAAAATAGTTCAACATCACATTTAAACACGATAAACTGAGGTAATGCAGGTTTTAAAACAAGTTTCTTTTGACACCTAGATTTCATCCCCTCTACAAAAAAGGCCCCATGGTAATAGCCTGATTATTACTCACACCATCACACCCTGCACACTGTTACTGGCTGAGGGCTCTAAACCCACCGCATCCAGAAACTTCCTGAACACAGCAAAAAGGGAAAGAGGGGAGGTTGGCAGACACTGCCGCACTTGTGTATCCGCCTTTAAACTCAGCTTAAATACACAGATGAAAAAAGAGTGACCATAGATTGACACTGCATACACTTACATTATCCATAAAGATTACATGCAACAATGAAGCAACTGAGCAAAGAAGAATAATCCTCTGAGATTCAAAGCCTGTACTTTCCACGTAATAGAATTGATTTAGTCTTCATATTTTTAATAATAAAGACTATTAAGTTCTGCGTTATGTGCTCCAAAAAACAAAATGTTGTGATACGGATATTAGCAAAAGTAAGATTGCTTGATTAAGTATGAAGAAGTTATCAATAAGTAAAACATAGCACATAATAAATGCACTTAATTATCTTAATAATGTCTTTAAAAAAATCATCAGTTGATTGATCACATGTTTTTTAATCAATCGCTGCAGTTTTAATAATGATGATAATAAACACAAAAACACTGCTCAGTGCATTTTAATGATGATAAAATATGTGCACATAATGGAAAGAAGTCAGTGTAGCTGTATACTTGTCTTATGCTATTTATAAGAACCATTAGGTGATTTTTTTCATATTAGTGCAAGAAATATAACCGACCGAACACCTCATTTAATAGATTTCTGATGACTTAATTTAATGGTCTGAAAGTACAGTACGTCAGTGGCTTAGCTGCAGATGTAAAGGTCTGTGTTTGCCAGTAGCTCATCAGAGCCAGATGTGTGACTCTGTTCCTAATTTGAAAGCGCTTCAATATTTTTCCTGTGTCAGCACGTATTCCTGTAAAGAGTTTTGTATGTGTTATCAAAAATGTAAATGAAGTGTAAATGCGGTGTCTTTGATGCTACACATGTGGAGGCCATATGAGGAAACGTGGGCTCTGTTCAGCTTCCCCAGTTGGCTCACACATTGGGGTCCTGGAGTCTGTAGATGAACCCATTGGGGCCCATTTATCAGCTATTGTATAACTCAAATAGGCCCCATATGAGATTGCTGGCTGTAGAAAACAAGTGACTATGATTTTTAATAAGATTCTGTCTGAAGGAGGTCCATGAAGGAAGATTTTAAGTCTGTTCTAATTTATTTAAGGAAAATACAGCTAAGTCAGTGTTCACTGACACTATACAGTATTCAGCCCTATCTCTGCAGGCATATACCACGTTGTATTGGACATTGATCTGCCCATATTTTATGGTACACGTCATATATTTTTTAATAGTCTTCGTCAGCCTTTGTGTGATTTGCTGGCAAGCAAAGTGCAACCAGTTGAACAAGTATTATGACTCATCAGGATGACATGATGAAATCTGTTATAAAATGTACTTTGAGCATGAAGTATAAAGGGAAGGTCACATCTTTTAAATTTAAAAATGAGAGAATGTTATTTTATGGTGCAGTTGAAGCATGACCACAATTTTTTCTATTCACATAAAACATGAGTTTCAGTAAAGATGTTTTAAATGTGTTCAGTATTTGTTATAATATGGCTGTCAATCGCTTCACGACTCTTGGATTCTGCTGCATGGACTGTTTATGGTAAATTTGCAACTTGTATTAGCAAAAATCCAAGACAAAACTCTGATGAACAAATTTGAAGTTAGATGGATTAAAATTTAAACATTCAAGGTTACATGTAGACATAACAGTGACCTCATTAATGGGACAAATAGATCAGTTCACATTAGGGTTATGAGAGGAGAGTATTATTTGATTTGGCCATAGCAAGGGCATAAAAGCAATATTTGTTTCATATATTTCGTGAGCACTGTGAAATAAAACCAGTACAGTTTGCTGAGTGGTACGTCTAAACACATGGCTTAGCCCTGATGAACCAGCTTGTGTAAATATAATTCAAAGTGACATAGTCAGGGTCAGTTTGGTTCATTGCCCCAATCTGACTTGTTCTAAATCACCAGAAAATCTTACCGCCTATCAGATAAAGCCAAATGTCCAAACCTCCAGGCCACAGTTAACTACATGTTGAGTCTAAAAACATTGTTTCTCCTCCCTGAAAAAAAAGGTGATTTCACAATAGGACGACTAAATGTTGGAAAATCACTTTCTAGTTTTTGTTTTTAACACAATCACAGACCATTTGGGATGCCAAGAAACTAAATGATGTGGTACTGGAAATAAATATGCTGCCTTAAAAAGAGAGAGAGAGAGAGAGAGAGAGAGAGAGAGAGAGAGCAGAAAGTGAAAGTTATACTTTTTTCATATCTATGACCACGTGTTTGACTGAGCCTTTAGATTACATTCCAGTAGCTTCTCCCCCATTCTCCATGGATAAGAGGAGATTGATCATAAGTAGTAGTTGTTTAATTTTAATGAAAGAAAACAGTTAAGTGATTATTAATAAAAACAAGCTTTAACTTCTATTTAATTATAGCAATAAATAAAATAAGCAAATCAAGTACAGTTGATTTCCCACTGTGACCTAATTGCTGATCCACTTATCAGAACTTTGCTCTTTTTGAACTTAATACCTACCTCCTTGTAATTACAGATTTAGGCCACTAGATGACACCAAAGTAGACAAAGTTCTTGATCTTTACAAGCATGTGGCCTCATAAACTGTGTCTTACCCAAATGTTTCTTTGCCACCTCATGTAATAGGAGAACAAAGGGGGAAACTGGCTATTCCCGCAACTGCATAAGCAATTTCATTTTTGTGCTAATGAACTACTGACAATCATGCAATCCTTGAGATATTAATGCATAATAGTTGATCAAATAAAGAAAAAATAAGATTGTCCGTAATTAGGAATGTATGAGGTTGAGTAAATCAATAATGTAACATGCATTCATTAGAATCTAAGTGATCTACAAAATTAAAGGGGAGTAAATCCATCCCTCAATGATAAATTCATTAGAAATGTGCAAATCTCTAAACAAGGCAGAGGTATTAATGCTCTGAGCCAAGTCTTGACTGCTTCTCTCGTTCTACAGACAGTCAAGATGAAAAGAAAGGCCAGCCTTGGAGGCTTCGCCCTCGTGTGTCCCAAGGGTACTGCTGGTGTGCAGGTGGCAGCAGGGGTTACAGAGTTTGGCAGGAACGGAGAGGAGATCCCCACACTGCATACCCCTATTGTGCCCTGTGAGACAGGTAGGGCGGTGGGCAGCGTGCCAAGGCTTCTGGCTGGAAAACGGATACCTGTGGGCTACTGGGAAAGTGTCACACCTCCGGATCACACACAGTCAGAGGCCCAACGTGAAGAGAGATGGCAGACAGAGGGAGAAAGACAGTGGGAGAGGGGCTGCTCTTTCATGCTCTTTAGATCATGAGGAAAGGAGGCAGAGATGTGGCTACAGAGCAAAGAAGAAAAAAAGTGACATGTCTTTGGTGCAGCGGTATGCTTTGGTTTATTCTACCCTCAGACGCTGCTGCTGCTCCAAATACATCTGCTGCGAGACATTGGAGCCTGAGCGACCACTAGTATGTTGGACTGTCAATCAAACCTGCACTGTGGATTAAGTTTGTACATGGAATTGTGAATTACCTTTAGTCAAACTACTGATCCACCACAGATAGCTGATTTTTCTTTAAATGATCTTTTAGAGATTCTTAAGATGTCTGTTATATGCAAATACTAAAATTGCATACTGAGGGTCGTGCTAATTTGCAGCCTCCATTGTCGAGATTTGGGAAATGCAGAGTCTCTTTAAACAAAACATGTCGGAGAAAACAGCAGAAATCTCCCAAAGCTTTTCAAATAAACCTCAGCTTTACAAAAATCAAATAAAATATTTTCTTTCTTAGTTAAAACTAAAAGTAAACACAGGAACTGGCCACCTGGATATTAGCTGTTATAGCTAGGTTAAACTCACGAGCTAGCCAAGATAAATGCTCATTCATCTACAGATTTAAAACTTATTTATTGTTTGTCATTTTATTTGAGATTAGTCTATTTCAACAGAGATAAACACAAAAACTGTCTGAACAAACTTGTAGAATGAATTCAATTACAAGTGTAAAGTTCATGTTGTAAAATACCAAGTTTTAAGGCAGTTAACCTTTATTATAAACCTATTTGAACTGTTTGGCCACTTGGGGGCAGCAGACACAACCTGTAACCAAAACAGATGTATTTGATCACCTTTTAAGCTCATATGGAGAGCTTGTTAGCTGCCATTTGACACATCCAGCTACTTTGACTCACTCATGAAGAGTGTGAGTATAAGGCCTCCATTGTGTAACTAGTTTCAGTCAGCATTCTTTTCTCTTTTGGTAACCTGTGTGTTGCTTTTTTCAAAATCACAATTGCTGCGTCCTGGGCTGAGTGCCGTCTAAGATGACTGTGATTGGTTTGTAGAAATACAAACATGTCATAGCCTTTTTTTCCCTGTAGCATAATGATGATAACTGCAGCCAGAGTTTTCTCCAGCACTGAGACAGCGCTGTGGAGAAAGGGCTGACTTTGCGAGTCTAACATCAGGCAAACAGAGAGTAACATCATCATTCACTTGGAAATCTGTTTCAAGGCATCTGATGGTGATTATATTAACTAATATTCAATACTCACTCTAATGTCAGCTTTGCTTTTGGGCTCAATTAACTCCTGATGAAAATCTGGCGCTTTAGCTGCTAAATACTCCTCTATGTTCACCAGCTACTTTGTCTGCCTGTCGTTTGGATCTAGAAAGATTGTGGACAATTAGTTTTTTATTTCTTTCTTTTTCTTTTTTACTTTTTGGCAAAATGAACACTAGGAGAGTAAACCGAAGCATTAACACAGTAGATGTTAAAACCAAACGATGTTGAAAGTTGCTTGAAGCTCTGTTGAGCCAACAGATACTGCAGAGCCTGGTGATTATTTGTTAGTTCAATGGTAAAAACAGCTTATTC
This sequence comes from Acanthurus lineatus, assembly GCA_029814665.1. NCBI lineage: Eukaryota > Metazoa > Chordata > Actinopteri > Acanthuriformes > Acanthuridae > Acanthurus > Acanthurus lineatus. The sequence goes on from JAPZDV010000016.1 coordinate 6,692,518, forward strand.
ACTCACAAACAGGCTATGGGATCTATTGTTCATAGAGAAATATTAATCACAGCAGCTTTATGTGAAGTCAAATAGATCCCTGCAAGATGTTTAGTTTCTCTGTGTTTTTATTGTTTGATAAGAGAAATTCAAAGGTTTCAGGTCAAAGTTACATGTTTTTGATGACATTATTATTATTATTATGATTGCAGCTGTTTGCTGAAAGGCGGTAATTATTTTTTATCTATGCATGTGTTGAATCGGGGTTAAGAATGCCCCTTTTGCCCTGTTTTGAATTAAATATTTTATTACATTTGCACAATACCAAACAAAGCACTATAAAAAAATTATAGAGTATAATTATTGTATATAACTGGACTGACATGGTAAAAAGACATGCAATGCATATACATGTTAAGAAATGTCTGGCTGTCATTTTGATCAAGTAGGAGTGGACTAAATATTGGCTCTGTTCTTGTTGTCGGGGTAAATTTGCACCAGAATTTCAACATCTGGGTCCAAAATAGCTACAAAAAGTTTTGTAGCCTGATTCTAAATTTAGCACTATTATTCTTCCCAGCTTCTAGCCAGCCTTAGAGCTGGAGAGGTTGTGCATGCAGAAATGAATTACATTTTAACAAGATGCCTGCCCTCTAGAAATAACCATTACTTCAGCCTTTAATAAACAACAGACCTGCACAGACAATGCGTGTGTTAGCAGGGCAGTAACCACAGAATTATGGCTACAATATAGACAAATAGACAAGACTGGGGTCTTGTTAAGTAGGGCTCTATGCACCTGTCGGATGTAATCCTCAAATAATGACTCTGGCTCATTACCTAAGACATCCAAGTTAACCGTCTACATTTCCCACTGAGAGGATCAAGACAGAAAACGAGTCAACAACTATACAAGGTTAAAAGTGTGAGAAAAGGTCAGTGTGTGATCAGGCTTGCTTTGAGAATGAGATTCTCAGTGTTTCTGGGGGGGAACCACACTCTGACCCCACTTCCACTTTGATGATGATTTTCTCTAACGATTTTCTCAGGAAAGAGGTAAAAAGTCTCACATTGCATTGTTGAAAAAGCACTGCACTGGTTGCTGACCTGCGGAGCACGGATATAATTGCTTAGCCAGTCAGTAAGAGCATACTTTGATTGGGTCAGTTGGGAAGTGAGAAAATGACCACAGAAGGCTATCCCCTTGTGTTGGTCGGACACCGTCCCACATGACCCTGCCATGTTTTGTTTTCACAGAGCCGTGCTGGGATTAGCAGACTGGCTGTTTGTGCTGGCAAAGGGGCAGCAATTCACGGCTATATTTTCTGGGTGCTGTTGCTGACAACCAGACCAGAGGCCTAGTAATTATGATATAATTGAGAATGATCTAAAACCAAATGTCTGAGCCAGTGTTTACAGAAAACAGCTGCTTAAATAGGCACTTAGAAGGAATTAGAATAACATTTTTTATGTCCCAGCGTGAGTGTGTCTCTGTGTGCAAGTGTGCATATATGCGTGGGTTGGCTATTTGGGCACCTACACAGACAAACTCTTTGTTTTGGAAGTGTTCGCTTAAGTCTTCGGGGGCAGACAGGAGCCAAGAACAACGTGGGAAATGGGCCTTTGCTTCATTTCTGCTTTCTCTCCGGGCTTTTCCTTCGCAGGCTCTCTGTCAGATGGACATTCAGCTGGCCTCCAAGACAGTACCTGAGGCGTGCAGAAGTTTGGAGAAACCAAGGGAATGGGACTTGGACATGAGAGAAGTCGTAATGGGAACCGAGTGGCAGCTGACAGCCAGGCCAAGCTGTCTGTCATTTCCCTCTCCTTCTCCATCGCTCTTTCTTTCACACACATATGTTGTCAACAGAAGACATGCACCCAACCAGACCTCTGCCCAGGTGGTCTCCATGGGAAGCCAATGGTCTGCAGCACAGTACAAGATGCTGAAACTTGATGCAACCACACTGGCAGGAGCAGAATCACTGTGAGGTCGGGGCCTGCGATGGTTAAACGTTACAAGACTGTTAATGCTTGTCATGTTCGTTCAGCAATTATTTTTTTTCCTTGATATTCCAGGAAATAAGTAGATTACGGTAGTCATTCAAATTGTAAGGTGCTGACACAAAATCAAACATACATTATTGATTAATTACAGTGTAAGTATTACCTTACCACTGAGATACAAAGGGAGCTGTAAAAGATACAGAAACGTTTATCTGAGACTAGGTGACATTTCCGTCACATTACAGTAATGTTACTGTCCTAAAGAAACAACTAAGTATGATCAAAAGGGAGTTAAGACCTTAACCTTCTTTTTGAGATTTTATATATGAAAATATAATGCAATAGAAACATAAAATTTCTGTAAAAATCTTTTAAATTTGCTGTTGCTTATTGACAACAACAAAAAAGCCAGCTTACTAGATGACTTATCCAAGAGTGCTACAAGTTTTACTAAAGCTAGTTAGTGAGATTACCATGGCTAGGGTTGGCGACAGCTGAGCGTTAGCTAGAACTGAAACCTCTAAATTTCCTCAAGCTGTCATTTGTAATTTGAAAAAAATGGAATTTTGGTAAACTGACATCTTGGTAATTCAGTTCATTATTTCACATGATCAAATAAGACAGTCACTTAATTCAGGAAACCCCACAGAACTGTCAAAGGCAACTGCTAGCTTAGCATCATAGTATCTGCATTTTCAGCCTTTACTTCAGGGGAGTCTCTAGAGTTTATAGCATTTGCATGAAGTTTAACCACCTTTAAATAGCAAACTTAAAATAGTGAATGGTCATACAGATATCTAGTAAAACAGTGAATCAATGGACTGTTACTTTAATAAAATATGGCTCAAATGGACCAGAAAGAACAAAGTTGTTTGCAATGTGTTTTCCAGAGACAGAGTGCAGTTTTCTACAATTTTTAAATTTTTTTTTATAGGTTTCTAAGGCAGTAATTTTGGTGAAAAAGTAAAAGGGCCTAACATCACATCATTATAACTTTTATACACTTTACAAAAAACTGAACTGCAAGCCCTAAAACCCTTTGTCTTAACATCAGTGCTTCTGCAGTTCAGCTCTGCCTGTAGGGTGCATAAAAAAACAGAAGACAGAAGGTGCAAAAACATGCTATTTGCTCAAACCAGATGAAACTGATCCCAGGTGATGATCTTTAGCTTAAATAACAATGTTCAACCACTTTGCCAGTGCCTAGCCTGCAGCAGATTTTTTTATACCTTCATTGACTTCATAACAGTATATTTTCAGCTGCTCTGTCTCTGTTTGACTTGCCTCTTGATTATTTTCCTCTGATTTTTGCTGAGTTGTAATATCCATGGAAAATCTCATGAGGATACTGTATCTCAGGTTAACTTTGTCATTAGATGACAGGAAATCCTGGATTTATGTAGTATGATGCCTTAATCCTCTTATGCTCAACCCAGTGCCAGTTAATCATTGGTAAATACTTTAGGGCACATTTATGAATATTTATCCAGCAGCATATTTGGTTTTAAGTGTAAGCTAGGATTTGTATGTAATTAGATATATCCTTGAAGAAAGAGAGTCAAAAATTATACCCTTGGGGTTCTTAAACAAGCTGACTGATCACTGGCAACAGGGTGAGGAGTGTTGTGCCCACTGTCTACATTTCTGACTGCTGGTTTGTGGCGTGATGCCCTCAGACAGCACGCAGTGGACATGACATGCCTGATGGAATGCGATGCCTGCAGCTGAAACAGATCTGTGCTGACAGACAGACAGGTTACTGTACCCTTAGCAAGCCTGGCATTCCCAGGACAGTGTGGCCAAGCAGTGGCAAGAGCTTTCGTTTCCCTCCAGAGTCTCAAGCATGGGCAGACACACACAAACACACACACACACAGATGGGCACACACATATACAGATTGTGTGCCAAATTCCACAGAGCCGTAAAGGCAATCAGGGACAGACGAGAAAGGCAACCAAGTGGCGGTAAACCACATGCCAGGGAACTGGAAGCCACAACAAGGTGCCACAACAACACTCTGAGAAGCTTGTGTGCTTTGTATTATTTGTTTATTTACTTTCTTGTCAAAGGGTAGATGAGAGGATCCATAACACTGTCGTTTGTGTACCCTAAACATTAGGCTATGGCTATCTGGAACTTTTGTTGGAAAATGGAAGAAACATTTTTCTTGGCTCTGTCCAAAAGTAACAATATCCACTGAACACCAACTCAAAAGCTAACCACCTAATTTTGTGTATCCCATTTGCTTAATTTGTGCAAAAGCTTAAGTGCAAAAAATAGCAGGTTGTGGTTCTATGTGTGGTTTATGCTGGGCTACTTCATTTTTGGGTGCAGTGACTTCCTAGAGTCTTGTCGTCATCATGAGGTTTACCAGCAAAGGTGTTTGTACTGTGGCAGAAGTGTGAATTGGTGATGTTAAGGGGTGCTGGTGAGCTGGTTTGTTTTTATTACCTTTGGACAGAATGAGGCTTCCTGCTTTAGCATGTTTACAGTCTTTATGAATAGTTAAGCTAACCCTCACCTGGCTGTAGTTTTGTAATTAAAGTAAACGTGAGAGTGGTATTATGAAATTCTCATCAAACTCTTTCAAAACAGTGAATGAGTTTTTTCCCCCCTCAAAGTTAGTTCCTTAATACTAAATTTGAGTTGTTTTGGAGAACAAAATACATTTAAAAAATGTGTTAGCTGCCTCTCTACTGCAGAAACAAGCTAGCTGGTGTCTCATAAAGGACATTTTCTCTAGCTGGTATCTGGCAAATTCCTGCCCTCTCTTTGAACGCATGTGACAAGCAGCGCTTTGACTCTCAGGCCAAATATCACTGATCAAACAACTATGTTTGGTGTCAGCCAAAGGGAGACAACTAGGTTACTCATATGGGGGGCAGTGACCTGCTCAAAGCATGTTTAGCTAGGAAACCACCACATGTACTGTAAATACTGTGGCTCTATTTTGCACTTGTAAAGTCATACGCTTGTGTGCTCATGCATATAAACATGTGGAGTAAAACGGTGGCAGCTACCTCCAAAAAAAGGCCTGGAAGCGTGAAACGGCCTCACTGAGCATCCAGCATCCAGCCCATCTTTGCATCCAAACAAAAGATCTCAGCTGAAAGACTGTCATTAGCCACTGCCTCAACCTCTTATTTGTCTCACCGCACAGAAAGGTCCCTGTAAGATCTGTTCAGCAAACAACTAACAGATGCTATTTAAGCTTGTGAAGTCCCTAAAAATACATTTGCACTCAGGGCAGTGATTTTGCAAGTCCCCTGATGGGAATTTTAAGCGAGGGATCCCATTGAACATGTCTATCAATGAGAGAAACAGCATTTGTAACATGAGGACGTGGCTTAGCTATGCACCGCCAGTCACAGTGAATGTAAACTATTCATGTCTTGAAGCATTATCCACTGCTTTCTCCGGCTTTGTGGGGTGTCTGTGGTGCTCTCAGGGTGCCGGGGTGGTCAAAGTTCAACAAGAGGCTCCTGGAGTCTTTTGCTCTTTCAAAGACACTGGACTTTTCATGACAAATGGCATAAGCAGGTAGGCTTTGAATTTCAAGACCCTATTAAAAATAATAAATTAACCCTGAGGTGGAGAGGAAATAATTTAAACACCCACTTCAGCTTTCAGGTGAAGATTTTTCCTCCTGTCCTGGGGAAATAAACATTTACATTCCTGTGCTCAGTGTGTTAATAGAGATTAAGCTGAATTCAAGCCTGCGTGTCAGGCAGCAATTCAGGTAGCAAATACCATACATACCTGTACTATTGTGTGGCTCTCAAAGGGCATCTCCCTTAGCTCTTTGAGCTTGGCTGAGGACAGATGACATTTTCTAGGAACATTGTTATTAAGGTGGCCCTGGACAGCTTCAAAAGCGACAAGCAAGTCCTAATGCCCTACCACTGTGGGCTAAGCTTCAAAGAACTTAATGTCTCCTGCTTTAATAGAAGGTATGAGATCAAAAGGAAGAGGAGTTGTCAGCCATGGCCATCAATTATACTGTAATGCAAAATTCTTCTCTCAATGAAGTGGAAAATATTGTGGTCCTTTTAGAATTAGTGTCAGATATTATTTGTTTCTAAATGGACTTGAATCACCACAAAATCGCCTTACAGTTACAGTTTGTGGGGACAGTTTGTTTACTGAAGTCACTAAAGTGACACGCATCAGGAAAGGTGTCTGAAGACACAATGCATAGCTTTGATTCTTGCAAAAACAGAAGGAACTGTCATTTTTTTTGGAGTCACAAGGGAATGACATGGGTTTCTTCAGGATAAACCAGAGAGAGCAGCAAATTTGTGTCATATGCCAGCGAAGGCCATGAGTTTGAAGGTTTCATTCCATCCTGTTGATCTCAGTTCATAAGCAGTCGGAGTGTGGGTCAGATAAAACTCTTCTTGACCTTAAATGGCACATGGCTGGCAGTGCTGGGCATCTTACTTGAAAGACTAATGCATTTCATACTTGTGACTAAATCTAAAGCTGTGAAAAAAGAATTTGAAATGATTAAGTGGTGCACAGCCGACAACACATGGTCCACAGTCAAACTGCAGTCCCTGTACCTGTGGTCCACATGATGTCTGGAGAGGGCGATAAAGAGAAACAGGCCTTCCTTGTTTTGCTATAACTTATGATAACTCAGTTCTGAGAGTAATTAAATAAGCACTGTTGGAATCAACTGTTTGGTTAATTTAGTTTATAAGATAAGGCAGAAACAAACCACAGTGAGCTTGACATAAAAGAATTCAAATTACAGTTGACATATTACTTGATATTTAGTGGGGTTAGAATAAAGTTACTAGTGTTGTCAATTAGGCTGTTGATTTAAGGAACCTTTCAAATAATCTGTTTTTTATTGCTGAACTTTGGATGAGAAGAAAATCAAGCCTGCATGTTGAATATGCAGTAGTTTTCCTTAGCACCACTGAGGTTTATTAAATCAGTTATTTTCACATAACTGTTGGGTTGCTGGCTCAAAACAACCCCTCTGAGAGACAGTACTGGGTTAAAGTAACTCAGTATCGTGTCAGTGTCTATGATGACTCAACACTGTGCAATTATCTCTGTATTTTATGTGTGTTTTGGACAGAGCTCCACTTTAAAGTCAATCAAAGAGCTAAAAAGTTCATTTTATTATTATTTCCCATCACATTTAAATAATCATGTGTCAAAAGGTCTTCGTGGGTTAAAAAAGTTGACCCTGACCAAAAGGGCCAACCCCCACCCTAAGAGTGGACATTTATACAGTCATATGCGTGACCCAAGCTCAATGGGTCGTAGATATGAAAAAAGGTAAGAATCAGTTTTTGTCAGTTTAAAGATGTGCTATAGGTAGTTAAATTATTGCCTTGTCACAACTCTGGTCTTTAAGAATATGAAAGTAGTTCAGTTATATTTTACAGCATCTTACTGGTGCATGAGTGTTGATACTAGAATAAGTTAGTGCACCTTTGATTAGGAAGGAAGCATGTATCCTCAAAGCCTCCATCTTCATACACACCAACAGAAAACTGAGAAGCATCACTGAGCCCCGCATGTCCTCGCGCCGGGCAGCCTATCAGCGCGCAACGAGCGGGGAGTGTGTTTCTTTAAGAATGTAAGGTGGGTGAGCCCCTTTTCCTGACGCACGCCTGGTATGCAAACATAAATTTAGCAGCAACGTGTTTGCAGGGGGAACAAAATATCTGGAAGCGACGGTGGAGTGTCATGTCGTCTCCGGCAGTTCTTGGCTGACTTTTACCTTCTTCTCTCTGTGTAAACTGGAGGCGCAGCGCGGCGCGGAGGGGAGAGCAGACCTCTTAACTCCCTGAGTGACCGGACAGACCGGGACGGACGGACAGGCAGCGGGCAGTCTCTGCTGTCTCTGTGCACTTTCACATAACATTGAATTAATCAGCGTCAGAGATGATAGGGGGCTGCTGGTGGGCGAGCGGACTGGTTTTTCTCGCTGTTTGTATGAAGGTAAGCTGTGGTGTGGTTTCTTTTGAAATACCAATACAACGTCTGATTCAGTCATTCAAGATGTGAGAGGGGGGCGAGTCACTTTGGGTTTTTTTTTTGCATTTTTGGAGCTGAAGTGCCACAAAACCTTTTACCTAAATAAACTTAGTTTTTTGAGACGCCAGCTGTTTTTAATATGACCTGTCCTCTCATTTGGGATAAAATAACTATTGTAACAGAATAGAAACCAAGGTGCTTTGGATGCAGTGGACTTTATTTGTGGTATTTATACTGTTTATAATTAATTACAGGATTGCTTTAATCCCCACAGTGTCAAATGGGACCTTTGATTTGCAGACAAAAGTGGGATCTAATACCTGTCTTACTGGGAAGATAAAATAAATATAGCATAGCTCTAAATGAAAATAATGATTAAATATTTTTGTAGACTATATTTAAGATGTAATTATAGGTGTTCATTGGTCCTTATCCTGCACTGATGCACATCCAAGGCTGTTGCACCGTGCATGAAAATAGGATCAGTTTTATAATGTTTGCAAGTAAAAATGGTGTAAGTTATAAAAACAAACAATAATAATCAGGAAACTAAGAAAATTAAGGGCAGTTTGAAAAATATTATTATAATATGTGGTAAATTTTGCTAAGTCTCTAATGTTGCTAATACACTACAACCTTCTAAAGTTCTGTCACATCTTCTCTTTACTTTGCAATGATAAACCTGTAATTTAATAAGAGAGGTCAAAGCTTATCAGTCCAGCACTGAACAAACGTCTAAAATCACCAAACTAAGCTTAAACCAATCACTACTTGAATTCCTTTACATGTTATCTCCTACAGGCCTGTCACGCACATGTGTCATTCATGCAGGCCAAGATGTGCAAAAGCAGACACATGCTGCCTAACGACACAGCGTTAGAGCCGAGTTTTATGTGGAACACAAAGCAGTTGTTTAGCCTGCGGACAGATTTCAGGTCTCAAACAGAGGGGTGGGATGCCACTGTCAGCATGTGTAAATGACCACGACAGGTGCTAATAGCACTTCAAGGTGATTTGGGCTTTTAGACACCCTGGCTGCCATGTAGCCCAGCTGAGCACGTCCACGCTGTAATCTGTGAATGTCTGTGGCAGAGGAGCGCTCGAGGCTCGCAACTCTTTCCAGGCCACTGTCCAGTGCTGGGCAGATTCTGCTACAGTTTTAAATACTGGGAAGAAAATCGTGAAATGGCACATTAATGGACCGACTGTGCATATGAGCATCTGAGTGAGGCTGCTTAGAAAAGATTGTTGATCACATTTTCATGATTATCTGAAGAGAATGAATTATTTTCCACACTCTGTATTTCGCCAGAGCTGTAATTTAAGCTGTTTGGAGTATGTTATTGGTCCTCTAGAGGGGATGTGCGTTTAATTTTCCCACATTAGTAAAAATTTGTTCGGGACAAAAGAACATTATATCTGTTCTGTTCAGGGTCAAGAATGTTTGAAGTGATTCACCTTCCCATTGATTTCTGTGTTACATTAAGTGATGGAGGTTCGATTGTTTTGTGCCTCTGCCACATAACAAGCCTGAATAGTGACTCAGTGGATTTTTTAGCTTGAGGGTTAATGACAAGCTTTCCCATCTGTGAGAGGATTGACTCTGCAGCATGAGTCAGCACTGGACATTTATCTGTTCACACACACCAGAGTGACCCAGTGCTTTGGCTTCAGAGACCAGGGATCAACAAGTGCTGCCTCCCAGGGTCTCTGCTATGCAGTGGCCTTTGCTTTTCATCCTCACTCTCAGGTCAAAGTCTCTGCATTTCTCTTATAACTGAAAGAATGAGACTATATTTGTGTGTATGGCCATTGGAAGTTGTGTGATTTGTGTGTTCGAGCCAAGTGGCCTGTGGCTCCAACCCTAAATGGAATAAACCTTCCTTTGTGGGTGACATAATGACATACCTCAAGTGATTGTTGGAGGGTCTTGTTGCTCTTGCTCTATTCCCTTGATTTGGGCAGCAAAGTGGAACCTTCCAGAAACAGTTTTTTCTTTTCTTTTTTGCTGGATGAGGTTTTAAAGGTGGTTGTGTGTGTAGAGGCTGTGCCCTCAAAAGACACTCAAGCATCTCTCTAAGCACCAAGGTTAGTGCCCGTAAATAATGATTTGGCACCATCCAAGGCAACGGAGCAGAGCAAATCCTTTTTGTATGCTTTAATTTTTTGTTCTTTTTGGCATCTGCCTCTCTGTTTCTCTTTTTGCGAAAGCCCTCTCTCCCATTTGTAAAAGTTGAATTTTTCCTTGGTGTTAAATCTTAATTTTCTAGTTGTGAAATTCGGTCTTGCTTGTAGGAATGCACTGATCAGCCTTTTTCCTGCCAATTACCGATTCCATCACCCAAACTCTAGGTATCAGGCTAACATAATTTCTAAAACCTCTCTGTGAATTACTGATAAAGATATGTGTTAGCTAATGTGTGCAGTGACTAAAGGTTTTCTTCAATCCTGTTGTTAAAGCTGATGAACATGCAGATGTAGGCTACATCAGTCCTTGGCCCTTTGTCAAGCATGACAAAAAATGAATTATGTTCTTGCAAAGATTCAAAACAATCCTGCTACAAAAGGGGTAGAAAGTGTAGAAATACTTGCCAGCATAGTTAATGTTAGCTTAAGTGAACTAGCTTTATAATAAAGGTTTGAAACCACTGTGTCACATTCAAATGCATTCGTTTGGAAGCTCAAGTAGGAAGTTTAGAAATGTCAGCAGGTTTTCTTTGTTTGAATAATTTTTCCAACACAGACACAGGAGAATACAGTAGGTTTAGCCATAATATTATTGCTTCAAATAAAACACGCCAAATAAGCAGACTGTTACAAAGATATCTTTGTTGAAGTGGAAGTAATTGCTCTCCTTTCAAGAGTTACTGGTAAACGACATGGTTTCTGACATTCGATGAGATCAGCTGCCAGACTTCATCACAGTGTTTGTCTGTCACAGTCACTTCACTACATGCCTTTCTTCTAATTACTCAGTTAGAATTTAAAAGGAAATTAGCCACAAAGGCAACAGGTTTTGATGTTTATTCAGGGAAATGGCCCTTCTCAGAGTCCTAATGCAGTGAGCCGAGTGTATTGAAGTCCTCAAGATGGGGAAGCTTTGTGGTCTAATGACAGGATTAAGTGGGGTCACGGCATGCAAATGGTCCCAAGTGATCGTCCGTCAACAACAACATCTCTTGTTCTCCAAAACTTGATTGCTTCATCATAAAGACCACAAATTATCCAATTACCTTTCAGGGGTGCCTTTGTTGTGGACGCATGTGGAATGGGAAGTAAATTAATTTTGAGAGGGATTGGTCCCACTTGAGGAGCAAAGGAAAAGGCTTCAGAAAACATCTGGCCAGTGATGGATGGAGCAAGTTTTTGGAGCGCGTTAACAAAACCGAGTGTTTTCAGTTACGCTGCAAAAGCCTTCATACTCATCTCATTGTTCCCATCTGGGCTTAATCTGTGGAGTGAGACTGAGGGTTGCTTAGTGTGGAAGTGCTGAAGTGTATGTGTGCAGTATTACTCTCAAATCTAAGGCCAAACTTCACTGGGACTCGTGTTTGCAGAAATTGCCAAGGTACCCGCAGAATCTTTCTGCTTTTCATGCAGTGCTGTTAGTGTTCCTGGCAGAGTCACAACATTTCCTGTGTGTCTTACTCAGGTGTATTGGGATGCTGTTCTTTGAATACTTGAAATCAAGAGAGCAGGCGTTCATCCCTATAGAGCTGGGCCAAAAGGAAGCAGCTTTACAACATTCCCCACTGGGTAAATGAAGGAAAATTCCTGCAGAACAGGACAAGAAAATCGCATCTTCTATTGAGCAATGAGTTCTCAAGAAAATTAAGTTTCAGCAGAATTTTTCAGTAAACCAATAGCTGGGCTTAGATCTCTGAGTTCCATCTGAATTTGAGTCCTTCAGTTCGAAGAAGTCATTGTAGAAATACAAAATCCCTAATCAGAGATTTCACAAACAAAGAATGGCCTGAGAGGAATATATAAAGTCAAACTTGGCTGGTAGTTTCTGTTGATGAGCTTGTCTCTGGTATTGTTTAAAGGATGTTTCCCCTTTTTTTTTTTGAAAAATTTTGTAACGACTGACTTTATCCAAATGAAGAGGCAAGTAAATTAAACTTGAGAGTGCTTCTGTGCTAAACCAAATTTTAAGTTAAATGAATGGTGTGACATCTTGGGAAATATGCTTGTTTTCTTTCTGGCAAAGAGTCAAATATGAAAATTGATGCCACACTAATATAATCTTGCTAAATATGAAGCTAGGGGATTGTTAGCTTAACTTAGCAGAAACACTGCAGCAGGAAACTGATATGGCATAATTGTGATTTAATCAGTAATATTTAGAGGTGCTGGTGCTTTCTTAGCAGTGCAATGCTAGCTGTTTCCCTCTGCCTTATGTCTTTATTCTATGCTAACTCTCTTCGTCCTCTGGCCTCATGTTTAGCGTGCAGACATGAGAGTGGTATCGATCCTCTCATCAAATTCTCAGCGAGAAAGCAAAATAGGGTATTTCCCAAAATGTCAATCTGTTTCATCTACATGAGGAGTTGATTAACAGGCCAGGATATGAGAAAATTGAAAAGATGTGGAATGAAGAACATGGCTTTTGCCGTTTCCCCTTCAAAATCTGGTGGAACCTGATAGTGTTGATGGCCTTTCAATCACTTGATGCCAAGATCTAATAACATGCTGTGAGTGACTGCCCAAAGTGACCTGTGCCAGTGGATGGCATTACTCGCTGGAGTCATGTTGCAGTGTTATGCCAGACTGTATGTAAGAGGGCATGTTGTTCAGAGTACAATATCAGAAAGGAGACTGAATTTTTGTGGTTTCATATGACTCTGAGGAAATTATATATATTTATGTGCTGCACATATTACAAAACTCTGTGATTTTTTTCTATCAGGCTGCTGTCACGCATTGATAAAAATCTGCCAGCAGATGGCAACATTACAGCAGAGGGGCTTTTTGTGTCCAGTTCAGCAGTGGTGGCCTCTGCAGCTCCCACGCCAATCACAGATAGTCAGCTCTATTGTGATTTTGCAGGTGGCTGCCCTTCCATTCCCTCTCTGTTTCCTCCGGAGCCCCTTGTGAATGTATTTGTTCCTTCTTTATAAGGTTTATTGTCGTTGCTGAGCTTGAAAGCCGAGCCTCTGGCATCCTGTTCCTCTGATGAAACATCTTGGGCTCCATCTGTAGCGAGCCGACGTCCTTTCCTCATCAGCGTGATTGAGCGTTGTTGTTTTATCCTGTTGTGTGTTCCTGGATACCAGCGCAGACTTCATTTGCAGCAGCCGGGGCCCTCGGTGCATCATCTGGCCTGCACATTTTTCACACACAGCCAACCTCAAAAGCCCCAAAACCTTGCAGTCAAGCTGCTCTGCCCTGGCTTGAGCATTAGCTTGCATCAAGTTCTGTCTGTTTTGTTCTGCCCCGGCCTTGACCTCAGATCCGTCCCAGGGTGGGATTGCAGCAGGAGTGCCGGGGAGTGGTGCTAATGAGCAGGGAGAGGGAGCACTTGGGCCCTTTTTGTATCGCCTAATTAGAGGGGAGGGCAGGTAGGAGGTGTGTGAGCTTGAGTGTGTTTTGTAACATTGCTGGGGAGGACTGTCAGGAGAGAGGAAGAAGCCAGGTCAGACACTTTAGAGGGAAGGAAAGAGGAGAGCAAGATGGACGAGAGGACGATAGTAGACGCAATGAGGTCAAGAAGCGAGAAACAAGACAGGAGGAAGCATTTGAGAAATGTGCAAGACAATGTTTGTGCTTGAGCCCTTTATTAATGGAGTCAAGTTAGAGGACTAAAGGAAGGAAGTGTGTTTTGGGGGTAAAATGAGGTCGTTATCATGGGAATCGATGTGTTAATATGAAAAATATCGGCTCCTACAGCTCAGAGCCAAGACTTTCAACAGATGCAACAGCTGAAAATTAATAAAATCAGATAACATCTTTGTCAATGACCAAGGTTGAATAAAACACACTAAAATATAACCAAAAAATTTTAAATTGGACAGGCATAAATAAAAGATGAGTGCCATGTTAGATGATACAAAGGAAGAGAGGAATATTAATGGAGTGACGGTGATGTGGATTTAGGTGAGAGCAGCCACAAGACTGTCTGTAGAAAAGGAAAAAAAGGAGTATTATTGATGGAGTGAGAGTGGATGAGTTGCATGAAGCATGCACGGGGAGCAAAAGGCCAAGCAGGAGTGATGCAGAACAAAGCCACCCGCATGAAGTTGGAAATAAACATTCAAGTGTAGCTTCTCTGGGAAAATGGAGATGCAGTATTCCAGATCGACTGACTGGTTGACTGGCATGAAAAACAAACACAAGACCAGTTATCTCCTGCACTGAACTCACTCTTTTGGAAAAGGGACAAAGGAGGTTGCGTATGAGTGTGAGAAAGGTTATGTTTAAGGATAGAGGGCTAAATCCAGTGGAAATGTGACTGGCAGAGGGTCTGCAGCACCGGTGTCTCACAGGGTCTCCATGGCTGACTGCGCTGGATGTTTGCAAGGCTAATGATGCTTTCTGGTGTTCTCACATCTGTTTCCCTCCATGGCCACATGTGCTTTGAGTAAACGCTGGGCCGCCATGACTAAACAATGGAGACCCCGTTACAAATGATGTGCTGTTAGGATTACTATGCATACGCCCACAGATTAACATGTAATCATGCATGCATGCAGAGTTGGTGCATTTCTGGTGCAATGGCACAGTAAGAGTATAGTAAACGTCTTTCATTTTTTGTGCTATTTACGGCTGACGTGTATGAAGAAAGATGAAGTCATTTTTTCATGCCGTCACATTTCGTGTTTTCCTTTACATTGTAGTTTTTCATTTCATTTCTGGACCAAAAGCAGTGGTATCCTGGTGGCTTAAAATGTTACAATATCCCTTTCAAGCATCATTCCTTCAATCGTTGAAAGGAAAAGTACAAATTATGCAATATGGCCAATTTCTGAGCTCTACGTTGTTATAATAATATAATTATATAACTTGTGATCAAACGGATGCTCACTTTGCACAATTTCCACATTCTGAGGACTTCACTGCACTCTGCTGTCAGTGCCTCATTAAACACTCATTTGTGTGAGTTTGACATTTTCCAGCCAAATATTAATATGCATTATGTTTGTAAAGCTATAGATAAAGCCATAGCTATAGACCTTAATATGAAATCTTTAAAATATAAAACGGAAAAAGTATAAAAAGATTCAAAATTGCTTTTGAGTACAGTACTTGAGTAAATACCTCCAAAGGTGTGCCTGTGGTCGTGACTTCTGTGTGTGTGTGTGTGTGATGTGACCACTGGCCCATTCCCAGGCTGCTCACAGGGATTAGCCAGACCATGGTGCACACACACACACACACACACATATGGGTGAGCAGTGACACATCACAGATGTACAGACTTTCTGGCCCCTGTGAAGAAGCTTGGGTCTCCCCTTTGAGGAAGCCCCTGTCTGGGAAATCTGTGTGGTCTTGGACCGTGTGTGTGTGTGCGCAGATTGTTATTGTAAGTGTGTTTATGTGTTATTTTTGAGAGTGTAAGGTTGGTAAGATTGGATGTCATGGGAAATAAAGGCAGCTTTGCATTGCTTGAAAATACACAGTGATGTCAGATTTAATGCAAAGCAGACAGAAAAAAAAATCTGAATTGTTCATGATTGGGATTTATTATGGTAAATGAACTGCATTTCGAATACCCAAAGCACTTTACAGTGCAAGTCAGCATTCACACACACATATTCACATACAGTATTAAAGACAGGTGGCTTCTATACGCCGTGCCACAACCAGGAACTCAATCACACAAGTTCACACACTGATGGAACGGCCATTGAGAGAAATTCAGGGTTCAGTATCCTGCCAGAGGAGTCTGGGATTGAACCAGCAACCTTCTAATAAGCAGACAACCTGCTTTGAACTTGCATCGTGGTGTTCAAGTCATGCAGGCATTTTTGGCTCAAACCAGCTTGAACCAAGAAAATGACATTTCTGGTTAAAGAGACAGCACCTTTATTCTAGTGGTGGTCCTGAACTCTGAATGAACTTGACCGTGAACTTCAAATGACCTGTATTTAAACTTTAATACATTCAAAAAGGCCTGTACAGTCTTGTTATCTGTATGCTGCGCAATGATTGATGTCTGACCTCTGAGAAGAATTACCCATATGAGAAAAATGCACCCGCAGGTCACTGTTGAGCTCTCAGCTTGCTGATGGCCTTTGTCTCGCCGTGGTGTTGCATTTGGTGTGCCACTGTGGAATTCTGTCCCAGCATACCTCTGTGCCGTGATGTCATCCACACTTATGTCTCGCTGTGAGCTCACAGCGTGGACGTGCACCACGCACAAACGAATGCAGTGTCAGATGCGCCCAGCTTGTTTGAATCTGTCGTGATTCTGCGTAGTCTGAATCCTCTCAGCACTCCGCTCCCCTCCCCTCCTTTCCTCCTGTCTCCCTGATGACAGGTATGCAGCTTGAAAAAGTATTTGGCAACCATGACCTGGAAAAGTGCACATTTGACACTGTGCATGTCACTCACTCTTTCCCCACCCCTCCTTCATATCAGCGGGACATAATGTCCTTTTTAAATAAGGCCTTTTGTGTTTATCAGTACAGTTTCTTCTCTCATCTCAGCGTGATTTGCCTCATAGCTGGAATAGTTGGGATTGTGGTGACCAGGTGGCCTGTGAAGCCACCGAGATGATATGACAGATAGTGGATATTCAGCTCAGTCTGACGGATCCGAAACCATGTGTTCAGATCATTTAAGCTCTTTGCTGAGAGACAGATGGACTGACAGACAGAAACAGGCACACAGACTATGAAGTAGGTGAGAGGAAGGTGCAGGCCAGTGGGAACTGTGAAACCAGCTAGTATATGTTTCGCTCCATGTTGGCTGTTCTGGGTGCAGTTATTGACAAGGTCTGTCAGCACACTCCTCATCTAAAGCTGGAAGTAGCCTGTTCAGTGACATTTGTCAAAATATGATGCACTTAAGGGCTTGTTGAAATAATCAAAAAATAAAACAAAAATAAAGTAAAACAATATGTTGAGTTAAAAAAGGAAAACTACAAGATTTATCTGATAAATTTAGATTCAAGTCGCTTAAGTGATTATGATTTTACATAAAAGCTATCGTCAGTTTTTTAAATATGATGTATTTTTGTAGTTCAAGCTACAAAAAAAGTTTAAAAAGTAGATGAAATTTGTTCCCCATTCAACCATAATTACAAGATTTAAATAAAAATTAAAATGCAGTAAAAAACTTGTTACCTTTTTAACCTTTATTTAAACCTCTTCCACGCCATCTCAATAACCAGAACAGAAGCCCGAGGACATCAAAATATCCAGTATTTCACAAACAAAGTAAAAATGTCAGAAATTCAGAGTCTTCTGTATCACAACACTTTTTCCTTTTTGCCCCATAAATCATTTCATGACCCCTCAGATTAATCAGAAACTAATGATTGTTTTCATTTTTGGATTATCAATTTATTAAATTTGAGTTGAGGTTGCTATATCTGTATAATATCTAAAAATGATGAAAACCAAAGAGCCTTGCTGTGTCCAACTAGCAGCACAGAATGTATAGATATTAAATTTTGTGAAAAGATAAAACCAGAAAATTTTTACATTTAAGAAGCTGCAACCAGTGAAAACCATTTTACTTTCAAACTCACTCAAATTAATCATAGAATTTTTTGAATTTTCCATTTTTTGAACAAGTACTTTTTTGGCTACTTGTACACTGTAAAGTTAAAGATTTCTGAGAATATTCCTGCTGCACAGTAATGTGCATGTGGCAAGTGCAAGTGCAAGCAATATATTTTGTGAGTTACGACCATACTAGTGGTCACAAAAATGCATGTAATTCACGTTTTGCGATGTTAAAGCAAAGTAACTTGGAATATTTACTTACGACAGTTATTGCTTGCACCTGCTACAAGCACATTACATTGCAACTGGAACAGTCTTAGAAATTTTTGATTGCATGTCACATATGATTTAACAAGTTTCATGTTGCCAATCACCTTCCATATCATTTTGACATAGCTTTGAATAATTGGTGACTAAGCAGCACTTAGCAAAAATTAACAGTTAACTATTCAGCACCATCAAGTTAACATTATTTTTAAATTTAAAATTTTTTTTTTTTAGAGTTCTAGGTAAAATCTATTCCATTTTGTTACTTGGGTCAAAATAAAAAGTTTTATCAGGAGCGGAGGATCAGTAAAATCAGTGGTACTTACTCCTAATCTCTAGAGATAACTACATCTTCTCATTAGATAATCCCACTGACATTAAACATGACTTCAGGGAAACATCTGTCTGTTCATCTGTCACGCTCCATAATTCCTAAAATATATCCTCCAGGTGCACGCTACATCATTTTAACATCACACTACCCGAACGGATTTGATAAAACCTCAGGAAATCACATCGTTAAAATGCTAAACAAGGTGACATAATGCCTGAGGGGAACCGAAAGGCATTTAGCTGAGTGTTTGTTAACGCAGGAGGAGGATGGAATGAGGGAGAGGTTTGCTGAATCTTGACTGACAGAGAGAAAACAGGGATGTGTTTACTGACAAAACAATGGCAGGTCGTATGTGTGTGTATGCGCGTGCATGTGCTCACACACAAAAAGTGAGCAGGAGCTGTTTGTGTGTTTGCATGTTGGTGAAAGATGCGTGTGTGTCGGGGCGAGACAAGTGTGTTAGCTGATGTTGATTGGCAGCAGGGCGCAGCAGGAATGTGCCTGACTGCAGCTCTCTGCGGGACAGGTACAAACCACTCCATCATCGCATGAGAGAGTAATGGTTACGGGCAAATCATTACATGATCAGAGGGAACCAGGTCTGTGCAAAATATGCACAGCCCTCCACAACTCTTTTTGTTGAGAGGGGGAGGGCATGACAGGGATTTAAAACAGTAAGGGATTGATTGAGAAAAAAAAATAAAACAGATCATAATCAGAAAGAGAGAAAAGAGAGAGAAAAGAATGTATGTTGCTCACCCACCTCTTCTAGCATGTAGGAGAAGATATGGTGGCTGCTCAAACCACAAAAAATGTGAAATTACCTCCCTGGAGTCAGTGTTTGGTTTGTCCATTATGGGCTCATGTAGAAACACATGGGTTCAACATGATGGACTCCATGGAAGAGGACCTGCTCCCTCTTTAGATGTAAAAGTTTCGTTCTTATGAAAAACAATTCTTAGTTTACAGACCAATGATAATTATTTTTGATTTCTACCAATAGATACCCCCATTCACTTGGTACTTAGTAATATGTATTAGCACAGTGAGTTAAGTAAGGGTTAACAATTTGGATTTAAATAATAACTGCATACACCCTATCTGAGGCTTAGTTAAGTTTGCTTTCTTACCAGGAGCTTAACAGACAGTTAATTCATTTTTATCTCTGCGTTCAGCAGACAGACTAATTGGTTCTATGCATGCTGACAGGGCTAGCTTAGCTAGCCAAGAATGGACATGGTTAGCCTAAGACAGAAGAAATGTTACTCACAAAAACCCTCAAATTGTCCAATTTACAATTGACAGTCTTTCTAACATTAGCTGCCTTTATAAAGGGATAACATGGTTTTTATTCAGAATGTCTTTTCATTGTCTTTTCTATTTCGATACATATCTAGGAAAGATAGTTCAGCATTAATTTGAAAGATTTGTAGTTGACATAAAAACAGAAAAATCCTGCCAATGAGAAGAAAAGAGTGACAAAGCACTATATGGGAAATCCTTTTGATGTCATCACTGTTATTGATAGACCCAGCTAAAGCGAGACAACAGACGGAAGATGACAGAGAGTTCATGGTTGCCATTACATTCAGCTATTGTCCTGAAAACTATTGTCAAAGATGAATTCTTAAATACAATTGATGTTACATTGCACAACAAAAGTGATTAAAGAGAGAAGCAAAAGTTTCATCCACATCTTTACACTGAGATTAAACATCTACTGACAGAATGTGATGACTAATGTCCTGATGTTATCTGATCTGCAAACTGCACACAAGCTGTAAAAGGAGAAAAACCAAAGTCATACTATGATGAACTCAGTTTATGGTCCATTGATCTCTGTCTCTCAAACCCATTTCCTGCATGTCTATTAAACTTGATAATGGTCAAATGGAAGTTGTTTTTGCTACCGTATTTCTCTCCCATGACTGCTCAATGTAGTCAGACGTGATGAATGGCTCTGAAAGTAATCCTAGAAATATTTTGCTTATTAGGTTGACATTTATCATACTACAAGTGCATTGGATCTATTTTACTTTTATGTTTGAGTCCCTCTATGTTTTACTTGAACTGCTTCAAAGGCTCTGCAGACCGCAGAATGAAGAGAAATAGGCCAATGTATCCAGAGGAGGTGACATAAAGCCTTTATAATATAAAACTGGATAATGTAACTAAAATAAATTTGTAAAAATTGGCTGGCTCATTCTTCCATAACTCACAACATGTTAATCAGAAGCCAAATTCAAGACAGTTGGTCGATCAATCAGCTAAACATTTTGTCTGAGTTCCACCCAAATGTAACTGGCACCAAACCTTTTTTTTGCATAATAGCTCTGGAATTTATTACATTTGCCCAAAGCTAACAAAATGCCAGTCTCTCACCTCATTCTAAATGATGCTCACTCACCCAGTGTTAATAATACAATATGTGATTGTAATTGCAGTGGCTTAATCTATGCTGACAACAAATATTTTTGCAGGGGAATATTTTCCTCAAAACCAGACTGAGCTTGTAGACCGCTAATTTATACAGCAGATGTGGAGTTGGGCAATGCTAACAAAACATTTAGGTTTACAGACCACGGTGGTACTGAAAGACAGCTACCAGTTGATGCAATACTGTATGGCAGGGTGGAACTATTCTTTTATAGCATTTTAGCGACATAGAAAGTAAATCTGGTAATCAAAGCATAGCAAAAGCATACTGTAAAGCTATTGTTTGCGTGTAGCGCCAGCTGTTAAGTAACTGGATCTGCTGCTGTGTGCAGGTGTGTCAGGCAGACACACTGCCTTGAGGTGCAGCCGAGGATGTAGGCTCATGTTCAACAATGTGTGCCAAAGCTGTCTTGCTTGTCTCCAACTTCTTTCTTTTCTTTTTTTTTTTAAACTTTAATCTGTGCATCCATGTGTGTCTGTAATGCACCCTTAGGTGAGTCTTGCACAAACACGCCACTATCTTTTGGGTTCATTCTTAAAATGAAGTTTGAGCTTACATCTTTATATTTTCTCTATCTTTTAATTTATCTGCTTGACATTTTTGATTTATGTCTGTTTTTGTTTTTGCTTATTAAGAAAGTCTTGCGGGCAGCACAAAGATATATTTACATCATAAATCCCTGTTTCATTTCGTCTTGTTAGTCTTTGTACTCGATTGCAGCTGAGGCTCAGCTCCACATTGTGGCCCTGCATGCCCACTGGCTGACCCACTTAGCTCCTGCTGAGTCCTGCTCCTGGGTCCGGGGTTCATCCACAGCCTCTCCCTTTTCCTGGCTCCAATGTACTTCAGCTCCCAGGCTTCCTGCTCCTCATAGGTCAAATTAAAAGAGAGCGTAGGACAAAAAGAGGGAGATGGATGACCAATGCCTGTAGGTGCATAGGCCATAAGTGTGTGGGTACACCCTGCAGGGACCCCTCCCTCTGGGTGCAGGGTGAAGCTGTGGATCAGAGCCCCTGAGGGCAAGGTGATTTCCTTCGGTGAAAGAGAAAAAGACATAGAAAAATAATCATTTAAGCAGTTTATCCAGAGGTAGGAACATTCTGTGTTTTTTTTTTAAATTTTTTTTCAAAGATGATGAGAAGCACTCCTGCTTACTTGACACCTGCCCTTTAATGTGTTTTTGGCTCACTTTAGCAAACTTTACAGCTTCATTTTACAAAAGTATCTGATTGGAGTTTTACCCTCAAGATAAATTAAGCTTATTATTGCCAAAGTTTCCAGCTGTCAAGATAAATTTGGAATGACATTTCCCTGCTTTAATGTGATGATCCAGGGCAAAGGATGGATTGCTTTTCTTTCCGCTGTATTAATCCATGTTGTTGCAGGGGCTTAGCCAGTTAGTTCCCAAATTTAACAGTGCAAATGAACCCACTAATCACATACACACATGCACAGGACAGCAGAACTCCCACCTTGCGACTGCCAATCATTATCTGACATGTCAAAGGTTATGTCAGCCAGATTGTTGGATCCAGCTGTGCAAGTCAAGATCTTTTACTGTACATAAGAAACCAGCTTGGTCCTGGACCCACACAGAACTAGCATGCCCTAGTTATCTGGATGACGCAAGTGACTCAGGGCAGATCCACCACTTGTGTCTCATTAATATCAGGCACACCCAGCTGTTGACATAGTTCTGCTGTGTGCACGGCCCTGTGCGCTTCCATCCTGTCTTACTTCATCCATAAAGCTTGGTCAACTGCTTAGTGGCAGTAATTATCTCTCCATCCCTCTCAAAGAGACATTCATTCTTGTACCAAGGTTCAGGAGACAAAACTTGAACCTGAACATGTGAAACTGTGATAAAATCTAGTGTCAGAAAAGTTGCTGTGTCTAAAGCAATAAGTAATCGAAGCAAGAAAGAAATAAGTAATCACAGGTCTCAGTCTATAATAGTTAAAATATTCAGAAACCAGAACCAGAAAATATCACATATTGTGGTGCCAAACTCAGTCCATGTCTCTTTTTTTCATCAGACGGAAAACATTTTATTACCCTGAAATTTATTTAGCTCTTCATCCAAGAGAATGTGACCACTGAATATGAGTTTTAAATGAGCTGTAGCCATAAATGCTTTATTACCATTTCTACCGTTGATAGATATTGACAAGGGTAGAGAGGGTTGTTAAAGACTGACTGCAAAAAAACTCTGCAAAATCATTTAAAAATGCACTGAAAGCTCAATGATGCTTTTGGAAATTTAATTGTTATGTTGTGTTTCTGCAGAGGCAAAAGATGAGTCAGGTTCACTATTAGCATTTGTTATCTATAATACTAAATAAACTAAATAAATTAATGAAACAAAAAGGACTAAAAAGGAAAAGCAATAGAACACAATGGCTCCTCCATAATCAGTAACACTGCTATCACTCACAACATACCCCACCAGCCCAGCAAGTCTTCACTTCTCTGTCCTTCCCGTGACCCATAATTCCCTTCTTCCTGCCCACCTAACTCTTAAAGATTAACAGAGTGCTCACTACCTGTCCACCTGCTAGAGGCATCACATTTACGGGCACCGGGGTAATCTCAGGGGTCCAGTTGGTTTTCTAATCCTTGGAAACAGGAATAGAGATCCTATCCAAGGGCAGGCTGTTCAGTTTCCAGGGGGATCTGTTGTTGGAACTGCCATTGTTCAGCTTGGAAGGCCACCTGTATCAATATCAGAATTTACTTTGCCAAATGCAACTTATTTGGATATCAAGATTTCTTGGCATTGCTGAGATGTTATATTGTCCTTTCACTTGGAACAGATGAAGGTTTTTGTAGAGGTCGCGCCCTTGCTACAAAGCACACCGGGGTGTTTGGTAGCGGCACCAGATTGCTATAAAGCTGTACTTGAACCTTTCATTGGTTTCACCTGACTTGAGATACACCCTAAGGATCTGTCTGTGTCACCTGGATATCTGTAGCCAATGTGAAAACCGCAGAACGAGAAACCATCTCTGTTACACACGCCAACAACAATGGAAGGGCTGCTTGGACCGCATTTTGAAGGTTTTTGTTGCAGAAGCAATTTTGGAGCTATCAGATTGAAACTCAAGATGCCAGAGCAAGTCAATTCTGTCGGGAATTTCTAAGAGGGGTGTGCGCCTTTTGAAAGCCACTTTCTTAATGTAAGAAAAAAAAAAGAAAAGAAACCTTTTAATGGCTAGTGAGTCTTTATCACAATGGACTTGAGGATATCGCTGTTGGGTTTTAGCATCTCAAATGTCCCAAGATTTTAAAGTACTATGTCTTTAACTCTGAGGTTGTCTGCAACAAAGCTTTTGAGGTATTTAGGTGGCCTGAATGTCTGATAAGAAGCAAGGTATTATATTTCCATAAGTAGATGAGTTTTTATGCTGGGCTGTAATACTATTCTATTCATACTGTTATCTGTTCCGTCATTGTACGCAGTCCAAAACTCAATGGACCCTCTAATTTTCAGTTTTTAGGGTCTGGTAGCTACATCTTTCAAATGCACATTCATACTGTGCTAACATTAGCTTGAGATTTCTGAGATTTCTGATTACTTCTGAGTAACAGAGTCACAACTGAATGATTCATGCGATATCCTCCTGTTTTTGTGTGTGTTAGTGCTGTTGGTCGAGCAAGATATATCTCTCCAAAACTGTACATTTTTGGAGGATGGAGAGTGCAGAGTGTGCAGATGAAACACACACTCATATCATACCTGTTCCTCCTGACAATAAACCTTGGTTCAGTGCCTCGGCTTGTGTAAATTTTAGCCCTGTTGAAAGACAGAATCCAACCACTTGGATGCTCTTAGGTTTCATGCCACCAGGGGTTTGCTCTTCAACTCTGAAAGAATTGCATTTCTTACACAAACTGAAGCCATGGCCAGCAGGTTTGAAAGACAGATCCCTCATCTCACAGGATGAAGCTTACCTGCCTTAAACTAGCCCCAAACTAGAGAAGAATCAGACAGATGCCCAGGCAACTTAGAACAGATTATCTGTCCTCTGTGGTTGCACCTGATAATAACTAATATACTTAAGTGAAAAAGGAACAGCAATGTATCATGAACTGAAACTGACCAGGTGTCACTAGCTTGATGTAGCATACTCTTTAGCTTATAGCATTAGCCTATGCTGGTCCTGTCTAAGACCAAAGAAAACTTTATTTCCAACTCTCCTCCAACTTGCACTGCAAAATGTTTAAGTCATGCTGATTACACTATAATCTATCCACATTATTTTTCTTTCTTTCTTTTTGTTTTTTGGTGCAAAACATAGCACAAACAAGTGCAGCTGCTTACTACAGGCTGCCTCCATGTTTGTTCACATTTGTTTCTCAAAGCTCCTACACCTGGTATTGCCACTCTGAAATTGTTTACTTCTGTCTTGACTAAGTTGTCTGGTATGTGCATTCTAAAGATTAGGAAATAAAAAAAATCAGTCAGATCCATCGTTATGTCTTTGGTCTCCCATTGTTTTTTAAATCACTCAAGATTGAATATTCTCAAGTGTGCACCAGCTGTTAGCCAGCCAACCTATCAAGTTAATGCTATGCAGTACTGGAATTATAGTAGGGAAGGATAAAAAGCACTGATATCATGAATAAAGTTTCAGTTTAAAATTAAAGTTCAAAAGAAAGGCAGTCATAAATTTTTTGGAGAGGATTTTATGGGAAAGAAATATGACATCTAGTCTTAAATTAACTTAGCTGCATGCTCATGCTGTCTCCTATCAAAAATAATTAATTGGTGCCTAATGGATAAGTCTTGGTAAAAGGATATGATATGATTAAAACTAAAAAATAGTTTTTTTATGTATTAATATGATGCCAGAACGGGACAGAAGCCAGGTCAGTCTGCCTCATAGTTGATAAGAATGTCTTCCCATGTCTGAAATGGTGCCTTGTCAGTAAACTCCTCTGTGAGCTTTTCACATTTTTTTACACTTGTGTCTGAAAAGGGAAGGACAGAGAGGGGAAGGTGTCTAGTGATTCTTCAGCAAGCTTATACTGTAGATGTGCCCGGCAGTGCCAAACCCTGCTCCCTGCTGAGTTGACCCTGGGCACACACTCCAGCTGTGCAAACAGCCGCGATGCTGAGCACACACACTCACGTTCAGGCTGAGCCAAATCCAATTATTTTCCTTGCTTTGAGATTTTTTTTTTCGTTTCATTTCAGTAGTGCGTATTCAGCCATCTTTCTCAGTGCATATGGGCTGCGCTGCCAGGCTGAACAAGGCTGACAAACGCACCACTGTGGCTCCTCTTTCTTCTATATTTCCCTAAGGTGAACATTCCCCTGCTTGTTGGCTCAATTTCTCAGCCTCTTGCTCATTTTTCTTCCCAAAACTTTGGTGTGACAGTAGGTATCCATTTTGTTTGAAGGAGAACCACCAAAGTCAACAAGGAGGGGATGCGAGCCACTCAATCGCAGCCAGTCGACAGACAGAAAAAATGTTTTTGTCAGGAGGGTCCAGCCCATGTGAACATAAGCACTCAGCCAGTTAAGTTACCTCCAATGACCTACGTGCTTCAGGTCATCATGCTCCTTAAAGGATAATTCCACTTTATTACAACTTGGATCGTATTATTGTGGATATGTCTTTCATTCCTATAAAAAGTTATTGCTCAGATGTGAAAACAGACAATTTTGGTACACAACAGACTCCTCACTTGAGTCCCATACATGTTAATGCTCCAGTCTGAGTTTTAAATAATGAGCCTATGGCTGAATTTCTCCAATGTTTCTTCCAGCTGGTCATCTTGATGCACACAGCCTTCCCACCATTTAGCCTTACACAAGCAGCACCGGTAGGCCTAGCATGAGGGCTGTAATCAATTTATCCAGCCACTTTCAAGAGCTTTTCTTTATATCTTAAGCATAAAACCATGTAAATCAAAATATTAATCCCAGTAACATACTAGAAAATGCACTGAAATGGACTAAATATCACTGGTACCTGATACCGCAGAAGGAACTTGCTCAAAATCAATAAATAGTAAGTGTCCTCAGTGTGTTTGGTAGAAAAATGCAACAAATTTTACAGTTAAAATGAGTCAAACACAGACCAAGTTGGGTGCACAGAGGAACAACGTTTCTCTCCA
Source organism: Acanthurus lineatus (assembly GCA_029814665.1). Taxonomy (NCBI): domain Eukaryota; kingdom Metazoa; phylum Chordata; class Actinopteri; order Acanthuriformes; family Acanthuridae; genus Acanthurus; species Acanthurus lineatus. Next base: position 6,719,331 of record JAPZDV010000016.1, read on the forward strand.
TTTTGGAAACTGTCAGTCTGACAGCACCATTATTGGAACAAGTGTTATCTCAACTAACAATAGTTTGTTTGGGGAAAAAATTCTTCCATAGGTTTGGTTAAATTCAGTACAGTAACACCCTGACAACTGAATCTTTCCAATGAACCCACGTGCCCTCTAAATATATTTAAACTGACTGTGGCAGCCAACAGGAGAGGCTACTTTGGGCTCACTGTTGCTTTGGAGCTAAATGATTTTCCTGAGGTAACAGCGCGCTTGACAGCCAGGCCCACAGGGAGCCCTAATGCAAAAACAAACAAAAATGATATGCTGTGTCTCACTGTCGCTGGGCTAAATGACCTGCTGTGCTTCCAATACAATAAACATACAGAAGTTCCTGGAATGTGCACACTTGTGCGCACACATGCAGAAAATATGAGTAAAAATGTACGTAAATGGGAAATATTGAGACAAGTGTCACAGCAGAACCCCATAGGAATATTACCATATGCGCAGAGAGTAAACATACATGATTTACACGGACAGTCTTACGCACACAGACACATACAGGACATAAAGTTAGACAAACAGGGACCCCTGTAGTGGACTCACACATGGTGTCAGATAAATCTCCCATGGCGTGTTTAAGAGTTCAAATGGCGCCTCGGATCTGTCTCTTTAATACATAGGGAATGTGGAGGGCGAAATGTGCCAACTCACCCCCCTCACCCACCCCGCACCTCCATCCCCACTCCCCTCCAAACGCCACTCTGGCTGCGTCCCAGATGTCGGGGACGTCATTCATCAAAAACAACCCCCTCCCCCCCATACTGGCAATTACACAAGCATGACAGGGATGTTTGAATCATTTTTCTTGATGTGCTATCGTTGTCGCAAGTCTTTGCATTCTGGCATCAAGTACCTGGGCTCAAGATACCCGTTTTCTGCCTGTCAATCACACTGATTTGCCTTCTTTTATTAAGATACTCCTGGTAGCAAGTTGACCTTCACTAAGAGATCTTTTTCTGCTCCTTTAGTTCATGAAGCATCTTCTAAGGTCGTTGTCTGTCAGTCTTTTGGGATAATTGCACCCTCTGAAGTCTCTGTACATTGACAACACAATGGATGGGCGGCATTAAGCTGTCACAGTCTGTTGACCGGTCGGGAATAGATTGTTGCCTCTGATCTTAAATGCATGTCTTAGATATAATTCCCCAAGGTGAATGTCATTTTCTGAGGACCCCAGACAAATCACTGGGTTTCTCCGGCTCGTCTGTCAGAGACACAATGGAGTTGTGGTGTGTTTGGCTGCGGGAGGATGTCGAGTCAAGTGTGGATGTCTGGGAGCGTCTGCCAGACGGAGTCTTTGGACCCTCTTTAAAATGAATCATGTTAGTTTTGGTATTTGTTTTGGTACTGTAGGACATTCTGTGCCTGACTGCTCATAAAAACATGGCACTTTCCTGACCAAGTTAAGTGTAACATAAGAAAATATTGCCCTAAGTGCAGATAACATTCAAGATTGATATAACTTTAATATTAATGGTAGTCAAATTGCTTTTATCTTGTACACATTAATTACCAGACATGTAAAATTGCTTTTATAATACAGTGCCTTGCCAGTGTAAGTAAAAGGGGCTGGAATTTTTAAGAAATCAAAATAAACTTTAAAATAAAGTAAATGTTAAGGGAAGTTGATAAAGCCTTGCTCTGAGCTTCTGCCAGATGCACAAAGGCATAGCATTAATCTGTCCAGGTGTTTCTTTTCCCCTGTGGTCACATCCATTAAATTCTGTCACTGTCACTTTTTGTCAACCCAAGACAAAGTGTTGTCTGGTATTTGCTTTAATACCTCTACAGATTGCAAAGTAGGATGGGTGTTGTAATGTTTGCATCATCTTACATGTGGACCCTTGTTTGTTTTTTGGATCAACTGTGAATTTAAGCCTAAGTTAACGAAAAAATGATCCACATCTAATCATCAGGGGTATGACATAACTTAACTGAGAGGAGCCAACACTTAATGTAATACACTTAATTATAGGTTTATTTCCCTGAATGGGGTGTTCTTGTATCATTCTGAGACCACAGAGGATGTTGGGTTTTAAAAACCTGATCACCCAACAAATCCTTTAAGAAATCCCCTCTGACTTAAATCTGTATCATTAAGTTAAACCAGTAATGCACATGGCTGCAGCTCCTGAATGTTAAATCACTACTATCATGCACACACTTTAGAGAAAGCAAATAAAAGTAAGTTTATGTTTAAGTAATAGACACAAAACTTACTGTTAAACATCTGAATTCCTCCTGCTTTGTGTCCAGTGTGCAGCTGGTTTCTAGTAATGCAAAAACAATTGAAAAATAGAGTGTGGATTACAGAGTGGAGGGCTGGGTGGTTTAAGATGCCACTGCACAGGCAGGGCAGCTTTTCATTATTGGCTTTGCTGCCAGCCAGATGAGATCAGGACTGGAGAATGCCACAGAATATGGAAATTAAGATTGTTCGATGGTCAGGCAACTCCGCAAATGAGAGGCCTTTAATTTGGGAGGAGGAATGCAGCTGCAATTCAGCGGTAACCTCGGGGCTTTCATGGCCCATGTCAATGTCCGCAGAAACAGTTTAGCAAAGTCTGCGGAACAAATTTGTTAGCCCTCTCTGTGGTATGAGAACAGGGACTTCACAGATTGTATGCAATTCATAGAGGGATCCATCTACTGTCAATTCAGCAGAGACTTATTGTGGGAATTTTATTGAATAAATAGATATAATTGGAAAAAAATGAACAGATTTCAGGTGCTGCTTAAATTTTTGGTCCCTGAAAAACAGCCAGACACAAACACATTTACCAAAATCCTAAATCTGCTGTAACAGAGCTTCATATTCATAGCAAATACTGAACACTTTTTTTTTTTAGCATAAAAAAGAACAGCTTACTACATTTTAGATACAAGTTCTGTCTATTGTAAAAAGTGATACAATAAATGGTAAAATTAAGCTCTTGGATCAGTATGAACCTCATCAGATGAACAGGTCATGTGATCTCAAACTTAAACTCCTCATTTTTGATGGGATGTTTGTACTTAACAAAAAATGGCAACTCAGCTTGTGTCATTTTAACAAGAGCTTTACATTGAATGTCATAGTGAACAATCTCTGTGAAAATATCTTTAAAGTTGTTCTTGAACAATTTTTAATGTGTGCATCTTTTTCTCCCTGTTAAAAGGTTAAACTTTGTCATAATGCCAGTCTAAGTTATAAAAGTCTAAACACACTAGAATTTTTTTTTTATTCACAGTAGAACTTTTTTGCAGATGACAGTAAATTAGAGTTATTAGCTTGAAAACACGATGGTACCACAGCATGAAGTCATATCGAGCCCAAAATCAATAAAAAGCCATAATAATGTTAAGAAATAAATATTTCATAAGGATATTTCACTACACTTTTTTTTCAATAAAAAAGTGAAATGTTTAATAGCGAAGCTGTTTTTTAAATTCATAAAAAAGAGTTAAAAATATTTAATTTCACATCTGTAGTGAAAAAAATCACTAACACCTGAATAGACAGATAGAGAAGAGAAGTTCTGGGGCGCCACTATAAAACCCTACATAAAGTGTTCTCATCCATCATCCCGCGACAGTCATCTGTATGTGTGAAATTACCCCGGTGGTTTGAATCAGTCGTGCAGCAGCACACATACTGAACAGTGAACTCGTTGGCCCGCTACATGTGGAACATTGTGTTGTAATTGTGCCACCCAGCTGTCAATTTTAATCCCTCTGCGAATTGATATGATGAAGCAGGACAGATGTTTGTATGTGTCTGTGTGTGTGTCTGCTCGGTACATGTTTATGACTAGAACTCCGAATTCAAATCCGCTGCTTAGCTGTGGCTCATGTGAACACGCCACGACAACATCCATCTTTTGTAGCTGCTTTTTGTCGGAGCGGGCGGTCTAGTGTTCACACACTCGCCATCACACACAGCTCAATTACTTATAGAAGTTGGCGGTCACGGTTACTTAACGCCGTTGGAGAGAGCCTACAGATGGGCCAATCAATCGATCAGACTAATGAAAAGCTGCGAGGCAGAGCCGTCACACAGCTGCTGGAGACTCCGCTGTGTCCATGTCTGATGGTTGGCCTGCAGCCAGTGTTGTGTTAGTGTGATAGCATGCAGCGTTCACTCTCACGATGGTTCTCAGTGATGCCTTCAGAGGTGGTTATTGGTGGTTATTACTGGATTGCAGTGTTTCACAATTAGATACTTGTTTACACCAAATGTAAAGTATCTTAGATGGATAGATATTAACAACAGCTAACCTTTACATCATGCTCTTTGATACTGTTCACTGATGCTTTGCTAGCCAGCATGCTAACATGCTCAGCGTGTTGCAGTGCTGTGGATTGCCCAAGAGAAGCTGTGTTTGATATGATCCTGACACATCTATTTTGCTTACATTTTCAAAGATCAGTTTGCCTTATTTCTCTTTATCTCCAAAACTTCTTTACCTGCCAAGATGGTTTCTTTTTTCAGCTTTCCCCCTCATTGTAATTAAAAACATTTGGAAGCCCCTCATGGTTGAAAAGTAAATTTGGTCAATCTGCTTTTAGGCCTTTGGTCATTTAAGACAGAGGAGGAGAAGATGGATGATTTTGGGAAACCAACTCTGTCTTACTTACTCTAACTCTTACTTACCCTGTCTTAAAACTTGATCTGGTCATAACTGTCCACCCTCGCTTGCTTGAGTTTCACACTCTTATATAACCGTCCCGGCTGTGTTGCATGCTGGAATCAGTCTATAAAAAAGGGTCAAGGCCATCCATCATGAGCAGAGGCAGTAGTCAGGGAAACAAGTGGTTTTTGTCTTTAAGTGGGTGTGATGGAAGTTGAAAACTGGGTGGATGTCTTAAAGCTGTGCTGTTATGTCAATGCTGAGTCCAGCTGAGGTCTCTCAGCTGCTTCTTTTTCTTCCAATCATTGGAAGAAAAAAGAGCTTGGCTCAGTGATGCAGGACAGCAGGGGAGAAATGAAAAGCATTTGATGATTCAGTACCAAAATCCATGTCAGTGCTTTTCAGTTCTTTCATATAATCACAATGAGCTACTGCATGTTCTCCATCTAGACTAATTGGCTGACTTGAAAAATGTTCTTGGCTTTCTGCATTAAAACAACAAACATTATGTGCATGTGTCCTCTCAACCACTGCATTTTACTAAAGAGTTATAAGCTTAACATTTAAATCCTGCAATGAGATTACTTCTGTGCATGGTACAGAAATATCCTGCAGGAAGTGACATGTTGCTGGAAATGACATGACGTCCAGATCTGGTCTTTCCTCCCCTAAATTCATCTTTTGTCCAACTAGCATCACCGCAGGAGCCCATGTGGACCCTTCAGTGTTTTCTTACAGCTTTTACTGTATATACTGTGTGACCTGAAGGGTCAGAAGTGTCATTCTGTCCCCTGTCTCCTCTTTTTGAACTGCACTATTCCATTCAAACTACCTGCTTTAACATGGTTTGTAGTTATTTCTCAATCCATCAAAGTTTTTTTCCACTTTCCCGTTTTTGTCCACTTAGGGTCAGAGCTTCACAAAAAGCTTATAACACTAACATAACGCATGTTTGCCCTATGATTAGGCTTTTTTGTTGTCTCCGCAAACAGGTGCGCAGTTAACCTGAAGGCAACAATTTCCTTTTTGATTTTTGTTGTCAAATTGGTTTGGTAGAAGTTAGTTTTCAGTTTGGGTTTTCTGCTTTTTATTTTATTTTTATTTTTAGACAGGCTTTAAATTTCTATCCATATATTTAAAGTATGTAAAAAACTTTGATATTTTTTTATTATGGTTTTTCCACAAAAAAAATTCATTAGGGCTCTAATAAGGGGCTTGATGCAAATCTTATCTTACTTTAATTTTAAATTGCTCATTTTTAAAGAGAAAATTTAGCCACAGTTTTTTTTTAGTTTACTTTCTAAAGTCTTTTTTCAATTTTTATTTCAGGTACCTTTTTGTTTAAGTGTTGTGATGTTTAAGTGAGCCTATGCAGGCTGAAGTCCAGTTACAAGTTATGATACTTGGTGTGTAAACCTTTTACAGCATACGTCACCCTTGCCAACGTCTGAAGCATGATTTTTACATCTTAAAGAGCTTTATAACAACATTTGAAACACACCCTGCGTCAGCATTTTCTCATCTTTTTTAAAACATAATAATTTCTTGAAAACTTCAATAGTTTTGATTTATTTCAATACACAAAATTACATTTATTTCCAAGCATTAAAAAAGGCCCTGAGCTATGAATCAGAATGACATTTTATGCACAGCTGCTTTGCTTCTGTGTTTTCTTTCATGAATTCAAAGGAGCCAACCAGGATCTTTGTAGTTACTTTTTCTGTATCAAATCAGCACCTTAACCATTGTGCTCCTACTCTACAAAAAGATCCCATTCACTTTTCAATTGAGCATTTCAGTAAAACCACTGAGGGAAAATCATGCAGAATCATGAGCACAGTGGCTGTTATTCAGTATGCATTGTATAATGAAAAAAACTAGATTTTGTGGTACTGGCATTGTCACAGCCCTCCATTCTGCTCTTTGAGCTGTCAAAAATCTTTTGAGGGCCTCATTAAAAACCCCCACATTAAATATAATAGCAGTTGTTACCTGAGCAGGGAAACCGCACCGTGTCTGGTTGTCTGGTGCAGAGATTAATGTTTGTGGTGAAGCTGTTTTTACATTGAGATGTCTCCCTGCTGGCTAAGAGGATACAAAAGGCTTCAGCACGGCTCCATCTGTTTGCATTGTCAAGTCGGGAGAAGACGGCACTGGAGTGCCCCAAAGCAGTAATTAAACTCATAGATGAGCCCTCGTGGCCCCACACATGGTCAGCAGGTGGACTAACCTGTCTGCTTAGCAGGAAATATGCTACTTGCTAATGTTGCTCACTTAGAGTGGTCAAGAACTCAAATTGCAGTCAGTTTGTGGTCAGCTTGGAGAGTGAAGAATCGTGATTTAATGTAAGGACACAGCCGGTACGAGCATTACAGTGTTTGGTCTCTGTTTGTATTGCAGGCTGATATTTTGCGGTCAGGAAGGGATTCTAATAAAAGCCGGTGGATAGCTGAAGAAAAATAGCTGGTGACAACTACGGTATAAAATGATCGATTATGACCTCTTTAGATGAATTATCCTGTTGCCTTTTGCAGAAAAAACACGGCCCCCAGTTAGTTGATTCAACCCCCTAGAAATTACTCCCATTTTACAGTAGGGAGGTTGTTCCTGTAACCGTCTATTGTGTTCCTTCATTTTTACAAAAAGAGACCTGCACTGGTCAATTGAATCCAGACTATCAAAACATAATTAAAAGAACAGTTAAACATCTGGGAAAACACACTCATTTGCTTTCTTGGGGAGAGTTGGATCAGAAGTTAGATACAACTCTCATATCATTCCTAACATAGGATGCTGTTATCTTAGCATAAATTAAAAATCGTTGTTTTTGTTATTTTATATATATATATATATATATATATATATATATACACACACACACACAAAAAATAATAATAAATAATAATAAAAATAGTTCTTATTATATATATAAATAATATTATAAACAGACAGAAACAGCAAAGTTTGGTAGATGCTAACGTCTTACTATCAGAAGATGGACAGAAACTTAAAAGAACATAAAACAAGAAAACATAAACTAATGCAGCAAACTGTTTAGTGTAATTCTGCTTTAGTATGCAGGCTGACGTCCAGCCAGGAGTTATGACAGTAAGGCTTACAACATGCGTCACTCAGGCATCCATGCTTACGTCTGTGGCAAGAACCTCACACTAACCTGTCACTAATAATGATGGCAATGTGAACTCCTGTTTGGCTTTGACAGAATAGTAATGGGTGCAAAACCTCCCTCACCATCAATGCTGTACTTTTCAGTCGCTTTGTTCAGGGGATAAGAATTTTCTGAAATCCTTAATTAATTTATTTTTTTTAATGCAAGTCAAGTACTCCACAGTAAAAGTCCTGTGTTTACTGAGGATAATGAGGCCATCAGCACTCTTATCATCCGTGTCTCAAGTTTATAAGACATCTTAAAGGGGTCTGGGGCCTGAATGAATTCTTCTTGATTGTATTATTCATCTGTCATTAGTTTGACCCTCTTCAGACAGTGATAACCACACATGGATATGATGCATCAAAGGGTGCGGCTTCTTATTATTTTACTGATGATGCACCAAACACATCAACAAATGGTCATGCAGCTGTAATGTCGTCATGACAATGTTATGAAACTTTTTTTTTTTTAACTTCCTCTTCATTGCATAATCCATTTAAAGCAGTTACAGCTAAACAAGTGACCTTTAGTGGAATCATGAGTCAATGGGAGTAGCAGCAGCTTGAATATTGTCTGTAGCGTGGAGCACTAGACTGAATGCACCACTTTGAACTTTTGGTCTCACTATTGCGTCTATGTAGAAATGAGACTCAAAGCCTTAAAAGAGACTAAACATTATGAATTTTGCTCGTCACCCCTTTAAAGCTGCATTTTTGATCTGTATTTTCTTCCACACATGCAGACTAAGTGAACTCGTGACTTGTCTCTGTTTCCCCTTCATAATCGATGCCCTGTATATTCATAAATAAAAATCCTAGTCAAAAATCCCATTAACTGACCTCACTATGTCTTCCCTTCGCTTGACACTTTTGACTTATCTGTACCTGTGTTATGTTCCGCACCAGTATTGCATTTCAACAGAAAATACATCAATACAGCTGTTTCATGCAAACTTTGAAAGACTGTGTCAGAGAAGTGCTCATGCATCATCAGGAAGGTGCCATGCATGGATGTGAGACATTAAAACATGGGAGTAACAGAGCGTGAAAGCAAAGGGATGTGATGACAGCACCAGGAAAATTTTTCATTTATCAAAGTTAGATTCCCCCCCTAACCTACCCCCCTTGAGGCTTAATTCCTTGTGCTGTTCACTTTAAGATGTGGTGGGAGTTGAAGAGGGCAGCAATGGAGACAAGTTTAGCTCTTTGCCACTCTTTTCCTCCATGCTCGCAGGAAATACGTGCTGCACTTGGCGGACAATTACAGTCCTTGTAAATCTAGTTGAGAGAAGTCTGGCGGAGAAATATGGGAGAAGGTAAATCTTCAAAGGCAGTCTGAGGAAGAACATTAAGATAACTAAACATTCCATCAGGAAAGAGAGAATGTGATGAAAGTGTTGTTACAGTTTTATTTAGTTTCCCAATAAGCTTGGTCATGAACTGTTGCATTGGAGGTATCCTGTGTGAACGCCTCAAGTGAAAATTGTAACCATCAGTGTTTTCTCCCTTTTTTAAAGTGATCGGTGTCTTGTTGTCTAAGGTGAGCCAAGACTCTGTCATGACCTTCATGACTTTTAACTTCATCAGTCCTGAAATACTGAACTAGTAGATAGAATTCTAGAAATCGTATCAATGTGTGGGGGCCAGGGGCAGAAACAGCAAAAGCCCTCGGATGAGAAAAAGGGCACCCTTTTTCGTAGCTTATGAAAGAAGAATGGAGAAGGAGAGGAAAAGAAGGCCACAATATTTCCTCCTCCAAATGTGTTAAGTGAAAGCTCACATAAATCCCCTTGAAAGTGGATTAGCAAAAATATCTTTTCCTCTTAGGTTTCATTCAGACAGGAGCCAGTCTTGAAAAAGGGGTGTCCTTACATAAACACTGGACGGAATCTTATTAATCAAAGGCAGCAGTGCGCGAAACATAAGTCCAGGTTTTGGTTTAGTGTAGCATGGTAAAAGTCACTCACTTTTCACAGTTTCCACCCAAACAGTGGAAGCTGGCACCATGTTATAGAAAAGCTCAATTATAATATCAGGTTGGTGTTATTACTGTTGATTATGGGCTTTTGAAGACCCCACTCACCCCTGAGTTCACTTCCTTGCCCCTTCATGCTCTTTGAAATCTAACTCGCCTTGGAGGTTAATGAATCACCGGCATGGTTCCCTGTTTTACTTTCACCCTTGCCTTTTGTCACATTGACACACACATACACATTCAAGCACATTGGATTTTAGCCTCACATGTGTAGTTTTGGAGATTGGGAAGCCCCTTGGAGTTGGTTCTCTCAATCACGGGCGGCCGAGAGTGTGTGTTTTCTTAACCTCTGTCATGTTCATTTCAAATAAACTCAAACATTGCTTGAGTTAGTGCATGCTTACACAGAATCTAAAACACTCATTAGGTCCCAACGAGGAAAGAGACTGGTGCTAAAATGTGCTCCTACCATTAGCTTAGAGTTTACAGGACTCCACCTATTTAAACCTGCATTCATTGATATACTTCTTGTCCAATTTGGCACCAAGCTTTAACTGCTGCATTAACTTATCAAGTTCTGGCTAACTTTTTAGCAACAGTTTCCTGTACATCTCCAGCTGACACACAGCAACCCTAGCATTGATTTGATATTTTATTTCTGGCTGTCTGATATTTCTGAGTCCCTTTCAAACACCAGCCACTCTTCAAGCTAAATGGCACGCTATGCTTTCTAGCTAGTTGCTAACTTTATTTCTCACTATTGTTTAGTGTGGGTTTTATCTGAGCTTTTCACAGAAAACAGCTGCCTGCTTTGACTGAAAACAAAGTTTATGAGAGTAGCAAAAGTAAATTAAATTAATTAAAGGTGCATTAAGCTAAACAATTGAACTAATAATCACCAAAAAGCTAGTTCTTTGTTAGCATGCTAAACTTCAGCATGTTGACATGTAAGCAATGACATGTTAATGCGCTGATGGATAGCAGGTGTGCTTTAAGGCCAATGCTTAACAAGTTCACCATTTTAATGTTAGCATACAATTTTTTGCTAATTAGCGCTAACCACAAAGTCTAAACCCAGAGAGTAAAACCTCACAGTGACCCCTGATAAAAATTTAAGAGACCACCAAAGTCACTAGGATTCATCCTCTGAGGATGCTGAATGTCTGTACTAATTCCAATGATTATCACATCAGTAGTTATCAATATCCCAGTCCAGACTTATCTAGAACAACACAGATAGTTTTACTAATGAAATGTCTTTATAGTTTGGACATTAATTGACACAAACTGACATAGCATGTGTTGACTTTGGCGTCCTACTAAAACCCATCATATTTCCTTTAACTTCATCCCTAGGATTGCACAGCTGTACAGGAATGTCACAATTCCCATATTGGGAAAAAAGATTGCCAAATATGCAAATGTGTTGAAAAATTAGCAAGGCAGATTTGTAGTGTTGATTTAAAAAGCTTTTCAAATAAGAAATGTTTTCAGTGTTGTCAGCTCCCTTTCTTTACACGACAGTGTAACCCAGGATTTGGACTTGCTTTGGAAATATTTAGTCCCCTGCCAGATCCTAATGGTTCAGTCCAGTGAGGGTTTGCAGGATGCTTGACATTGGCACTGAACAGTTAGCATGTTTGCTTAGGGAAATGAGTTTGATAGATCCCCCTTTTAAGACTCCAGCAAGGGAGAGTTTAGCTGACACGCACAATTAACCTTTGGCTGAGTCTGGTTCCAGCATATCACACATCTTTTAGGGAGGATGGATGCAAACTTCAAAACGAGAATTAAATTATTGTCAGATTTGTCTCGTGTCAGGACACTGAAAGTGTGTGGGAAAAAAATTCCTGCGGACAATGAGAAAAATTCTCTTGAGAAAAACATGATCAGTGCATTCATCTCATCCATTTGCCTTAAGCGAGGACATCTGGTCACTTAAGAGGTTTTCAGTACATTTTAGTTGACAGGCACACACATCAGCAAAGCTTCCCTTATTAATATTCTTATGCCTGACTTATGTTTGCTTTACCCCTGCCTTGTAGTTGTGCAACATTTTAATGTTCAGCATTAGTGGCAGTGTGGACACGCCTGAGTGCAACGCTAGTCACGTCAGCAGAGATCTCATGTTGTATTTAGGCATCCAATACCAGGCTGTATTTTGATAAACTTTTCTCACATCACTTATTTGGCTTCCCATGTTAAATGCATTACTGTCTCTGGGGTATATACTGTTTAGAAGACTTTAAACTGTTGAGTCAGTCCGCGGAAAACGTGCTGTATTACATTTCCAGTAATATATTTTAGCAGTTTCTCACAAGTATAAGATGAGTTTTCACACTCATTCCTTTCATTCCTACAGAATGCAGACCGCTGCACACAGCTACCCTGCTGGTAGCTAATTATAAATAGTAAGATTTGATCTTTCATTCGTCTTTATAGAAACACATAAACCAAAAATGTTACGTTGCAGCTCAACAGCTGCCACATGCGCTGATCCATGCCCAACAAAAATGTGCTTGTGCATTATGACTGTGGTCATCTGAGGAGGCTTTTGCCCACATTTTACTACAGTGACTTATGTGTTGTTACAGATGCCTCCATAGTTTAAGTGATTGCAGCGAAACAGTGCTGAGTGTAGGGCTTTAGACCAGATTTGATTTGTCCTATTTAAGAGTCCACTGTGAGGCTCTTTCCCACACAAAGCTGGTGTAAGTTTTGTTGCAGTTGCTTAGCAGCACTACTCTTTTTTCCGCCCCACAACTGGAAATCTCCAAGTGTGAAGAACCTCAAGAACCCCAAACCCACATTCCCTGCTCCGCTGCTCCCTGCCTTGGCACAAGCCTTGGAGGCAGGCAATTGACCTGGGTCATTACAGGGTGTTTATGACCCAAGGGGAGCAGCTGAGGGCCCCGGCTCTGTGAATTTGTGCATCCTTGAGAATGCGGGCCCTGCTGTGCTGCTAATGGGCCCTATCCAAGATGCCTCTAACCCTTCACCCGTCTCCAAAAAGAGGTGGGTTACTACTTTTTTGATATCTCGTCTCCAGAGATTCTCCTCATCAAGAGGGATGTGCAGTTGAAAGCACAGACCAAAAAGGAAAACCCACACATTGCTCTGTAAAGTATTGCAGACAGAGTCTTACTACAATCTACCTACATTTCCCACTGTTACAATTTCTGCAGAGCGGAGTGGTGAAATATTATGGTGTGGAACCACTGTGGTATGAATAACAAAGAGCTTTAGAACAAAGAGGTTTAGTGTATCTCCTTTTTTATGTAACTCCATACAGAAAAATCCATACTTCAGAAATACTCTAATCAATAAAACATAGTTTGGATTTTTAAGTTTCAAACACTTCCCTTCCCATGCAATGAGCCAACATAAACTCTTTGTAATTATTCCTAGTTTAATCACAGATCTATCAGAATGTAGTTGCAGCATTGTATTTTAAGAGTTTTTTGAAATCCGAGATATTTTCAAACATTTTTTAAGGTTTGGGAAAAGTAGAAGTCTGCCTGGCGATAAATACAGGGGAAAACCTGTTATAGTGATTGTGTCTGTCTGGCTCAAATTGATAAGTGAATGAATCTTATGGCCAATTTTTTTCTTTTTCTTTAAATCACTTGCAGATTATGCACATTTTATGACATTTGTATACTTTTTAAACAATAATTACTAGAATAGACAACTTTTTCAAAATACATGCTTCAAATCCCTTTTGAATTACTGTAAAAATTTAATTTAAGAACACTATAATAGTGTACATTGTTGTATATAAGCTGTAACTCACTGTAGTGCTCTTCCTGTGCATATTCTTTCGTTGTCTCCATCACTAGAAGCCAAGACAGTTTCTCATAGATGACACAGTGTGGCCTGAGGAACACCAAGTTGCACTGTTGCATCTCCTCAGCTTACTTTTAGCAGATGTGTCATATGTTTGAAGAAAAATTCATTTTTTATGGAAAGTTAATTAATTTTTTCCCCCTTTATGGCTTGGGTATGTAAGCAGCACCACCTGTTAGTGACACTTACGTCAGGTAGCCAGCTGGGAGCAGGACAGGTTAGAAGAGTGTGATTGGAGGAAAGAAAAAAAAAGATTACTGTTCAGTTATTTTCCCATGTGATGTCATGGATGAAAAAATTAGCAAAAACTGTCTATTTGATTACTGTAAGCATTTTATTTACACAGCGTTTGTATAGGAGTGATTCTGTCCCAAGCTTTTTGATCCATAAAAGCAGCTGATCACTGGATCTGTGATCCATCTCCACTGTACTTGATGCTAAAGATGCTAAAATACATGTTAAACATACTTGCTTTGGTCTAGAGCTGACTTGTGCTGAGAGACAAACCCTATTCTTATTTCTGAATCTTTGAGCGTATCTTTAAAGGTTGTCCCAAGATCCACAATATGGCTCTATGTTATTCATTGCTTCCTTCTAATGAACTGTGTTGTAAAAAGTGACGTCTATCCATGTGAAAGTAAAGTGTTTATGCTTCTAACAGAAGATGAAACCTTGCCATCGTAGCCTCCTCTTGCTGCATCACATAACCTCATTGATCTCTCTCCAAGAATGCTGTTGCATATGTTTCTTGTCAAACTATGGTGCATTGACCTGCAGGACACCTCTTATAGGATCTTTTTTTTTTTAGGCTGCTGTATGGGCCAACGATGGGGACGCAGTGTTCATCAGGGAATTCACCCTGATTCGACGAGACCATCTTCCAGAGGAGCCTCTCCATGATGTCAGCCAAAAACCAGAAGACCCTGTGAGTTCCTGATCAGAAAACATTGCACTCATCGGTTTTAATTTCAACATAAACTTTAACTTCTACAACTGAAATGAGAAATAAATTGAAATGTCAGATAAAACTAAATCAGTCAATAAATCTGTTGGAGTGTGTTGACGTAACACGACACACCAGAGGAGTGAACAATCCGCCATATTACACCTCAGTAATGAATACATATGAATGATGATCCTGGTACACTGGGAGTGGAGGGCGGGCTGACCTAGCTTAATGCAAAACAGGGCAGCATGTGCAAACACACACATTTGAGGGCGGGGTGGCTTTTTTGCCTCATGTTACTCCCACTCTATCATCACCTTTGATGAGACATGAGCCCTGACCGCAACAGTTTTCTTAAGCCGGTTTCTCGCACAGATGTTTTATCTAATTGGGTGGGAGGGATGGTTGAGCCGCTGTTGTCACAGAAATCGACGCCGAGCTCGCCTATCTCATCATTCCTTTGTGATGCTATTGGTCCTGGCGCAATTTGAGAGGAGTCTGGACAGTTTGTGAATGATATTACCTTATCGCTAACAGGAATGCTATCTGGAGGTGAATTTTTCTATTTGCTTTGAAGACATTATGTAATTGACCTGACTTTACTCCTTTTTTTTTTCTTTTTTTCTTACCCACACATATGATCTTCTACGTTAGGTGAAAGGTGAAAAGTCCCTCCGAGGCAGCTGTCACAAGCTTCCACGCTCGGCTAAGTGACCCTTTTACCTTAATATAGATTATTCAGCAACAGTCTTTCACCCTTTGAACACTGATCAAATATGGTGACATTTCTTTTGAAATAGATGATCTGCTTGAACTTGCCATCACACTTGAAAGCAGGATCATGAGGGCTTATTTGAACATTCACATGTGCAGGATAGGCTTACAGATCAGCGGCATGCAGAGGTATTTTTCAGTTTTAAGGGGGGATCAGAGATCATTATGGACATACTTCCTTTCAGAGACACTCTTTTTTCTAAGGTGTAATATTCAGCATGTGAAGTAATATTTGCACCACCCAGTATCTTAAAGTGAAATATATTTGACAGCACTTTGGTCTATCTTTGCATTTTACATGCTTTTTTATATCCCAAAGCAGACTTAATGAAAACCCATTTGAAAACTCTGTTAGAAGTCAAGAATTTAAACTCAGCGATGCATGCTTTACTGTACTGTACTTAAAAACCACAAACAGCTATCTTTACAGCATTTGGACTTAACATTGCGACCAAGCAGCAGTTTGATTTATGATGCCCTGACCTCAAACTAATTTTTGAATTTGTATCAGCGAGTGCTTTTCAAACCAAACATCAGACAAAGTGTATTTATATAGCCGCTCCCAATTATGGTATTCATGCCATCCACGGCTCAATTCCTTTATGCAGGTTTTACTGGAATAAATTTGGTTGCTTTGTTTTGGTCAAAACACAGGTGCAAATAAGGTGCCTTGGTAGTGGCAGAACATTTGTTAAATGTAAATAAAACTAATAGTTCAACATTTTGGGAAATCCATTTGTTTCTGCCCAAGGGTTGGGTAAGAAGAGCAATATCACTCTAAAGTATGGATGCTAAATATTAAGCTAGAGCAGAAGTAGACTGTATGACTTTGCATAGAGGCTTAAAGCAAACTTTACCTGCTAGCCACTGTCAAAAAGCAGAAAAATCTATCAAAATGACTTTTTGATAAAGTTTATTGAATTTGTTTAACCGTTTTCACAGTAGACTTGTAACCAGACCAGCCATTTCTTTCTACTGCTGTGTTCAGACCATGTGCTAAGCTAGGCTAACAGGCTTCTGGTGTTAGCCTTATGTTTACCAATGTATGAGTGTGATATTGTGCTATTTATCTCTTTGCTAGAAATCACATGAATATTTTCCAAAATTCTGAACTTTTATTTTAAATAATATATTCTTGAGGTGCTAGAACTTTTAAGATAACCACACTGGATGTTTACCCCTGTTTCTGGTCTTTATGCTAAGCTAAGCTAACTGCCTCCTGGCTTTAGCTTTACAGCACTTTTTACTGGCATAAGTGTGGTATTATTCCTGTCAATTACCATTTTTAAGCATTTTGTATGTTAAATTATTCATTTAAAACATGGTCATTTAATAAGTGCCTAAGTTTAAGAAGAAAAGCATTTTATTTTAACTTAAGGTAATTGAAATCCCTGCCCCAATTTTAGTGTCTCCGCAATATGCAGTTCTGTCTCCGTTGAACAGAAACATAACAAAAAGTTGCACTTCACCCTTTGAAGTCATGATAAAGAAGAAAATATGAATGAAACTGACAGCATCCAGGCAGATTTTTGCAGGTTTTTTAGGGTCAGAACCTAATTAAAAGTAATTTAACTGAATTTAACCACCTGCAAGGTTTATCTCCCATTAATTTTAATTTCAAGAAAGGTTAAAAAGCCGTTTCATAAATGAGCCAACCGTTGCTGCATGTATGATGCTAACATGTCTTCAGATTGGGAGCCTGCAGACTCCCAGGAGCCACACTTATGATTCCTTTCAGCACTCAGTCGATTTTTGGTCTCAGTGCGCCTGTAGCGCTGCTCTATGTTGGATCTTGGTTCAATATTAAGCTTGATTCAAAGCCAAGACAAACGCAGCTTAATTAGCGAGCAACCCAGGAGGCAGATCTCAGACTCCAAAGTGTATTCGCTTTCTCTTGTTTAACTTTCAAGACTTTGTGCCAGGGTCGGTTGGTGGGCAATAAGACTGACCTCCCCAGCACCCTTTACCCTATCCCTCGAGAGGGCCACAGATGAATTGTTCTCTCTGAAGAGAAGTGTTTTTCCTGGCAGCCTCAGCAAGCGCTACTTCGTTGGAATAGAGCTGTCTTAAACGGCTAAGGCCAAACATACCTTTTTTTAAATTAGCCCATATTTATTATGTGATAGCAAGCATGTACTGTAGAGCTTCAACAATGTCAGCATTCATAAACAAATATTAAGTAGTTTATTGGGTTGAGAAGTTCCTGAATCAGTGTGCGGGGGGTCTGATGGCTGAAATGTTAGCGGCTGAGTCTGAGAAAGTCTTTTTTTCTCTCTGTTACATGACTGAATGAGTAAGACTGGGAAGATAAACAGAAAAGCTGGTCATAAATCTCACTCCGACTATGCCCACTCATTGTTTGGCCATGAATGAATTTTTCCAGCTTGTTAGTTTAAAAGGCAGCAGTGATCTCAAAACCGTCAAAATATGTTTTAAAATGGTGACAAACTCTGTTAATTATAAGTGAAATTTCCAGATTTATGTAACTGAGGGAAAATAACTAATCTGCAATGGTTTATTTTTGTAAAAACTTGAACTTTTGAGGTCATTGTAGAGTTTGAAACGCAATCTCCTTAGAAGTTTTTGTTCCTGGTGGCAGCCACTGCTCAACCTCAGTGTGTGATACAGGTAAAGAGCAGAAGAAATGATGACAGAGAACAAGTTTTGTCAGCTTTTAATAATTTGAAAAAAATGGGAAATTGAAAGTTTGGAGGGAAGGGAAAGAAAGCCTTTGGAAGAAAAGAAAGGGAGATAGAAACATAGACGCACCACATGCTTTTCTCCTCAGCTGGCTGCAGTCTAGACGGCAAATATGATCATCCTGTCAACAGACAACTTTAAAGTGGGTTACTGAAAGGTGATCCTTCATTTACTGGTAGAGTGTGTGTATATGTATACACATTTCAGTCCAGTTCCTACTTGTATTGTGCTTTGGTGAAGTTTCCCACTTGCAGAAATGACCTCAGTCACTGCATTTCAGCAGTTCTATAGGCTTAGGTGTTTTCAAGGTGTTACTGTATATTAGATTATTTAGAAAACCTAAAGATATAACTTTCAATTTAATCAAACATAGAAAGACTTTCTATTTTACCTAAACAGGGATGTTGCACTTGTGTAATGCAGTGCACAGTAGTTGCCACCAGAGGTCGGTCTCTGCTATTGAAACAGGCAGCTGAGCAAAGAAAGATGGCGACTGCGTGTGATGGGGGTAACGTTACAGAGCTAGTAAAAAAAGAAAAATGTCTTTGGCTCTGTTTAGGAGTGTTTAAGACCTGCTCCTGATAAAAGTGAGCCAGTCATAACTAATAAATCTGCCACCTGCTGGATATTTATATACTTAGCTGTCATGACATGAAAATATATTTCTCTCTCTTCTTTGTCAAAACAAATCATAAAAAAAAACAAAACAAAACAAAACAAAAATAGAGTCAAACAAAAATGTCTCCTTCTTTTTAAAGCTGCATTGAGCCAGATGATTTTTTTGGCCACTAGGGGCAGCGGGACAAGCTGAAAACACAACATCTGACATAACATAGGCAGCTAAGGAAACTGTTATGGATAACATGTAAGCTAGCAGTTGCTGTTTCACATTCAGTGTAAAAGTTTATTTGGAGCTAATTTATGGCCATTTAATGAATATAATTGCAAAAAATTGCGTGTTTTTTCAATTGTTTGGTGTCCAGGAACTCTTGGATGAAATAAGAAATATGTTTCAGTTTGTTCTCCAGCTGATTCGTGACTTTTCTGTTTGTAGATTCTGTGTTTTGGCAGGTAGTGTTTTGTGGATTTTTTTAGAGCTGCCTGCTGGGATTGTGGTTGTTGTCAAAAAAGCTTGTTGCACATTGCACATAGTCGTCAATTGTTTTATATACATAGTAGTAATAAGTGTAGTGTAAAACAGTGTGCTTATAACAGTATGTAGACTGCTCTTTTGCTCAGTACACCACCTTAAACTGGGGGTGGGGGGTGGGAGCTGGGGTGCACTGATTGCTGCTCTTGGTCACATGTTGTGTTACTCACCCATAAAGACTACAATATGAAGCATTGTGACATTGGTTGGTAAAGACGGTCATTAGAGCCCAGTGTGAAGACACTTCCTCCCTGCCTGTCCTCACATGTTTCATGGAATGGCAGTGACGTCCTCTTGTACTGGTGTCTCATCTTCCCACCTTTCCTCCTTCTCATCTTTCTGTTAGATGTTAGATGTTTTGTTAGACGTCTCTTCTTCTCTGCCCTCTGCCTCTCTCACTTCATCACATGCCAAGCAGTTCAGGCCTTAATGTTTTTATATGCTCAATTGCACCTCAGGCAATAACAGTCAGGGGCATTTTTTTTTCTCCTTAAAAAAAAAAAAAACCCTCAGGGTGAATAAATGCCGAGACGGTTCCGCCTTTTGGCAGGGTGTCAGGGTTCGGAGTGATTAAGGTCGGGCGAGTGAGGCCAAGGGCCAGTCTGGGTGGCAGGCGGGGGGGGCACTGAGTGGCCGAGGCAGCGGCAGCTTGAATGCAAGAGGCCCGTCGCTCAGCTGCACGCTGCCTTGGCAGCTGTGTTTTCCATGCAGCGCCAGGTGGAAAGGGCAACAGTCTCGCACAATTAAACACTTCATTTGTCTTCATTAAAAGGATGGGCATGTTAGTTTTGTCAGGCAGAGAGGATGTTTAGAGTCAGGTTTTTTTCCCACTGCATGCTGTGTTCAGTGGGGTTAACACCATTTTAAGTTGATGCTTTAGGGGTTTTAGCTGTCTTTCAGTTTAGGCTAAATAACCTTTATGGTCTTAAAGGTCCACCGTGGAGATAATGATTTTTTTTTAATCCTCTGAATAGAGGTAGGCTCGTTATTTCGCCCCATTTCCAGTCATTGTTCTAAGCTGAGCTAATTGGCTTTTGGCAAAAATCACAAATATATCATCAGTTACATATGTCACATTGTTCAGATATTGATAGGGTGTTTTTTCTTAAAGATTTAAATCTAATCAATATGTTACACGCAGAACCAGTGGAAACATACATTAGCAGAGCAGAGGAGTGTTCACTGACACGCTGTCATGTTTGCACTTTTATGCCATTTCCTCTTTTATCTCCCCATTGTGACCCTTCCACATCTGGTGACATCATTGTTTTTGCTCATATTTTTTTCACTGTCTGAGATGTTTTCTTTCAAGAAATTGGCTTCTCTGGAACGTTCCACGTTTCATGCCTTTGACTCGTTTATTTATTAGAAACGCTGCCTCTGTGTGAAGCTGTTCATGCCATAGTTTTATTGGAAAACCTTGAGTCCAAACAGTGAGTTAACGTCTGTTTTCGTGATGCCAGTTAGCCATGAATGCCAATGTTTGTTTTTGCATAACCAGCTATCTGAAAGATACCCAGACTCTGCTGAAATGAGTTTGTGAGACAAGCCAGGAGACCCTTTTTTGGCCATAGAATTGATGTCTATTGTGCTCGTAAAAGCAGAAAAAGAAAGGACTGAACAGGCGAGCGGTGAATTAGGAGACATTTGCCTCCCTTACTTGTGCGCTTTGGCTGGCTGACTGGTGTTTGGCGAACACACAAGAGCTGTTTGGAGGCTTGGTCTCAGCACTCTTGGAGAAAGTGCTGAGTGCTGGTGAATGTGGTGTAAAGCCACGTGGCTTTGGACGGGGGATCTTTCTCTCACCCCTGTGTTTGTTCCATCAACATATGTGTTCAGTAAAGCCTTGGCACTCGCAGCACCAAATCGAATATCTCCCAGCCTGCTTGATGTGGTCACACGCCAGTGCACTGTGGGTACTGGAGTGGTGCTGCTGAGGTAATACACCAGGGACAAGACTTTACCACAACACCCACATAACAAATGTGGGAGTGTGTGAGTGCATGCGGCCAGTAGCGTGTCTGTTGCTGGCTTCTGCCGCATGTGCATTCAAACCTGGGGAGCTTCAGACCCTCATGGTGTCCCATAGTTGTTTGTATTTGCATGCACAGCACTGTGCAATATGGGAATCCATGTGTGTGTTGAGCTTTTAACATCAAAACTTTGAACTTCACCTCATACATGCACAGCATTCAAAAGCATGTCTCTGATTAATAGGTACCCCCCCTCACATTGTCCTCACCCTCTTCTGCCCTCACTCTGTGCAGTGTTTTCTCCTCCTTAGCGTGTGAAGGCATGCACACATTTTTTTGGGCGAGTGACTGATTTCTAATTGTTTACATTTGAGGCTGCACTGTTGCAGATGTTGTATTCTCCTTCACGTTCGGCATTGATTTACACAGTCATGCACAGGAACAAACAGAGACACACTTGTACATTAGGGATGTGTTGATGCCAAAAGGTTTCATCCAGGAATTTTTTGGATGTCTTAGCTCTGAGATTTGGCCCTGAATGTGCTAATTGCCTCCAAGTGCAGGCGGTGTTACTGTTAAGCCTCTGTGTTTTGTTTCTTTTTTTCTGGCTCTGCGTGTATGTTTGGGCACGTGGGAAAGATCATTTAAGACCTTTGCCTTGAATGTGGTTTCATTTTGGTTGAATAACATGGTAATAAGAAAAATAAATTTTGCAGCCAAACAGAAAAACACATATCAACCTAACAAGCTCTTGTTCTTGGTGGTCCTCCACCCAAACTCGGACTTCACAGCTGTTTATGAAAAGTCAACAGAGATGTTGCTTTAAAATAAAAATGTCTCTAGGACATGTTGTTTTTCATATTTTGCTTCGTGACTCGAAATAAACTGACTAACAGCAGGGTGGCATTTGCTAGCTTTAATTCCTTCAGCAGAACTCCAATGTAAGCTTCTGTATGAGGTGTTCATAGTGGGCATTTGGCTGAGGGCATTTGCAGCCTGCCATATGTAGCCAATATTCAGTGTAAGCACCAGTGTTACCCTGAGTTACAGCAGTAATAACTTGCTGCTGAAGGATCCCTGGCTGAGTGTTTAGGTAAAGGGGTGGCAACCCATTTGCCAGGACTTAATGTTGGCATTGTACATTTCTGCAAACCAGATATGTTCAGACTTTTTGTTTCTTTACGCTTTTTACATTGAAACGTTAAATTTCTGTGGTTTCTGTCTGATTTGGTTTTGGCAAAAAATGTTACACTTTCATACCTGTTTTTTAACAAAGTTCTGTGTTTTCCTCTTAAAAACACTTTTTTGGGTCACTAAAAAAACAGCTGGATAATCTCCTGATGTCTCCTTAAAAATACCAGAACAGAAACAACAGCAAAGTCAAATGTCTGGAAATTTTCTTGTCGTTTCATAAACAACCCGGTTTTGTGACCATTAAAATGGTGTGATATAATAACATCTGACAAAAAGGAATATTTTATGATCTCAATTTGGGCCACAGTTTTGATGATTTTAGCTGATCTGCCATTTCATATTACAAAAGATTTCTCTAGAAAATAACCAACACGATCAAAAATCAAAATAATCATTGAAATATTTAGAATCAGCAATCCTGCGAGAATCAAAACTAAACACCGAATATGTGAAAATAAGTGAAAACATACAAAGTTTTCTTTCACAATGTCTCGATGACTTTTGTGTAGAAGCGTAACCCCAACCCACTGCAGCATTATGGTTATTATAATAATTACATGAAGGAATTTGTGCCCCACTATCAGGTAAGACCCACACTGAAACCAACATTTTTCAACAGTTGTCCAACAAACTTCTTCATGTTGTTGATTTTGCAGGTTTATAGTAAACAAAAATGTTGTTTACCTCAGTTAAAGTCTTTTGGATTGTAGAGATCGTCTGTCTGTTAGTTGTGTAATCTTGAAGGATACTAAGATCCCTCTGAGGCCGATGTTTTACTCAGCATCTGTGGTTGCGTTGGACTTGCAGCGTATTTAAAGAAGGTTGTGAACATGGTGGTCTCTCTCTGGTGCATCACTGCAAACTGGTGTAAGCCCTCTGAGCATAAACATTAAAAAAATGAAGACCATGACAGTGTGTTTGTGCAGATCTGCCGCAGGTCAATAAATACAAACACACTAACACATGCAAGCTCACACGTAGATGGTTTTGTGCTCGAAGGGAGTCCTGGGAGAGACAGTGATCTGTTCACAAACCACAAAACGGAGTCATGGTCCTGACACTCCTCCAAGTAGAGGAGTGATCAGAGCTTGAAACACAAGAAGGCAAACTCCCACCAAACCTTCACACAACGCAGAGGTCAGTGTTTGACTTCAGGGTCTCCTGAGGATGCAGGTAATGAATCATTTAAGTGTTTCATTTACTGTTTCTCACTCACAAAAACATACAACTCCTCATTTGACTTGGACCAATGCCATGGTGTTTTTATCTCTGGTTGATGTTAAGATGAAAAGGAGGCAAGTTAGTAAAGGTAAACTAACGAACCATTTTGAGTTATTTTCCTATATTAGCTCTTGGGAATGCTGATGTTCGACTGTTTCAGAGAGAAACCCTTAGTTTTCCTTTATTTATTGACTTAAATATTGTATTGTTTGAAGTAGTTGCTAGCATTTCAAAATACATTGAAAGGATCTTTTTACTAAGCTTAAACATTGAAAGCTGTTTTAAATTTCTTTTTTTAAACTATATTTTAAACTATATTTGCTCTTGACTATATAATCCATTCTCATGAAGAACAAAAGAAGATTTCAAGACTTTTTGTTTTGATGTTACAGAAATTGCAGACAGCCAACTGAGTAAAGACACATTTCTGTGTTCTAATATAGAGTGGTGTGTTAAATAGATTATTAGATATATCTGTATTATGAAAAGAAAACTGGGAACAGCAGTGCAGTGTTACAGTCACCTCCCATGTAATTGTGGAGAAAGCAGATGTCTGGAGAAATGTGATGAGGTTTTTAATGCAGATGAGTTTGTGCAGTTTACACCTCCTCTTCATCTTGGGAGTGTTTGACTACACGCCTCCTGTTTTGCAAACCCGGTGGGTTAGTCAGCTTTACCCCAAAGACTTGATTAAGGCCTATTTAAAAGATTTTTCAAAAAGATCTGGTTTACTGCTAATTAGCTTGAGTTTTTGTCGCTTGGTAGCAAAACTACAGCTGTGCTAACAGATCCAAAGTCCAAAAGTATTTGCCAAACAAAGCTTCCAAAGGAAAACTTTGGGACAAACAGTTAAAGAAAGACCTGTACAGCAGCACAATTCCCAGCAGCACAGATGAGTAATGCACACGATGTGTTTAAAGGGATATGAAGCGCCTCCTCATCAGCAGTATTCCTCCTTATGAACTCTCCTCCCTTCCAGGGAGAAACATCTTGTCCCAGCAGAGGCAGCTGCTTTCAGATGACGTGCCCCTGCGGTCTTCCACAGATCGTGCATGTGACCCCCCTCAGTTGTGCAACAACTCCGATGTGGTCTTGGCTTAATTGGTCTTGCCTCTGAGTGCTCATGCATGAGGTTTACAAATGCACTTGGGCTGATTGTGAGCACAGCCTGTTTTCTGATTCGAACACAACCACAGAGACAAATTCAACGCCAATGTGGTCTTAACTGCAGTGATGAGTCCTGGATTCGAGCACCAGACACTGGATTTGGAGATTCTGATATGTAACGGGCAGTAAAAGCAGTGTGATGCCAAAGCATTTTTAAAAGATTAGGATTCAATTTGCTTCCTTTAAACTTGAGGAATTGAACTGGATTCTATTCAGATGTCTAAAGTAGAAATAGACTGATTTTTTTCATAAAAGGAAACACCTATCCATAAGTCTTGTGTCGAGCAGCATTTGGTGCTTCAAGGACGTGCATCCTCCCACAACATGCATGCAAACTTCCTGCATTCTTTTCCCCTCTAGCTTTTTACTTTCAGACTCACGGCCCAATTCACGATGAAAGGTGACCCAGTGGAGCATCGACGCTTCCAGATTTATGAGCCCTTAGTGCAAGATGAAGGTCCCGCGATGAAAAGATTGTCTAGAGGCTTCAGGCTGAGAGCCAGGGTGTTAGTTGACTTAAGACAACTATTTAGGTTACATTGTCCCTCGAAGAAACGTCTGCATTGTGTTGCTCCACGGTGTGTCTGTGAAGATAGTCTCCTTGTGATTTATGACATTAATCTTCGCATGACTGTGGAGCCAAATGTGAATGTCTGCGGTAACGATGTGAAGCCATCAATCACTTGATCGCTGAAGAAATCATTAATATTACACAGAGAGCAACGAGAGCCCATCTCCATTCAGTTAGGCATGAGAAAACATTGAAGGGAGAATTAGAGAAAAACAGAGAAACATCTTTTTCAGCTCTTTCTTAATGACCTCTATAATAATAAGCACATTTTTTATTTCCTTAAACTAAAGAATGTGAAGTTATGATTTGCGGCGCCTCGGGTTTTTACAGGTTGAACCACAAGCAAACGAGCTGCATTTCTCACAATCAGTTTTTCTGAATGACCTCACTGGGATAATGATAGGGGGATGAAGCGCAGCAAAGGGAGCTTCTCTCCTCTGCTCCATCCTTCACAGTGGCAGGGGCCGTGGATGATGGAGTGATGGGTGGGAGGCGGAGGCGAAGGTGGGGGTTAAGAGGGATGAGGGAGAGGTTTCGCCCTCAATTGCATGGCGTCAGGCTGCGAAAGACACCAATTAGAGGGCGCGGAGTGAAGCCGCTCTAGATGAGCTCAGCCTGCGGCTCCTGTCTGGCACACTTAAGCACACCAGCGCTTAAAACAGGGGCCCCACTAGCTGCTTTTCTTTCCCGATATTGTTTGTGTATGTCCTCACATCTATGTTTGCAAGAATGTGATGACGACAGCTAAGCAATGTATCCACTAATGGTTTAGAATGTGTGTATGTGTGTGTGTGTGTGTGTGTGTGTGTGATGTATGGGGATGTCAGCCCTCTCGTTGGGAGGGAAGGAGGATTTATTTTAACACCCTCTCATTTCGTGTCTGATGCCAGGAGCTACGGGGTTTATGTAAACCTGTGCCACGCTCAGGAGGGCTTAGACCACCCCAAGCACTCCAGACACGTCTCGTCAGTCTTTGTCCTTCTATTGCACCTCCCATGGACTCTGTGTGTGTGTGTGTGTTTGAGGATATTATATGAGGCAACATGAAATTGAAACTGATGTTTGGAGCTCAGAGATTTGTGCTCAAACTTCTAGAGTTTTATAGCAACTCTACTCCTGTACTGTATTATAAATGGATACATTCAAGTCTGTCCTGCTCAGATGTGTCTTATCTCTGGCCTTCCTCTGACTCAGACCTGTCTGTAAGGGTCAAAGGTCAAAGTCAGCAACAAAACTGGTGGTCTCTCACTTACTGAGACTTCAGATGCTAATAAATAATAAATAGATTGTAAATAAGTAAAGAAATAAGTTGACAAGCTTGATATTTTCACTACGATTACAAACTGTTGAGAAGCCTTTAAGATGGGACTTAAAAGCACTTGTAGTTTTGTGTCTCAGACACAAGATGCTGCTCTTGAGCTGTAAAAGCTGCTGTGTTAAAAACTGCAGGTGGAGAGAAGTCTGTGCTCACTTTCTCCTTTTTAATGACAATTGATCTGAAAACTGATCTACGCACTTGCAAAGCTTCCTCCTTTTAATTTTTCTTCCGCTTCTTCTTTCTCCTTACTACGTTTACCCTGAAATAAACATGGTACAAGGAAGTGAATCCAGCCCTTGGAAAATAGTTTTCAGTTATGAGTCAGGATGGAATGAAGTAAGACTGGGCAATTTTTTTGGGAGCAAAAGGTTTCCTTCTTCTTTCTTTCCTCTCCGTCTCCTCCCCTGCTGTTCAGTTTTACTGCCCGAACAGCCGCCGACTGTATAACACCTCGCTGGTAGGGAGTTCACTACAGTAGCATATTTAGACAGCTGTAAGCCCAAAAGCTCCTGAGAAAACAGGGCAGAGGGGTTTTAATGTGGGAGCGGGATGGGAAGGGGGTGCGCTGATCCGTTGCAGCTCTCTTCCTGTGTGGTTACTCCTCAGTCATGCATCCAAATGCTTCCTCTCCCTCTCCATCACCTGGACCAGCTTTGACTTGATGCTTAGCTTGAAGGAAGACATCTTAGGCTTTGCTTTAATGAGTGTGCATTTGGTGATTTTGCTTTGTAAACTGTGAAAAAGAAACTTGGTCTAACAGTACTATAAAGGAAAAAAGCCTGAGTTTTGCACATAAACTGACTTTTCTCTGAGTGTATTAAACCCAATGAGGTGGCATGTTAACGTGCATAGTCTAAATATAACACACAGTGTGTCTTCTTCTTTCTCTCTCTTGTTCCCTGTCTGGCTAACACGCACTTTTACACACACAAGCATGTTACCCACAATGCCCTCAGATGCACAGATACAGATACTTCATAGTGAGCAGTAATCATCATCATTGTACAAATCCTCTAACCGCGTGTTTAAAGATAAGCCGACAATTTATTTGACACGCACTTTGAGTTTTTTTCGCTTAACCCGTCTGCCAACATGGAGGATTTATGACCACCAGTGCTGCAGCCAGCCAACAGGGGGTGAACATGAAGTTTTAGCCTCACTTATGGGGAGATGTCATGATGTGCATCTTTTTGCAGACATAGTTTGTACCTGGTCTTTCTTTTTGGAGTTTACACGTTCTTCTTGTGGTTTCCTCCCACCATCCAAAGACATTCAAATTAACCAGAGACTCTAAACTCCACGTTAGCATAAATGTGAGCATGAATGGCTGTTTGTCTCTTTGTGTCTGCCCTGTGATGAACTGGAAACCTATCCAGGCTGAACCCTGCTTTGCACCCATTGTTATTAGGATTAACTCCATGCCCCTGTGACCCTGTAGAGGATAAACAGTTACAGATAATGAATGGCATGAATGACAGGTATAACATTACACCAAGGATGTAAATAAAAAGAAATAAATCCCAAAGTCATCTGATAGGTGTGGTTTGCCACTATTTAGGGCTAATACCTGTTATTACGATTAATATTCTCTCCACAGCTTTCAGTCCTGCATTCAGTTTTGCACCGTTGGTCGTCTTCAGTTGGCAGTGATGCCTCCCCTGTTTGCCTCTGGTTACATCCAGAGGAGTAATGTCAGCTGTTTTGTTTTGCCACTGTCTTGTGGTAATACTTCTCGGATTCTGAGTTTCTAAAGCTTGGTATTATGTTCATTTCCACGGCAAAATAAAGCTCTGGAGCTCCTCTTCACCCTTGGGCAGGAGTCTGAGGGGAATTTTGGAGAAAAAGATGAGTGTTTTTTTTTAAATCATGTTTATCTTGAGGCTTTGGTGAAAAACCATAATATGTGTCCCGTGGGCCATATTTTCTTATTGACCTACCAGTGAGCGCTCTGTGTTTGATATGCCAGCGGTTTTGGGGAAAAAGGGGCAGGATGGCGGGCGCACGAGTGCTCCTTTTCCATATAGATCCGCGATCCGCTCGATGGGTTCAGACAGGCCGCGCTGAAACGCTATCCAGCAAATTTTATACAAGAGGGATGGAAAGAGCAAAGAAGACTTGATGGAGTGGCAGTCTGAAAAAGAGAGACGCTTAAAGAGAGAAAATGCAGATGAAATTGAAGTGTGGATGGCTCAAATGAGTCACCACATGTGCTCTTTTTCCACTCTGTCTTCGCCGCTCTTGTTCAGGATGTCTCTTTTTCACTTCCTTGTCTTTTCTACTCATACTGTAACAAAGACCACTGAAGTCAGCCAAAGTAAACGATCAGTTTATGATATATCCATCTTACTTCACACATTGTATTGGCTTAATGTCAACATCCTCCCTCGGCCTCCATTTTCCCAGTTCGGTTGCATCTTCTGTGCGTTTTTTCGGGGCTGATTACAGAAGCATATGTGTGAGGAATGCTTGATTGAGCTGCTCTGTGGCAGTCTGATGGATTGTTCCCTCTCTCTAAATGTGGGTGCTGCACGACAAAGGCCAGTTGATGTGTTGAAGTGTGGCTGCTTGAAAGAGCTGTCAGCACTCTGAGCACCAGGACGAGTAATGGACAGAGAGACAGATTGCATAAGAACTTATGTCATGTCTTTGATATGGAATCAAATAAAGGGCAATAAGATTTTGCATTTTTGAAAATATTTAAAGAATCTTTTTAAAGACTGTGGTTGCTGATCAAGATTTGTAAATTTGGGAAATTCAAGGTTTTGAATGTTCTTTCTCAAATGTGCACATATCTTAAAAACATTTGTGCACATTTGATCACTGACAAGTTTTTTTTGTCTCATCTAAGTTTTAGTCAGATGTTTACAAAAACTTTTAAATTTTCTCTGCAATTCCATATGTTATAAACATCGACAAACCAAATTTTTGCTTTATCTCCTTCTTGCTGTTGACAAAGCTTGATGTAAAATAATAGACTTTAAAATAACCATCATCTCACCAAGCAATGAGGAGCCGAGGTCCGAGCCAGTTTTCTCACATTTCAAACTGGCTAGTTCATATTAGTACAACAATAATAGTAAAGAAAGCCAAAATATTTCAGCCTTCATCAAGGAAATGAAGAATTGCTTTAGAAGTGTTTTGCTGAAAACCTGATTGTGTGCATTTACTGTGCAAGAATCGGTGAATTTTTGTGTTTCTCAGAGGGAATTAGAGCAGCACGCACAAAGTGTCATCCAGTTTTCTTTAATCTTTCCCGTATTCGTGGGTGAAGCTCAGGTCAGAATAAGGAACCTAAGCTCACACAGACTTTTGCTCTCCTCGTCATTGCATCACTATTTAACCAAGTGAAAAATGTCCGATTTCAGAGGAAGCTCCCAGGGTTAAAGCCTCCTTTGACCACCTTTATCATATTACCATCACTTTCTCTGATCGTCTCGGAGCCAAAGACAACACAGGATACATTTTGGACAATGGGAAACACATGTTACTGATGTGACTCAATTTTGGGGTTAAAAACTGACACCTCAGCAATGTGAAGCAGATACGGGAGATCAGACGTGTCTTTTTGTGGCTAGAAAAGCTTCAGCTCGCTCAGAGTAAATATTCCACGCTCACACATCATGAATTATAAGCTGCTGAGACAAACCAGGTGCCTTTTTATTTGGAGTCGCCCGCTTGGTGTCTCTACTAAAAAAAAAACTGCTGTTGAACCGTTGTGTCTCGTTTTTGCAATTACAAACGAGGCTAACAAGAGGGCCTGTTTCATGTCTGCACTTCAAAAAACATGTTCTGAACTGCATTTCTCTAGACTCTTGTGTTATGAATGAAGTAATTAGTCTGGATGTAGGCTCTGTGTCTCTTGGCATTGTGATATTGACTCAAATTAGCTGTTTGCTTCAAGTAGATGACTAGAAAGTTTTCCAAGTTTTGAGCATTTATCAAAGTTTTCCATTCCATCTTCATTCTTTGCACTGATATCCTGTCCTTTTTCCTGTTTTCTCCTACTATACATCCTGACATAACCGTGGATGTCATATTTACAGCTCTGCAATCCTGACGGAGCCCACTGCGGCCAAAAATCTTTGGTTTTATAGTGTTGATTACCACAAGGGGCTGCAGTATTTTTTTTCATCCCAGAGCATGATTTCCCAGGCAGCCTCCCGAACAAGCTGTCCAGGGCTCCCTGCTCATCAAGATACATAGAAAAGTTCCAACTACCTTGGAGCAGAGCAAACTTTGTCCTCTTTTTAGGCAGCAGATTAAGTTATCAAACTTCTTAACAAAGAAAACATAATGTAACGATCAGATGAGCCAAAGAGCTGTCTTTACTCTTTAAGAGCTGTGCAGTGGACGCATCTGGTCTCAGCCCAAGCTTTGATTTCTGTCACAGTGGCTGGACTACTCCATCATTACCGCACCATGAAAAAGTGCTGCCTAATCTCTGACAAGTTTTGGTTCCTATCAGAATCCTCAAATGTATTGCACTTGAAGGACATTAGAAAAAAAAATCATCAGTCTGTCTTAAGTAACCATTAATGTCTCTTTTTGTTTCCCAGAGCTTTTTGTTTGATCTGGAACAAACAGCAGCATCAACCCGAGCAAAAATGAAACCCTGAGACAAGGACTCTCTTGTTTTTAGCTTAAGACAAAACAGATCAAGCTGTTAATTACTGTTTACTGATTCCAATGATTGCAATCCCCACATGATTTAACTGCTGCAGCCACTGACTTGTAGCATTATGTCATCGAATAGAAGCCACTTCATTAGGGAGCATTTCCCCGTCTTACCTCTCATCCCACAAAGCAGCTCATAAGCATGCATGTAACTGTAGAGTAATTTATTTTGAAATGCATGAGGAAACCAAAACAAATTAGTCAGTCGGACAGGAAGGAGTTTTTTAGAGGGGCAGGAGGAGGGGGGACAAGGCCAAAATGAATGTTGAATATGAACAGCCCCAGATGGAGAAGTGATGCCTTCTGTTCAGTTTCACAGGACGGGAAGAGAGAGGATGGACAGACATGTTGTTCACACAGCTGTGTCCACTAAGGAAAGGAAGTGATCTCTTCACCTCATTATTAGACTATACGCTTTTATTCTCCCTGCTGTTGTTTTATTGTTATTTTAATAGGTAATACAATATTTGGTTGAGTGACCACACTGGCACATTTACAGTACAGTGTCAAAGTACAGAGTCTGTCTTTAATAACTAAAATCCTAACTATGATAATAATAATAATATCTAGCCAAATTAACTAACTGAATATGACATTTAAAAGCATAAGTCACTATAAATACAAGAAGGTGTTTAGTTTTCCAGTTACTTAATTCAGTCCAAATCAATGGGACAAGGAAATGTAAAAGGATGGAATAATCTAGTATGAATGTATATATATATATATTAATAATGCATGGAAATAGTAATTCCTAAAAAAAAACCTGTTGCTCATAAATTTGGAGGTTTTTCAAATGCTCAAAATTTGAAACATCAAAGGTGCATTTATACTTCTTTGACCACTTGAGGACAGCAAAATAAGCTAAAAACACATTACACTAAAACTACATGGTCATTAACCAATAAGGTGTTGGTAAGTTGACTAACATGTTAGCAAACAGTGAAGTACTCACAGCAGACTTGTAGCCATACATGCAAAACTTTACTCACGTGTTTTATGTATTTTTCTGTACTTGTAACCACTTTAGCTTTTATTTGGAGAAGCGCTTCTTGCTACCTCTCAAATATAAGTCCAGTGTTAACGCTCCTCTTTAGCCTTGTTTTGGTCTCCACCACCTCTACTCATGAAGCAAACATCTGGCTCTTTAACTCCTAATGCTGAATTTCTTTTGCTAGCCAGTTGGTAATCATCTGTCTGCTGTTGTGAGCAGGTAGTGTACAGAGGGATTTTAGAGAGTTTTTATTTGGAAAACAGCTGCTTTCTACAGAAGAAAACAAAACTACTAAGGGAAAAAATCATGTGCCAAAGAAATAAAGTTTCAGGACTAAAAAAAAGAAAAAAAACAACGGTATGCTGAAAGACATTAAATTGTTTTAGACATAAAGCAGAGGAAGTCTGTGAAATCTGGTGATCATCATGTTTTAGGTTCACCATGGCAAGGGACCCCTTTGACATACAGGTGCTCCACTGTTCATAAAGAAATATTGATTATAGCCACTCTAAAGTCAGCTAGTTTTATTTTTTTGGGGTTTCAGTTTTCAGAAAATAGTTCAGTGTCAGAAAACGTGTGTACACTGGTCTGTAAAGCTATAATATCCAGATGACATGGCAATATGGTCTCTATTTTGAAACACAGGGGATCAGTTAAGCTTGATGCTGGCTAGGAGTCCATAAATAAGCCATGGTGCTTAGTGTCTGCCCAGATCTGGATGTGGGTCCCACGCTCCCTGTTTCCCTCTAGCCCACCTTGGCAGGCCAGTTTAGCCAACTCCAGCGACTTTACACTAATAATTTATACCCATCCCCTCCTGTCATACCCTCTTTAAAACGCCACAGTGGCAGTGGTTGGGTTAAGGAGAGACGGCTTTTCGAGGGGAGTGTTGGCGTCATGGGACCCTGATGGAGTTAGCCTGTGCGATCACCAGAAAGCTGCTGAAATACATGAGCTCTCTTGGATGTGCTAATGGGAAAAGCTGAGTTCCTAGAACGTATGAATGTGGTTTCAGGAAGCAGTAAATGTCACTGCTGATTCTTAATTACGTGCCCCATTCCTCCTTTGCACTGTGGGCTGCATGTGGAGTTTTAGAGGCTTTCTCAGGTGGGATCAGATTGTGGTTACTGGCTTATTTAAAGTGTCACTATAAAGAGTACTGTAAATTCCTATGAAATAATGTGGCTTGAGTATATATTTTTTTGTTTTTCAAAGTGAGCAGATGTGTCCTTTCTCATGTAAACCTCTCCCTTGTCAAGAAGAAATTCATTTAAATTGATAATTGATCATTGATATTGACCATTTAAATGCTTTAAAACACACTGCTGATATTTTAATCTTGCTGTTTATTCTTTACCTGTTTTTTGATGTTGATTTCCAACTGGAAGGTGGCTGTAGCTCAGGAGCTAGAGTAGGCTGTTTGCTAACCAGAGAGTTGCTAGTTTGACACCTGACCTCTGCAGTCAAAGTGTCTTTTGTCAAAGTACTGAATGCCAAATTGGTCCAACTTGTGTTGTAACACACTTTGGGTAAAAGAAATAGAAAAACACTGAATAAATGCACTCCATTTTGATGTTAGCACTATAAGCACTATGAATGGCAATATCAGGACGTGGTCAGTCGTTCCAACACTGCAGCACATTCCTCATGAAGTGATGAATGTATTGCCGACACATTCATGGTCCCCAGAGGATGAATCTCACTGAATTTTGTGATCCATTCACTTTTTCTGCTGTGCCGCCATTTATTGTTGTTTAGAATATCTCAATTACAATTAGATGTACTGCTAAGACAGATGATACAGATGAGGGCTATGACCCTCTCAAGATGAACTGTAGTAACTTGATACACTAACATCTCATGTAGTGCCATCATCAGGTCAAAATTTCAGTAATCTCTGCAAGACTACCATCAGCTCTACTTTATTTTTAGTGCTAATAAGAGAATGTTAGCATGCTAACATGCTAAACCAAGATAAAGGTGGTAAACCTTATACTTGCTAAACATTTACGTGCTAGCTTTGTCATTATGAGCATGTTAGCTAACATTTGTATAGCTTAAAGCAGTGTTTTTCAACCAGTGTGCCGATCTCTGACGATCGTCAGGTGTGCTGCGGCACACCAGTAATGTACCTCAGCACACTGGTTGAAAAACACTGGCTTAAAGCAGCTCTGTGTCTCAGTGTCATACAGCCTCACAAAGCCAGTAGCTTCTCCTCAGAGGCTTAAGCTTGACAAAGTAAGCAGATAGGTCTTAGATCATACAAACTTCCTTCAAAAATATCTGTTGTTAGATTAATTTTATTGATATACTGATTCTGCTAGTAACCTTTGTCCTGTTTCTAAAGCACATGTAAAATACATTTACTGTTTTAAATGCAGAAACTGCCGTCGTAAAGCCGTCCAACACAACCTCACCTGATGTTCCGGCCCTATGCAAGCTCACAAAACCCTATAATGCAGCTGCTATTCTGAGAAACAAATCATTTCATTTTCATTCATGCTATAAACAGTTCTGGGACCAATATGCAAGCAGAAAAAATGTCTTCCTCTGCAAAGCTGTAGGGAGTTACAGTCAGTAAGTCTGCTGGACTGTAAGCCAGCAGAGATGGGTCTGTTAAAGGCCAAATTGGCGTTCGTCTTTTGCCTGTGCACATTATTTATCCCTAAAATGGGCTTGCATGCAGCACAATTCTTCCTCCCTTGTCAACCGTGATACAGTATTCTCAGAAGGTGTGTTTATGGCTGAGTAAATCTGTCATCTTCAGATTACCACAAAATACTGAAACCAAATATTGCTTGTATCACTTGAAGACCCAACAATTCAATTGACCTTCTCACATTATCACGTATTAGATAATAATTAATGGTTTAGAAGTTAATAAAAAATGAAGAAAAAATTTAAAGCTGACCATCAAAGAACAGATGAATAAAGAACATATTTAGAGAGATATTTAAACAAATGTTTTAGCAGTAATACATTAACTTTGAGTAGCTGGTTTGCAGTTCAGCTTCCATCTGGATTAAATTGGACTAAGTTGATTGTCAAAGAATTACATCTTTATTTTAATCCTCTGGTTTTGGGGAACAGGGAAGTGTGGTTGACTTTCAGCTGCAGCTCGTAAAATCCCTGTCCTGGTAAAACATTTTATTCTGTGGCCCAGAAAGCGTTTTAAACAATGGCTTTGGTGTAAATCATGAGTGGAGCACATGCATCGTTTGTGGGAGCAGTGGGCGGCTACCATTTATCCCGCTTGAATCATTTAAGTCTCCTCGTGGGAGCTGAGGGTTTGGGCTCTAGAGTGAAACTTAATGTCAGTCCTTGGTAACTTTAGCTTCATTTGTCTCTCATACTGAGAACTCGGGGCCTGTAAACCCGGTTCCTCACCCTGTGATATGTCAATTTTTTAATTTTGCCCTTTATTCCTCCACAGAGTAGAGGAAAGAATCAGTTGAATCTGTGCTGTGTGGAAATCCAACATTGTGGCCCCTACACAACACCAAAAAATGTTGTCAGTTTACATTTATATGTCATTTTGCATGAGAGAGCTTTTCTAGTGTAATTTTAAACCACAGTGAGTGATGATAGATGAAACATTGGTATGTTTTCCTTCAGTTTTCAGACTCGCAGGGATGTTAATTGGCTGGTTTTCCATCATTATGTCAAAAAATGAAAGCACCAAGAAGATTAAGCTAAGGACCCCGATAAAAGGAGACTCAACTTCTTTCATGCAATGTTTAAGTAAAATATAAAGCAAAAAATTGTACTTACACACATATGACAGAGTATTTTAGGTGTGATATTTAAAAATACCAAAGTTATGCCACTGAACTGAAATATATTGTTTGGGATAGTTAATAAAGGACGTATTTATGCAAATATAACTTGTATCGAATTCTACTGAAAGATTCCCCAGTAAAAAAATTTCCAGTGTCTTTATTATAGTTATAAAAAAGCAGAATTTCCCCTCAAGTTCTTCAACGTGTGGGTTCTTCTGCTGGAGGTCACAGCTCATTGCTACTGTAGTAAAACATAAAACATGATTTTCAAAAATGTGTTCCTACTTAATGTACCCATGCTTGGGGATTTAGAATAAAAATTTATAAAATAAAATTGTCAAACCTATGGCCAAAAATAGTCAACTAGCAATAAAAATGTTAGCATATCAGTTCTATCTTGCTTTCCCTTGTATGTGATGTGACCTTTTGTCTTGCAGGTTTTATAATCTTTTGTACTGCAAAGGAATTATTATTGTTTTGGGTGCACTAGCTTTTACCTCCCAGTAGAGTAGTTGGATAATCTGGCCAAACCGTTGGATTGTTTACAACCTGTCTGATTGTTTGAAATCTCCTCTTTCTTTCCCTGTTGAAAGTGATCTCGCCTCATTCTAAGATCTTAGCTTTTACTTCAGGGAGTTCAGTTTTATAATACCAGATTTAAACGAAGATGATGAATGTCTGCCGTGGACAATCAGTTTCCCTAATCTTGCACTCTCCCCTCATGCAACCTAATATCAAGCCTGCTCTCGTTTATAAAAACAATGCACTATAGGATTTTTCTCACTTCATCGTCTTCGTGGATTATTGTTTGAACTGTCAGGAGACATCTCCAGTGATGTTGTGGTAGAGAGTTGGCTCCAAGTCAGTGTCAGTCAAACACATTAATTTCCTCCTTGGGTGTTTAGTTTGAAACTCATGGCACATCGCGATGCTTCAGTTTATTTTCTGTAGTCATACATTTGCAAATATGAGATGGATTTCTTCTGAAAGCAAATATCAGACGGTTATGGATTAAGACTGTAAGGGTATAATTTCTGTGAAAGCCTGTAAGAATGCACATGTCTGCGTCCATTCCCGCTGGCACTACAAATACACTGATTTTAAGTGGATGTATGAGTGTGTATATGTGTGAATGTGGATGTACCTCTCAAATATTTCCAAGATTCACAGAATGTACAAACTTCCCCCAGTAACAAATTAAACAAGCCAAGTCCTTCACTGGCAGCAGGGAGTAAAGACTTCATGACGGGTTTGTTGTGCTTAACTTAAGTGTAAAAAGTGTGTGTGTGTGTGTGTATACCGGTTAAGTGTCGACACATCCGCTCTCATGTTGTGATTAGGGTTGCTGCCTATTTGCTCTGGAGTGCAGCACATTCCACTCAGCCTTAATTGATAGCAATTATGTGGTTTCTGATTTGGTGTTTGATTGGTAGGTGGATTTGAAGCCTTGATTTGAAGGGCACAGAGTTTTTATTGTCCTTGGAACATCAGGGTTGAAATGCCTGAATGATAGCCTACCATAGTCACATCAAGAGGGCACCGGTGGGTCGGCACCAACTCTGACTGCTCTGTTTCTTATTTAACTTTCTGTTTTGGCTTTTGTTTTCCAGTCTTGCCATCACAAACGTTATAACTGGAAAGTTACTCAGTGTAGAGTTTATTTCCTCTGTGCCAAGAGCTGTCCATCTTGCGGCTTGTTTTTCTCTATAACCAGAGGAATTGTCCCTCCAGGGGACACCTGGCTTGTTCCCCACCTCCACAGTGCAAATGTTCGCTGGCTCAGGCAGCCAGATGTTATGAAAGGCTCTATTGAAGTAGACCTTTAGCTCATAAAGAAATAGAAAAAAAACGGCACCGTGGCTGAAAAGGCTATCCTGATAGCTTCAGTGACCAGACTATGTCATCTGATTTCCATGGGGCTCTCACATATAACTCCTTGTAAAGCAAAAACACAGCCGGACATGAAGTCATGTGCTCTTAATATGTCTCATTTCAGTTAAGATGTATGCTTGTGTATCTGTGCATGCGTGGACATTTGAGGGTTTTCCTAAGATGCTCATAAAACAACACTGTCAAACTCCACATCCAAATGTAGTAAACCAGCAATAAACATGCTAGCAGATTAGCTTGCTCTGTGCAACTGAGACTTTTTTTGACATTTCCAGAACAGAGTGCTGGCACGAGGCAGAGCAAAGCAGGCCAGAGCTTAAAAGAAATGAGAAACAGTGGCATGAGCAAAATAAAATGAGAAAAAGGCAAGCAGGGAGGAAAGAAAGAGAAATAAAAAGTAGGAGAGAGAAATTTGAGATATAAGGTGAAGAAATGGAAAGAATCAAAGAGGGGAGAAAGTTGGTTTACAATTGTTGTCTGTCTGCTTTTATTCATACTCTGACAGTCTGTCAGACACACACACACACACACACACACACACACACACACACACACACACACACACACACACACACGCACACAGACACAAAAACGTGTGAAGTTGTGAAGTTGCAGCTGGCCCAGCTCCTTGTTTGAACTAGCACGCTTGACTGAGGCCCATTTATTGATTGGCTGGTACGCCATTCCTCAGGGACCAGTGGGTCTCAGCCACCCCCGCCCCCCCGCCAGATTACTCCACCAGCATTCACCCACAATTGCACACAAAACACAAAATCACGCACACACACACACACACATGTATGCACACCCATTCCCAGTCCTCCTCCCTCCCCGACCTCCCTCCCTCTTACCCTCCCTCCCCTCCTACCCTCCATCCCTCCCCCAAGTTACTCCTGAGAAAAAAAGACGGGAGCAAGTCAGAGAGGAGACAGCAGGCAGGCAGGACGCACAGAGTGACCCAGAGAGGAGAGCATCACACATCGGGCTCACACACATAAAACACACACAGTCAGAGCCGGAGTGGTTGACTCCCACCCTTAGAAACGGCATGGAGCAAGATTTTTTATCTTGCAAACTACTGGTGACAGCTCTTCTCATCCTGGTACTGTATTATTTATTTTTCCTATCCTGTTAAAGTGATATTTTTGTATTTTCTCTTAATTTAATCAATAATACACATGAATTTTACTGCCATTTTAACAACAAATGATGCATTTAAAAGCATGTGTTCTAATAGACAGCTTCACTGTGTAGAATCATGTATGCATGTGCAGTTTATATTTTATGATGTTGTAATACTCTGTAGTAGAAATACACCTTTCAGTTGCTGGAGCCCTCTCATTGGTAGCTTCAGCAAAGCAGTCGGTGTCACCTGACTTGTCCAATTTACTCCCACTGAAATATCACCATGCCTTCTTTGTGTTTTTTATTGCAATATCAAAAGTAGACCCGTCTTTCTCTGAGCTTTGGGCTCCCTGTTACATTACAGTAACTGCCCTACTTGCGGCATGATGGTGAGTACAGTGCCGTGCAGCACTGAGCAGACGACAAGGGATTCAGCAGATGTGCAAATATCGTATGTCTTGCCAACTAAAAAAGGCCATCGTATGTATATTGACACAGTCTGCAAAAAAAGGTACTAGAGTCGGGTTTCTTTCCCCTGTCGAGGAGTTTTCCATCTCTAAGGAAAATGTCCCGAGTCTCAGCTGCTGACAGGTGACTTAAATAGAATCTGTCCATCAGAATAACATATAATGTTGAGATCACTGGTCTTTTATCATATGCTCATTTCCTTTCTTCCACTTGATGTGAAAACATGGGATGGTTGACAGCCAAGGGGCCCCTGTGATCTCTGTTTTTCTCATAGTAAAAGAGCCAGAGAACAAATACATCTAAATGCAAATGCTTTGTTGTGTAAATGATACTGTTAAGGTGGAGATAAATCTTTGCAGGGATCAGTAGAAGAGAAGTGGGAGATGTAGTGATGGAGTGTAAGGAGGGCTCAAAGTGGATACTCGAGCCATTTGATTATTGGCTCCAAATCCCAGCAGGATGGCCGATACTAGTGGAGCCTTGTGCTCTGATGTTTTCAATGTGAACAATAGCAGCACAGTAAGCCAAACAAGTGCCTCGTCTTC
Source organism: Acanthurus lineatus (assembly GCA_029814665.1). NCBI lineage: Eukaryota > Metazoa > Chordata > Actinopteri > Acanthuriformes > Acanthuridae > Acanthurus > Acanthurus lineatus. The sequence continues at coordinate 6,759,467 of JAPZDV010000016.1, forward strand.
ATCCCTCCATCCCTTTATCTACACTTCCTCCTCTTTCCTCACCAACCTTTTTATGCCTTTCGGCTGTCTTGGCTTTGTAACACACAGCTTCCAGCCGCAATTGAGTGCAAAATTCTCTGATTGCTTTTCAAAGGAGAATTAAGGTGGTGTGCTAACCGGCTGCCCAGAGTGCTGCCTGTGTTTATTTACCGTAGATCCAAACATTGAAATAGTTGGCCCGTGCAGAAAGTAGCGCCGTTGCCGATATGTTTGGCTGCGTGTGCTTTTGGCTGCGTGTTTGGGTCTTGCCGTTCCCCTCTGCTGTTCCTCAGGCGTCATCAGCACTGACAGCAATTTATATCAGTCCCCACGCACTTTTAATAATGCCAACCCACAGCCCCACTCCACAGCGTACAGCATGGCTGTTTTTGCTACTGTGACCCAAAGAAAATAATCAATGCAGTAGTATTACTACCTTGTATCTGCTTTCCTCTGCAAGATCCATTCATCTTTGTAGAAGAAGCCCGGTGCCATGCTGTTGAATAAAAGGGCCAGTGAAGTCAAAATAACTTGGCACATCCCAAGTTTTTCCTCTAAAATCTTACGGGGGTGTATCTTAAATGGAAGACTGGACATTTACTATAAACTGTTTGTCAGCTCGATGGGCATAAATCTTTTTAAGAGCAGGTGTTACACATAAAGTTCTCATAGTCCCTCCTTTATTCAGTGTTTTCAGGGTAAGTGGGCTTGTCCGGCCTCACATTTCATTCCTAATCTGTGGGATTTAGGGATTTTTAAGTCCTTGTCAAAAACTCTGCTGGATGTGTGAGCACAAACTGCACCATTGTGGTGGAAAGACCCGGCGGCTGTCTGAAGCACACAAAAGCTGCATTTCAGCAATCTTAAAATATTCTTTCATGGCTCATCAACAGCAGACAGACTGCCTAAGTATTCAGGTTATTGTGGAAAATGATAATTTTATTCTATATCTATTTATTTCTCCTCATGGCCTTTAAACCTCTGGTGAATGGCAGATTATTTTATTGAACGTCTTTGCACCTCTAGTCTTTTAACCACATTCTCGCTGCCATAGGAGGTGGATGATTTGTTCCAGTGTGTGTTCCAAGTTTTTACTTATGCAGGTTTTCATCCATTCAACAGGTATAGAGCCACTTTTTTCTTGGCCTCAGTCTTACTGGCAGAGTAAAATACCTCACTGCGCAATGCCGTCCTTGTTCTTGATAGCAAAAGCAATCTATTTTCCTTTTCACTCCATCTGAGCCGAGTTTTCACACAACATACCTCTCTCAGCTTCATTCAGTCGGTTCTGCAAATGGCATTGAGGAGAACTTGGCTGCTAAGCAAAGCCAAGAGAAAGAAACATAACTCATACAGAGAAGTAGATGATCCGCGTCAGATGACAGTGCCAGCCTTGCAAATAAACATCTTCCGTCAGTCCAGTCGAATGGAATCTGAAAATACAAAGGGCCTTGAAAGGCAAAGGGGAGTTAAAAGAGTGTGAGATAGAGGGGTGGAGAGGATCTTTATTTCTTTGGCTGTCATTCTTCATCTGAGATGCACATTTTCCTCGCAGTCGCAAAATTCATCTTCTCATAATATTGATCTTGGACCCCGCGGTAATATCCCTCCCTCTGCTGCCAAATACAGCATGATGCAATTAACAGAGAGACGCGCACAAGCAAAGCCCAAAGTTTCAGAGAGGACTAGCGTTTTATAATCTGGATGACTCAGACATTTAAAATATGCGAGGGGGCAAAAGTCGAGAGCTTTTGATTACTTCCCCTCGCAGTTTCTCTCGTTCTGTCATGTGCACTCCTGTTTCGTTTTCAGAAGCTCGTGGAATTTAGTTCAGGCTCTCAACCAGCAGATCTGGCTTTGTTGTGTGCTCTGCAAGAGAATGAGGAAGCCACGACTCAAATGGCTGAGGAGTGGGCATGCTGGTTACTCTTATTATGAAAAAGACATTAAACATAACTTAGCTTTATGTTATTTTATCATGCTAAATGTGATAATGGTGAAAATGTAAATGTAAAAGCTTGCACATGTGTATAAACTCTTCACTTTCTTTTTCCCTGGTGTGCAGAGCTCGCGGACGGCACGATCAGAGGAGGACAGAGACACTCTGTGGGATGCCTGGGGCTCATGGAGTGAATGCTCTCGCACGTGTGGAGGAGGCGCCTCGTACTCCCTCAGACGATGCCTCAGTTCCAAGTAAGGCCCCATCTAAACCACTTTCCACTCTAAAACCTGATGTATACTTTACAAAACACATGTAACAGCATAGTGGGTAATACTACGGGTGGTGCTCATGTTTTTTGCATCATGAAACTTTCCTACACTGAACCCAGAGACCAGAGTACAGAATGATGCTTTGCATTAAGTCTCCGTTTAAGAGATGCTTACATCACAGGAGAGGAGGATTTACAGTAAATTGGATGTATAATTTTAAGCTTGAGCCTCACTGACCTTCAGATAAATAGAAATATCACATGGACAATTTGTAAGTGTGTGTTCAAACACTATCCAAGGTAATCTCTTCTTCTAAGAGGCAAAGTCCTGGCTGGGGTTGGACTGGTTTTTATTAAAGTGCCATATCGGGGCTTTAGGATTCAAGAGAGAGGGAAGGAGGGGGGGGGGTCTTCTTCTGTTGCCAAATAAATCCAGACAGCTTCACTAATAGTGTGAGTAAATCTCACCATTCGCTCTGTTCCTTTGGGCTGTAATCGGAGCACTCAATCTATGTACGACTGCTAAGTGACTGTTAAACAGCCTTGATCAGGCGACTGAGATCACTTGTCCATCCACCTCTTAAAGCTGTCCAAACGGCAATGTGATCTTAAATATTGTATTTGTCAGTGACAATAGAGATCTGATTTTCAGCCATGGCCCAGACATGTTTCTTTACAAATCAGATTGCAACAATTAATGTCTTTTGCCAAACTGCATGTCACTTTTAATAGATCTTTCCTGTGATAGAGTTTGGACTCTGCAAGCAATGAACCCACATTGGTCTGAATCCCAATGCTCATCATCATGGCCTAAATCTGGAGATAAACTGGAGCTTTAGACCTCTTGGTTCTCTCTTATCCTTGTGCCAAAGTCCCTTGCTGGTTAGGCTTCAAGCTAACCCAGTGGGCTTTGAGATTAAAGCACGAGGCTGAGTGTACTGGGCAAAGTGGTCAATTACAAATGGATCTGAGCAACGAGAGAAAAAAAAATGGTGGAGTTAGAGGTATGTTTTCCATAGAAATGTCACATTTATAGACTGGGAAATAGCTGCAGGGTGACTTCACTGCATTCCTGTCTTTTACAGTTCCCTATATGTATTGGTAGCCAGTGAGCTTGGCTGCCAAAGTCACCTCTGTTTCACTGTTTGGGGCTTCGGGGGGAGCTGCAGCAGTGACAGGAGCAGCCAACGAGATCATAAAACAATGCAAGTGTCTCAAACATGCTGACAAAACAGAGCGGCTCGTACCTGAGGTCATGACCCAGATGTTCTTCAGCGTGCCATAACCATGAATCTGTCTGCAGTGGTACTGGGAAGCCAGGCTGAGAAGCATGAGGCTGTCAAAACCTCAAACCCAAAGTGCCAGACCTCCCGTGTACTGCATTGTAAACACTGAGGTCAATGGCTTTTTTTTGAGCGGTTCATTTCATGATATCAGCAGCAGACGTTACTCTCCGCTTGCCCAGACTCTTTTGGTCAGGCAAACCTCAGAATGCTACTGGCTGTAAAAGCAATTGACGTGTTAAGAGGTGTTTGGGGTTTGAGCTCCATGTGGGATGGAGGCGTTGTGTGTATGTGTAGGAATACACGCTCTTGTAAAGTCCAGGAGAGTATGTTTACAAACTCCTGTATTTTTTGGCAGTGGAGGTAATGTATGGGGTTCTTCAGTGAATGCTACGACCCTCTGTCCCACCTCATCCCACCTCACCCTGCTGTTGCGTGGGAACGAGGGGAGCAGTAGCCTGGAACCTGGTGGCAGATCAAACAGCGCCATTAAAAAAGCACAGCACAAGGCCCCTTGTGTGTATGTGTGTGTGTGTGCGCATGTGTGTGTGTGTGACTCTTTGGAAAGCGAGGCTGGAAACAAGCCTGCAACACCCTCCAAACCAATACCACTCCAACTCTCTGACCTTTAAGTGCACACACACACACACACACACACTCACACACGACACAAACACACAAATGCATATGTGGGACCGACCACTAATGCAGGAACGCAACAGTTAGACAACCTCCCAAAAGGGTGCATGCAAAGTGCAGACTAAACACACAGATTGCCTGGTCCCTATTAGTCCCACCCGCACAGCACACTTCAATTGATCACAATCTGCATTATTAACAACAGCATGGCTGCTTTAGAGCAAGTGTGGATGTATGGATTGGGTGTCACTGCAAGAGAAAGCACTGTTTGCCAACCCCAGACCTCTTTATGAGGCTCAGAGTTGGCAAACTCTTGTCATTTCTCTATAAAAAAAGAGGCCAGTCTCAACTTTATTTTCACTTGACTAAATAATCTAATCAGACATGTACCTTAAAATATAAAAATGTAAAAATCGCAAAGAAAAAATTCTCATCCCAGAAAAGGATGTTTTTGCATTCACTGGGCCAGTGATTTACAGAAATTACTTGCAGTAACCTTAAATAACTGAGGCACTCATGACACATACATGTGTAAAGTCTATCTTTAAGTGGTAGGTTAGTTAAAAGTGAAATTTTCTGTGAGGCAGTGGCCAATTAACTTTCTCTAATTAACTTGGGCCTGGCACCTTAATTATATCTTCTGCTTTACAGTGTAGGGGACCACCCTCTGTCTACATGCTGTGCTAAAAACACCCCTCTTCACCACTGTACCACTTAGCTCATTTGGTGCCAGAATAACTGTAACAACAAAAATCTCTTTATAGATCATACAATTAAAAAGTTAGAATTACAAGGTTTTAGTCTAAAAGAAAGCCTTTACGAACATCTAAAACCTTTTCAGTTGACCCCCACCAGGTGGCATGTCCTGTCACTATGCCACAAGATATGCAATATTTTCAAAACTTTATCACTAGAAGGCCTAAAAATGTAAGATGACTAAGAGTGTATGGCTAAATGCTAATATCTGCATGCTAAAATTCTAATTTAAAGCTTGATATAGAAAAATGTTTTTCATGTTTACCATCCTAGTATAATTTGTTAGCATAGGGGGCTAAGATCTGCTAATTAATGCTGAGCACAAAGTACAATATCATTATGCAGATGTTTAGTCATTAACCAAAAAAAATATTTAGTTTTTACCTGATGACTGGTGGTTTTATAAATAGTTGAGGGATCATTACAGTTAATAATATTCATCATTAGGGGGACATGAATGTCTTACTGCAATCCATCTAATAGTTGTTTTCATTTTTCACCCCAAACCACAACTTCATAGGAAAACCAGTGCATCAGCTGGACACATCTGCCATCCTGTAAATGTGAAAACTTTGACTTACCGGTGACATTACATAAAAAGTTCTTAAGATTCATCCTATGGGCACCATTGACAGTCGTTCTAAATTAAATTTCAGTCGAAACTGTAGATATCAAGATCTGGTTAATAACCTGGAGACCATAAATGCCAGACAGTGTAATCATGGCAATCATTGTCCAGTTAATATTAAAAAAAATGTAATATTTACTGGACCAAAGTGGGGAACCAACCAACTGACTGACTGACACAGCCACAATGCTGGTTTGGTTAAAAATGTGTGGGAGGCAATGGGATCATTAAAATCAAAAGAATTTATCTGGTGGGGTCATGAATGTACCAGCTAAATTTCTTCTCTGTCTGTTCGTTCAATTGAAGCATCTTGTAAGCAAAGCTGCCTCTTCAACTTGAGCGTAGATCAAAGATCTTATCGGATGGGATTCCCAGGTCCAATTTGAGTCAGGTTGGGGGTCTTTGATGCGGAAAAGTCAGAGAACCACTGCAACCACTTCTTAGACAGCCTGACGGCTTTCAAGCTACACATTTTTATGTGCCCACTCGCCTCAATTGTATCAATATTATGGCAAAGGTTATGGAGCCCTGGTTGCAATTACTTTCAATCTAGTGAGAAGAGTTTATGATGTATATCAACTTTATGAGCCTGACTACTTTTACTGCCTTTTCAATTTTAAATATGAATTATTACTATAATGTTTTATGGTCGCAATAGATTTTAGACCAAATGTTGTACGAGGATAAGTTATTGGTGTTAGATGATAGCAATTGATGAGCAACCTCTTTAGCTGAGTGTTTTGTGTATGCTTAGCAGAAAAGAGTGGAGTCAGAGTCTGTAAGTTATCAGGAATTCAGATTTTTCAACCAAGGTGTGTTTTTCTAACCTATGATGATGCTATGATGAATGCCTAGTCCCAACTTTACTGCTGCTTGGCCTCCGTGTTGCAGCTTCCAAAGTCAAGAGGAAAAGAAAATGGAAATTAATTTCTTTCCCTTTGCATGATTTTTTTTAACATCTAGTTTATAATGTATATCGTTTGTCCCACTGATCCAGATCTTTGCTACCTGTCTCTCAACTCCTGGTCTTTTAAAGTCTTTTGTTTGGGTTCAAGCCTCATGAACTGCTGTTTGCCTTGGCACAGCAGTCTGTCTGGATTCGTCACAGGGACTAGTGTTCTTGCCATGACACACACTTCAAATCCACTCCCTTTGCTCTCTGGATAATACTGTAAAAATCTTAAAGCCCTCGTTCAACCTTGAGTCCAAACTCAGCAACGTTGCCTCCAATCATAACTCCAGATTAGCTAAGGGCCGATGACAGTGGAATTCCTCTTAAGTTCCCAAACTCCAAAGAATATCCTTTGATTAGTTTCCGCTGGGGTCTTGGATAATTGGCCTATCATAGTCACCATCAATGGTTTATCATCACTCAGCATCAAAGTACAAAAAATCCTAATCTTCAATAAGAGGTTAGCTCCATAATTTGGGCAGACACTGCAGACTGTCATGCAGAGAGTCGTGATTCAAACTGCTCCAATCTGTTCAGCAGACTAAGCTCAGATTGCTATCATGTCTCTGTCGTAACTGTTGTATGTGTTATACTGTTGGCTTTTCAAAGCTAGGGTTAGTTCAAAAATTGAAAAATAAGACAAATAAGGAATTTAGTGTTATGTTTTAGTATTTTCAGAAACTATTGTCTTCTACTCATTTTCCTTTTTCCATTACTGAATCTGTGAAGGTTTAAATTTTCTCATTTTTATCCAGATTGTTTTGTTCCTTATTTTTTTTTAGTAAATTTATGATGTTTGTTTGAAATCAAATGGTTCCAGTCACTTTTCTCCACAAATCCAAGTCGTGTTTCTTGTTGATAGAAAAGCCAGTGTTTGCTCGCTAAATAACTAATGAGGATGGTGGTCAAGCTGAAAATCAGACTTGCTTAATCACTAGAAAGCTTGACACAGAGGACAAAGACAAACAGGGGACTGGAAGCCTATGAACTAAAAACACAAGTGCCTCAGGGATAATCGGGTAGAGGTGAAGCATACCAGGGCAGGGTGGTTAATTACAGAAGTGGGAACACACGGGGGGCGGGAAATGGGTATCTAAATCTAAAACAACACAAAATGAAATAAGAAGTAAAGCAAAAAAATGTAAAACAGAGAAAACATAACACTGACTGGATGAGACGTGACATGCTGTGCCTGAGTACAAGCATGCAAGCATGGCTAGAGACTCTTTGTCTAGCTCTGTTAAACCGCCATTCTTATGGAAATTATGATCATCGAAATATGATCCATTTCATCCAATTTGTTTGCTAAATAAATGCATTTGCTTCATTGTGCCCCCTCCCCAATTCTGAAACCAAACACACGCCCTTGTATTTATGCATGGTCGCATTGTGCGAATGAGACTTTTAAACCTTTGCAAACACGCCACAGAGTGCACTTTTGTGGGTTGCCACATCATCACCGTAGGATTCCAGCGTCTGCTCAGCAATTTAAAAAATGATAAGAGTCAATGGCTGAAATACCAGCTGCCTCGCGCAACATGATTGGTGTGCATTGTGGTTTGTTCTGTCGTTCACCCCCGAAGTTCAGCCGCATGTTCATTTTGTCTTCCGCAGGACCTGCGAAGGGCAGAATATCAAATATCGCACATGCAGTAATGTGGTAAGTTCAGCAAACTCATCTTTATGTAACGGATGTCATTAGAGCCTTTAAGTGGTTTATGTTGAATTAAAGTGAAGTAGCAAAATGTGATTGAGAATTCAGTGTGGTGGAACTGTGAAAATATTGCCAAGGTTCATGGTAAAGGAGTGTAATTTAGTAACCTGTGGTCCTGTTGTTTGAGAGGAATGAGAAGTTCTGTGTGTGAGAGAGTGTGTGTGTTTGTGTGTGTGGATTGGGGGTACATTTTTACAACTAAGTCATATGCAAATATTTTCAGGATTGTCCTCCAGATGCCGGTGATTTCCGTGCACAGCAGTGCTCAGCTCACGCAGATGTGCGATACCAGGGTCAGTACCATGAGTGGCTGCCCGTGTACAACGACCCGGACAACCCTTGTGCTCTCAAGTGCAAAGCCAAAGGATCGGGCCTTGTGGTGGAGCTGGCCCCCAAGGTGCTGGATGGGACACGCTGTTACACAGAGTCCTTGGACATGTGTATCAGTGGAGTCTGCCAGGTAGGAGAAACAATCACAGAAACGTATTGTTCTTTTTATTGCTTTGTTTGTGTATGAGGAGCTCATATTTCTTTCATTTTAATTTATCTATTGTGGGAATATCAATGTTTGGACATTTGATGGGTTTTGTCCTCCCAGGAAAGACTTCTCAGAAACCAATTATATAATTTAGTTCAATTTTCAATAAGACAGTATGAAAGATTTATCTCCCATTGTAGAGTATCAAAACAGAGTGCTGTGAACAATCACAGGCTTAAATTAAAGAGGGGTTTTAGAGAACTATGCTATGCATACCAAGTATTTATGCAGCTTTAAAGGCTTTGAAAGTAGCTTTGAAACACATTATATCATTATTGAATACAATTAGACATCTTTCTTACATAATTACATACTTAGACATTTATAAAAATTCCTTTTGAGGGTTTACGGTTCGAGAGAGAACAAAATCTTTAACAACAATGGAATGAGCATTTGTTAGAAAAGGAAGTACACATTTTGCCTCAAAGCTGCAATTTATTTTATTTACTTATATAGATTTTTTTATACTCAACAATATATTTATTGGTTCACAAGCTGTGTTGTTATAGTGAATTTGTGAGAGCCAAAACATGAATAAATCAGAGAAAACCTATGCATGGAAGGTTTACCTCCCATGCTAACAACATGCCATCTGCTTTACAAATGCATACCCAATGAGACTTATGTTTAAGATCAGGCCTTTGATTGACAGTCCAGGAAATAGTTTGCAATGCATTTTTTCCTGGTTGAATGAAATTACGTCTCAAGGCGTTGTGTGTGCGGAAACACACGAGGATTTTAATACACTCTTACCATGCTGAGAATCACGCTGTGGTTTGGGTTTTGTCTTACCAACAGAAATTGCAAAAGACTCCATCAATCAACTGTGGACGGTTGGCGATAGGCTGTAATAGAAAATAGCGGGGAACATTCTTGGAAAAACCAGTGATCAACTCAAAGGAGATGTTTAAAGCTATCTTAGAAATACAGACAATAGATCTGGAATGAATAAGAAGGAAACCAGTGTGTTTGGAATTTTAATAAATGTACATTAAATAAGAGAAAATAAGAAAGATGTTTTTCTTTAATTAAGTCAAATTTGTAGATTTTGTAATTCAAGATATCACATTGTTTTTAAAATTTTTGCAAAGCATTTCAATTAGATTTTTTTTTCAAAGCTAAAAATGAGAAAACTGGTTGAAAAGGTTTTCTTTGTGTGTTATTGTAGATTGTAGGTTGTGATCATGAGTTGGGAAGCACAGCCAAGGAGGACAATTGTGGTGTTTGCAATGGGGATGGTTCATCCTGCAGACTGGTGCGAGGACACTACAAATCCCAGCATGCCTCAGGAAAAAGTAAAGAATCTTTACTTGCTCTTTTTTTTTTTATTTCAACTCAGTGCTTAAGTTAAACACTTGTAACTTGTAATTGGAACTTCTTATTAGCCTGAATAAACAGTTGTTTGATTTTTTTTGTCAATGCTGTTATTTTATTTACTCTAATTCGTATCAAGTAGAGTAAATAACCCAGATAAAGTATTTGTGATGCCATCAAACTTAATTTTATACATCATCAAATCAGATGGTTTGTTTTTTTTCTTTTATTTATTTTTCTGCATTATTTTTAAGGTGGATAGATTGTTTCAGCTGTGGCAATGCTGCAGTGTGGTGGCAGCCAATCACATGACCAGTCAAAGAAGCGTTGTATCATTCAGTCTTGTTGTGATCAAAACAACTATTAAATGTGTAAATGCATAATGGGAAGTGTAGGATCCAGCCAATTTTGGTCAAGCTAATTTTTAGTCACATTTCACTGACTAAAAGTCAGGATATCTCGGCCTCTGCTGCTTTTTATTTTGACACTTATGTTCAGATCAGTCTCTTGCAATTCTCTTAGTTTAGTGCAACACTAGAATCCCTGGAGTTCCCCTCTAAAGCTATCTTTTATCTTCTGTTCAAACTGAGTTGCATTATTAATTTTATTGTATATGTTCAAAATTGAAAAAGACCTGGCATCATATAAGTATATATCAGAAAACCATAAAGTAGATTTCTTTCTCTGCAAAATCAATCCAAATAAGAACAACCCTCTGTCTTACTGCAGTTTTACCCAATTGTGCTGTATTGTATTATACAAATCAAAACAGGCTGTGTTCTGTTTTTATTTTATCGTAATTATATTAACTTTATTGCATTCTTTCAGTTTTCAATCAGAGGTTTCATGCTGTTTTTTCCTCCTCTCTCTGTCTGCTTGTCTCTGTCAAGCTGAGGACACAGTCGTCGTCGTCCCGTATAAGAGTCGTCATGTGCGTCTAGTCCTGAAAGGCCCGGATCACTTGTGTAAGTCCTGGTAGGTCCAGGGTGCCCTTCCATCCAAAACAGTTGAACATGATTTTAATATTCGGCAGTGTTTGTGTTGCCAAATACCTGCACATCAAACACAAGTACTCTGCATGTCCTCTGTGAGTTTTACCAAAGGTCATGTTTTGTTTTAATGAAGAATATTACTTTTTCATTATATATGTTATATTTGCTTGATTTTTTTTTTAACATCTCAATCAAGTGATTAACCTTTTATTTCCTCTTCCAAAACATATAACATTTTAGGCTGTCTCATAAAGAGTGCTTTAAAAAGTAGCTTGGAGCAGAGCGACCAGGCGAGGTATTTATTCCTCCCCTTCGCTCTGGCTCTGAGAAGATTCAAGGCTTCCAGCAAATATCACTGATGTCAAAGTACTGGCATTAAAACTCCCCACTGGATCAAATCGATAACAAATGTTCCTTCTCTGTACCTTTTCTTTTGCTCCACGGTTACTTCAAAGATTGCTTACTGAGCCAGGCCAAACGTCTTTTTCTGAATGGGCGGATTTTTTCATTAAATATTTCTCTCGTCTCATTTTTGGCCGAGGGCACTCAAATTGTAACCATCTGTCTGCAGATGATGACTGCTGCTGGTTACCGCTTGTTTCTCTGCTTCCTATTGTTTTTGCTTAAATGCCCGTGCTAGAATCATACAAGTCCCTGTTAGTCGGGGGTTGAAGTCAGGTTACTGCAGCGCTGGTCTGTTAGCAGACCTGTATGAGCCTCCTGGCAGTGCCAAAGTGAGTCTGTGTACATGAGAAGACAACAGCCAGTCTATGTCCTTGTGTGATTTTTAAATTCAAAGGGGTCTTTGTCCTTTGGTGTGTGATAAAGGAAGGTCATCCTTTAAATTATCTCAGTATTTGAATGACGTCTCCTTTTATTCACTATTCCTTTTGTTCAAAGAAACACAATAATGATCTAAAAACTAGACAAGAAATGAGAAATATCTGTACTCATGATATGAACATATTGTCTGATGTGTCCCTTGTGCTGTGGCTGACTTAGCTTGTTTCTTCTTTAGATGTGGAGAGTAAGACTCTTCAAGGGGTAAAAGATGAACTGGTCTTGGAGAAATCTGGGCAGTATCACCTGGAGAACACCAGCTTGGACTTCCAGAAACTTTCAGACAAGGAGGTCCTGAGAATCACCGGCCCACTCGGAGCTGACTTCACAATCAAAGTAAGAGCTTTAATATATCAATACAAGTGACTCAAAGCTGCACTAATAAATGTTTTTATTTTAACAATGACACAATTTATTTAAATAAGAATTTTTTTAGCTTTCCTGAACTCTGTAGTGATTTTAGGTTTGCACTTTTGTTCACTGTCATCACTCCCATGAGCTTGTCTCCAGTCAGCGGTTTTCTAACCAACTTTGAGCTATCTGTCCAGCGCTGAACGACAGACAGACAAAGTAAAAATAGTGAAAATTGTTAAAATAGTTACTTTAGCTACCTACAGGAACTCTACAGAACATCTGACTTCACTGGGACACTTATGTTGTCTTTCCTGCAGCTTAAATCCAAACTGTTTCAGCAATGAAAAGCTCTTAAAATAGTGCAAACCAGCCAGACTGGGCTCAGATAAGGCTCTTATTTCCACAAACTCCTGGTGAACTCTCCATATCAGGCACCGTTCACAGCGAATTTGAGTTCATATGTTTAGATTTAAAGATAGCAGAAACAGTATGTCATGAAGTGATAACAGTAGTAGCATTTTTTTTTTTTGGTGCACTAAATCTACTGTTTGGTTTTGGCTTTATGACGCCAAGCAATTTCATGTCTCGAGCTGCCACAGTTAATTTTACTCCAGGTGTAAACGTCCCTTATGTTGTTGAAATTTGGATTTTATGACATAAATTCAGTGCATACTTTCAGTTCATAAATTCAGGAATGGAGCGTAGGATTTTTTTATGATGTTGTGACACAATGGCTCCAATATAATTCTCTGCTTTGCTACATGCACACACAGGCACACATTCTCAGGCTGGGGGCCAGTGAGTGGACATTAAAAAACAAACAGGTCATGGAGCTGGAAACGCCTGTGAAAACTTCCCCCCTCATAAACACAAGTCAGGATCAGACAATAAAAAAGAAATTCAGGAGACAGAAATCTGAGAAGCATAAATGCATAATTGTCTAATCTGTTACGAGGCAGACGGCCAATTCATATCGCAGCACTGGAAAAGGTTTGGATAAATGGAAAATCATATTAAAAAGTTGCCAGACACTGTTTCCACTGTAAACACATGAATGTGATCGTGTGGTGGAGGAGTTTGATTTATACATGTTGTAGGTATAATCCGGCTTTGGGCATTTCTTCAATGGTTGAGGCGTGAGGTTAGGAGAAAAATGTTTGCGGAAATATTTATGACACATTATGACAACATTTCCAGTAAAACACATGTAACACATATGGGCTAAATTCTACGAAAACAGTCTGTAGTCTTAATCCTGTCTAAGCAAAGCACTAAGAAATTGTCTCCTCTCCTTCAGTAAATTATTTATCACTTCCTGTGATAGGTCCTTAAACTACTTGAAGTTGTGTTCAGCCTTTGGATGTGCAGAAGCTAACACTTCAGACTACTCAGAGTCAAATTCCTTCAGAGTCTCTGTGTAAAAATCTCTAAATAGATTCCAGTATCTTTCAGTCATTTGTCAGCACTGTCAGTGAACAGAGCTGCTATAATTTCAGCTGCATCAGCCTTTTCCCTCTCCGGCCTCATGTCTTGACTGATTTCTGTCCAAGGAACTCTGAAAACAGTGTCAAGGAACTGTTGGTAGATGGACCAACAGCGGTGTTTTTCAGCCAAAAGGAGAAAAAAGGGGAAAGAACAATAATGTAACAGCTTTTGTTACTTTCATACAAAAAGTTGAACACGCACATGATTTTTTTGCTGTCTGTATATTTGCATTACCTTCAGCATGGTCTGTGTTGTAACCCATTAACTTAACTGAACTTTATTCATAAACCCTTTCATGTTCACACTGCATCACTAGCACTTTGTCCAGTCGATGTTAGCAGTATTTCTTATGACAGCTGCTTGAGAGAAGTCTTTTATTTATATTTGGGTGGGGGTTATAGTTTGCTGATTAGAAAAGCATATCAAAGTGAATTTTGCTGGTAATCATTAATTACTTTATGTAAATCACAAATATCTATGTGATTGTTTTTTCTTTTTAAACAAACAGAAAATTAGGTTCATACTTTTTTATACCTTGTGCAATGCCATTTTATTCCCCAGTTGCACATGGTAGCTGCATTTGCCACTAGGGGGCAGAAAGACACTGAAATTAATCTCCACTGACAAACGCTTTCTGCATATATAAACGGTACCGTTACATCACAACAAAATGAAGTATTTGCTTTGTCAGTTAGCATCTGACTAGCTCCTCTTCAATGTAGAGTGGGTTAATTTATTAATAAAGAAACTATTTCCTAATAGTTTTACCATGTTATTTGGTGAAGAGTTGCAGGTAGGCAGATTTTGTTACCCTAGGCAGGCTAGCCGTTTATACCCCCGCCAGTTTCTAAGCTATGCGAAGCTAACTTGCTGCTAGCACTAGCTTCATCTGAAAAAATCAAAAAGGGAGTGATACCAATCCTTTATCCAACGCTCACGAGAAAGCAAATGAGTATTTCCCAGAATATAAAAGTATTGGTTAAAAGCTCTCTGGCTATATTTGTCATCCTAAAGGCTCCTTTTGATAAAATAAAAGTCTTTTTGTGGTGTAAGTTTTCCAAATTAAAAAAAAAGCAAACAAATGAAGTTTTCACACCGTGAACTCTGTTATTGTAGGTGCAGTTTGCCAGTGGAGCAGACAGTGTGGTTCAGTACATTTACTATCAGCCCATCATCCACCGCTGGAGGGAGACTGACTTCTTCCCTTGCTCTGTCACATGTGGTGGAGGTAAGCATGGAGTTGCACTGCAGACTCTAAGTATTTGATAATAGCCAGCAACACTGTCAGCACACTGAAGAAGAGCTGTGATCTTTTCTGTGAGATAAATAAAAAAAAATCATAAATACTCAATATTGAATTATTGTTCCATTACATATGTTTCAAGAAATAACTTTAGTTCCCAGTTGTGTCTCCTTTTTTTTTTGAGATTAGTGACATTTTTTTTTAATAGGCTACCAGCTAACCTCAGCAGAGTGCTTTGACCTTCGGAGCAACAGGGTGGTTGTGGATCAGTATTGCCATTATTACCCAGAGAACGTCAAACCTAAACCCAAACTTCAGGAGTGCAACATGGAGCCCTGCCTGGCCAGGTTAGATTCCAGACCTCCATGACACAAAACACTTAATTTTTACCATTTTGTGGATGATCTGCCAACAGCAGTCCTAATTTCTTTATCGATTCTGCTTTTCAGTGACGGCTACAAACAAATTATGCCATATGACCTCTACCACCCCCTGCCTCGGTATGTACTGACCGACAGCTCTGAGGTGATATATTTACACGTATTGTGACATTTCCTGATCTCCAACTGACTAATCTTTCCTAATATCAGATGGGAGAGCAGCCCCTGGACTGCCTGCTCCACCTCCTGCGGTGGAGGCATCCAGAGTCGCTCGGTATCCTGCGTGGAGGAAGACATGCAGGGTATCATCACTTCCACTGAGGAATGGAAGTGTCTCTACTCCCCAAAGACGGCGATCCTGCAGCCCTGCAACACCTTCGACTGCCCCAGCTGGCTGGCACAGGAGTGGTCACCTGTAGGTGTACTCTCTGTTCTGTTTTTTAACATTTTTCTAATATATTGCTTTTTCTGTTGATGTCTACAGAGCATAAATACAACATAAGCCATAGAGGATAAAGTGCCAAATGTAAATAGACGTCTCTTAGTGTCCTTTAGCTGTTTCCTTTAGCTGTTTCCACCTGGAAAGTCTATTATAAACAAATGGTTCATTTGTCTTTTTTAGTCTGTGAATCACCACAGTGGATCTCAATTAATTAGCTCATGGAGTGAAAAAAAGCATGATTAATCATCTCAGGGAGAAACAAAAATATACTCAACAGAGAGCCAGACCTTGTATTTTTCATTTTTAATCATCTCTGTAAGCATTTTTAACATAACAGGAACTCTTTCAACAGCTTAAGGTAGCACACAACTTTGCTATGTGATCCAGAGAAGCACTGCTAACCTCAGCTTGAGTGCCCTTCACTACACGTGCCCTTAAACACACCATCCAAAGCATACAAACAAGGCTTTAATAAAATACCTAAAGTCAACAGCACATATGGACTTCCTAAACTCTTTCTTTGCCAAGCACATCCAGGTTATCAATGTGGCACATCTGGATCATCTGACACTCCTGCTTTGCTTACTTATTTGGCATAGTTGCTGTTAGGTTAACCAATCAAATGCAGCTTCCTCAGTGGGGATTTTTCAACCTCTCCAGTTATACAGCCACAAGCAGAGGCGCAGGGAGTCAAATTTGTGGCCCTCTAAAAACCTGGGGTGCTGTTTACCTTGCACATTCCTCCTTGTGATCTTGCCTTTAAATGCTTGTTTTGGCAGAGGACACACACCCCTGCTCAGAGAGCTGCTCGGGTTTTTGGAAGATCTCTTTCTTTACTTCCTTTAAGTTAGGGGGCCTAGGCTTTCTGTCCAACACAAGGCAAAAGGGTTGTGACCGTAGGAGCAAGGCTTGACACGTTAGCTTATCTCTGTGTGAAAAAGATCATTTAATCAGTAATGTATGGACTTTATCTCCTTAACGGTCCGCTCTCACTGCGCAGTGCACAGTGACCTGTGGTCAGGGTCTGCGCTACATGGTGGTGTTATGCATCGATCACAGAGGACTCCATGCTGGAGGCTGTAACCCCACCACCAAACCCCACATCAAGGAGTAGTGCCTGGTGACT
>JAPZDV010000016.1:6776480-6798476 GCA_029814665.1 Acanthurus lineatus
AACACAATGCAAAAGGGTTGTTACCGTAGGAGCAAGGCTCAACACGTTAGCTTATCTCTGTGTGAAAAAGATCATTTAATCAGTAATGTATGGACTTTATCTCCTGAACGGTCCGCTCTCACTGCGCAGTGCACAGTGACCTGTGGTCAGGGTCTGCGCTACAGGGTGGTGTTATGCATCGATCACAGAGGACTCCATGCTGGAGGCTGTAACCCCACCACCAAACCCCACATCAAGGAGGAGTGCCTGGTGACTGTTCCCTGTTATAAGTCCATAGGTGAGTTACATTAATTTATTTTTGTCAATGCTTTACCCACAAAACTTGTACTTGTTTCTAAAATGAAGCACATTTTTTGCTCTTATGATGTTTAACTTCTGTCTTTTTGTGTGTTTTATGTCTAGATACACTCCCAGTTGAGGCAAAACCTGTGTGGCACAAGCAGGCCATAGAGCTGGAAGAGGAGATCACTGTAACTGAGGAACCAACGTAAGTACCAGACACTCTTATTCATGTGTGCCGAAAACAACGTTAAAGGCGTCACAGTGATTTCAAAACATCTATTTGCTGATTCCTTCAATTGGAAGCAGTTGGAGCTGCAATATCAACTTTTAAAAAAAAAAAATTTCACTTATATTTACTGGCTCTGTGAGCCATAACCATACAGTCCTCGCGGTTTAATGCCAGAAGTGAATGTTCTGTTGAAACCATCACAGGTGTCGGGGCCTTATGTCATAAATGAGTCAGATGGATGCAACTGCAAAAGCTATAAATGACTCTAAAGCTTCATTACCCAGAAAAATCAGGGGAAATTTAATTCTTTAACTGGCTCTGCAGGGCTAAAGAAGCTGAGGTCAGATCCCAGATACACAGTCTCAACTACAGTTTTTACAACCCAGAGCTTGGGATTTACCTGGAGGTGAAATTGAAGCAGACAGGGCCCCGTGCTGCCGTGAACCCACAGCAGTATTGTGGTTTGTGTTCGTGTCGACAGCCATTTACAACAACTTGGAGTTAAAAATTCTGTGCAGGTGTAGCCCTGACTTTTTTGACACTTTTCAAAACATGCTCCTTTTGCCAAATGTTTGTCCAACACAGCGGCAGGACAGTTTTGTCAAGACAAGTAAAGACTTCACTTTTGCTGAAGTTGGAAGCTGTTTAAAGCCTTTGTAGAGGTGTGTATCTTCAGATCTCAGAAATGAATCTGCTGTGTGAGGTTATTTAAGGCAAAAGGGGACACTGAAGGTGAAAAAGGGAAAAACATCTTTTTGGAAACCAGCCGACTGTTCGGTCACTGCCCACCAGCATTACCTCAGCAAGCCTCAGATGTTCCAGATGTTTTTGTCCCACATATAAATTGAGTAATAAAGGCTGTCCTGTGAAGATGGACAATGTTTGGACTCTTCCCAGTGTCCTGCATGACTTGTATCAGCATCCATGTTAGCTGGCTCAAAACATCTGTTACTTTAACTTATCTTTGGAGCAAGAAGGGGGGGTTGAAAAACGGCAAAACATATGATTTTGCTCCTATGCAATAAAAGCATGTCTTTCCCCAAGAAAGCACATAAATATCTGTGTATAATATGCAGTCATTTACAAGCCAACAACAATATCTGCCTTTACCATGGGGCCAGATTACGGATGTGAGTGAGAGGAAAAAGAAAGAAATTCCTGTGTTAGACTTATTGCACCTCCATTGCCAGGCCTTATGCCTGCCCCAAGCCACCACTGTGCAACTGCTAAAAAAATCAAACCCATATATGCTCCACAGCTCGGCCATGTGTGCTTTTTTTTCTTCTGATCCCCATCGTAAGTAAATCAAATATTTCCATTGATGGAAATTTAATTGATATAGTTTGGCATGGGACTTTGGCAGATGTTACAAAAATAAGGGCATGAATGCAACTGAGATTGTTTTGAACTGACTCATGTACTTTGACTGGGCATAAAGATAAACATTTCTGTGGGTGCACAAGCTGACTTTGTTGCTTGTTTTCTGAGGTCTAATTGCTGGTGATTCATTTGTTTTGTCCAAAACTGAGTGAGTTCTTTAGCACTCATAGTGAGCCAGCTTTGGTGTAATTATGAGCTCTTTATCAGTGGAATCTTATAAAACAGCGGGGTGCTCCTGTGTTGTGGTCAGACTGCTTAGACAGAGAAGAATGATGCAGACGGCCATGTTATTAAATACCACTATAAGAAACATGTAAATTTATATTACCAGCATAAAGGATGAAGCTTTCCAAGCTTTGGAGACTTGAGGCCACTTAAAAAATTCAGGTAAACCTCTGACGTCCACCCTTGGAACATTTTGCGTGTGAATAGTGTACTTCAGTGGTTTCCAAGCATTTTCTAGCTCACTACAGAACAGAGAAATTTGTTGTCTCCCATGGGAAACAAACTCAAAAAAATACATTATGAATTGCCAAAAACCTGCATTTTGTACCTAAATTATTGATAGATATATATATATATAGAGAGAGAGAGAGAGAGAAAAAAAATATAGCAAGAGGAAGCAGAGAAAGAGTTTGTTTCGGGAAGACTGTATATTTTGATGAATTCACTACATGGATCATGTTTTTTATAGCCTGGGCTGCAGCCTGCTTGCATCACCTCTATGACCAACGAGGGGGTGGTGGCCCGCACTTAGGAGAAAACACTGTTGGAGTTTAAAAACCAAGAGAGTGCAGTGATTTTCTGGAAATATTGGTTCGAATTAAAATACCTTTTCTTTACAGAGATTATTATACCAGAAAAATTAAATCTGAACAGACTTAATCATAAAAACAAAGTGAGCTATCGAAACATTATTAACAACACTGTGACCTTTGGAGCTGATTCTAACTGTATACACATCAGTAGTTAGTAGTAACTTCAGTATGTTTTGCCCAGTTTGGTGCAAAACTTTACCCACAGAAGGACTGTATCTAACTACCTCATTGTGACTGTTTCTGTGAATTTCATGGTTCAGTCCAACCCCAGAACTCCAATGCAAATACAGTAACTACTGATTCAGAGGGGAAAATCGTGTTAGACTTTTTTCAGTTTTTCAAAGATAAGTTTGTACACAGAACGTTATTAATATGATGTTTTGGAAATCTTTTTTTTGTAAATCTGCCAGAACAGTTATTTTGGCTGCCTTAAGCTATGTTAGAGTAATGAGATATGTAACTGGGTGTAATGACAACAATGCAGCATAGCAAATTTATGGAAGGGAAAATGTAGCTAGTCTTAACTGCCTATTGATATTTTACCCCCTCATGTTGTATATTTTGTATAATCTGTTGCTGTTTTTTGTCCTTATATTTGCATATTGCACTTTGAGAATTCTCCCACTGCTACATAAATCCATTAACACATAATATACGCAGAGACAATATGAAACAGCTTCTATAATCTCCCCAATCACCAGAACCGAACATAATTAAATCACTGTGGACCTTCTGGAAAACAGAGTGAAGTAGATTTCCCCTTGGGCCCTCAAAGAGCTCAACTTTTCATTTTAGCCAACGTTTTTTATGTGCATTCCCCAAAAAGTTTCATTGAGAAGTGTCAATTAAATCTGAAGACCAAGAGTGATTCAAACATCTTTTTAGCTCACACATTCCTGTTTTATTATTTCTCTTAAACTCTTCCAAAGCTATTGGAGGTGGGAGGGGGGTGACAGAATAGTCTCCAGGCCGTAACTGTCACCCAGCCTTGACAGGCCTTCAGGCAGTTAAAAACACTGATGATCAACTCTTTCCTTCTCTGATCCATTTTTTTTAAGATGAGGAAGGATGTGCATGAAAGCTGTTTATCCAGGAATGGCCCATCTTAATACTTCACAGCTGTTCAACACAGCGAGACTGGACTTTGTAAATACTTAGTGAGTTTATGAACTTTATAGGAAATGACTAAAATCTGTATAAAGGGCGAATGCACAAAAACCTGTGACTTGTTAACCAAACTATTCTCCAGCCAGCACTGCAGGTTTGGAAACAGTCTGTATCAAATCAAAAATTCAACCACTTTCCCAAACCTCTTTGCACAAGTGAGTGAATTATACTAACTAAATGAATCGCATACTGTTTGTGTTTTTATGTGTGTGATTAATCATTGTGCTGGCTCAAACCTGCGGGCTCTTTTCCCCCAGCTTCATCCCCGGTCCCTGGCAGACGTGCAGCAGGACATGCGGCGCCGGGACCCAGCAACGTACCGTCAAGTGCCAGGTGCTGCTATCCTTCTCCCAGACTGTTGCTGACCTGCCTGATGACGAGTGTGAGGGGGTCAAACCTGCTACAAGCCAGCCCTGCTACCGTACTCCCTGCTCTGGTGTTTCGGGGAAAGGGAAAGAAAGTGAAAAGAAGAGGGAGGAAGAAGAGGACGCACCCAAAAGAGAAGAACTGCACGACTGGGAGTACGAGGGGTTCACGGAGTGCTCAGAGAGTTGTGGGGGAGGTAGGGATCATTTCTAACCTCCATAATTTAGGAAAGTTAAGGAAAAGATTTGTCAGTTTTTCATGTTTGCTCTCTGTACTAAGGTAACTTTAATGCACAGAGGAGCGTTGAGCTAACTGCTAAAATCCCCATGCTAACATTATAAAAATGACTTATAGCTGGATGTTTGCCACATTTATCATCTCACTTTAGCATGTTAGCATGTTAAACCGCTAATTGCACCAAATACAAAGTATGTCTGAGACTAATTGTGTGTAATTTGCCAAGTTAAAATTTTGACCTGCTGACATTTGGATAGAAGATAAGACATTTTTAAAAGTGTTTATGATTCATCCTGAGAGGAAATTAATATTTGCATCATCGTGACACCGGAGGAAGTCAAGGAATTGCCAAAGTCCACTGGGTACCATAAATGTCTATAAAAAAATTCATGCCAATCCATTTAATAGTTGTTGATATATTTCAGTCAGAGTGGTGGATAAATAAACCAGCGCTGCCATCCCCAGAGCCATGCTACTAAAGGTTAAAAAGAAGTGGGCACAGTCAAAAATCCTGATGCAACTGCTGACATTGTTAACAAACAGTCAGTGGAATTGTCCATTAAGCTTGTGACAGAATAGTTTTCATTGTATAAATACAATTTAAATGCACTTTAACACCCAAAGACAAACCCCAGTCCTGACTTCATCCTTGTAGCTGTATTAAAATAAGACATTGCAGTAGTGACCAGTGACTTTGTGTCAGTCGATGACTGAAGCCATGCTTGTCTGGACTTTGAAGTAGGAGTTTTTTTAGATGATAAAGGACTGAATACCAAGTTTAACCCTGAAGGTCATACGTCACCAGTCCTCACAGGAGCAGTGAACGCTGCGGCAGACAGAGACAGCTTCCCTAAACATCCTGCCAGCATTCGTTCAGGCCCCCTTTAATCTCCCCACCTTCACATCCAAGCCCTGTACGCCTGGGCTGTGTGTCTGTGTGCTAACGTCTGCAGGAGTGTGCATGTTTAACTTAATTTCTGCACATGGGCGTAGGCTTTTGTCAATGTGTGTGTGTGTGTGTACTCACCCTAACCCAACAAAAGCTCATTCAGGGATGATTACAGACTGGTATCAGATGTCACATACACACCCTTAAGGCTGTGCTCCTGTGGACCATCACACCGCTGTGGCGTTTGAAGTGCCTGCCTCACTGTTATTGTCCCCAATATTACAGGCAGCTTCGGAGATTTACGTTACGTTGCTTTTAACATGACCTGACATCACACCCCTAAAGTGAATTCACAGTTCAGGCCAGAATTTAAGCAGGCAGTTTCTTTGTTTTTATGCTCATTGTGCCCCATTCGATACAGCTACAGCTTGCTTTAATTAGGTACCTGCTTTTAATATTCGATGCTGTGTGTGGAAGTGAGGATGATAAGATGAAAACAATCCTTAACAAGAAAAATGTGTGTTTGCATTTTTGCCTGTTTAATCTAAGACAATAGGTTTAGGATGGCGAATATGTTTATATTAATGTTTTAAATATTGAAAACACCTATAAATAAACCCTGCACAAATACCTCATGGTTCTTTGGATGTTCCTGACTGCTCCTTGTTTAATGATCCCAGGTGTGCAGGAGGCTGTGGTCATCTGCCTGAACAAGCAGACCAGGGAGGCAGCAGACCAGAGCCTGTGTGTGAGCTCCCGTCGGCCCCCGCAACTCCTCCAGGACTGCAAAACTCAGCCCTGCCCACCCAGGTACGGTAAAACCCGCAAATCAGACCAACATCATCATCATTAAGACATTGTTTAAAATAGTTTGCGATAAAATAAACTTGATTGATGAATGTAGTAAAAAATTTGGAGGAAATGTGTTTTTGGGAAAAGGGTTTGGCTGCAGAAAATATTAATTAAAAACAGGACTGAAATCTGGCTTTGCTCTTTAAAACTTTGCCAAGACTATAACCTGGCAAAATATGCAATGTATTGTTCTGGGACATTCATGTGCTGTTTCCTAGACTCCAGATGCATCCCTGTGCCTTACACCTGGAACCGCTTAACTCTCAGACTATCAAAAAACACACATTGCACTAGTTGAATCAATTAATCTCCACTAATCACTGCTTGTGTATAAAAGAGATTCAAATCCTTCTAATCCACTCTGTTGTCCCTCTCATTTTAAACCACCTGGGCCAATTAAATCATCATTTCGGCCACTTGAGTCCAAGTGATATTGAGGCAGAATGACAAAGACGGATGGTTGTATCAGTGAGAGCAGGAAATGAAGCCAGTGGGACAGCTTGTGGAACCTGGTCGGGATCAGACACTACAGGGATCAGATGTCAGTGGCAGCCATACCTGCTTGGCTCAGATGTGAAATTGTCCTTGGAGGAACTTTTCAATACTTTTTGTATTTTTTCTAGTTGAAATGAAGTGGTGCAGAAATGTATGAGGCCTCTGCTGCTTTGGTTAGCCTTTACTTTTGAAAAGTTTTTAGGACAAACAGGTTTGATTGGGAATCATTCTCACAAATTGTTCACATTAAGTGATGGGCTTGATGAAGTAGCATTTGTCCTGATGGAATATCTGTTGGGAAACAATGAAAATTCAAAGGGAAACCTCGTCCAAATCAAAAGAGCCAAGTGAAGAAGTTCATCCTGGTAGTGAGTAAGTCAAAAGGTCAAGAGATCGCTGAGTTCATTGTAATCCTCATCTGGATAAAATGATCATCCCTGCAAAATTTCAGACTAAAAATACTGAAACGCTTCTTTTCAGTTCTGATGTTAGTGTTATTATACTTTGGTTGCAGTCATGGAATTTTTTCGAGAATGATTTCAAATTTTATTTATTTGTTTTTGTATTAATCCAGCTATCATCCATTGGACATCAATTGGGAATACAAAGAATGAAGAATGTTGGAATTTCAAGTTGGATAAAATATTGCATCATGCACAAAATTCATAAATATCAAAGATCTGAATGACGAAACAGTATGGAGCCCCAGAGTGGCCATAAAGAGAAAAACAAATCTGTTAAGGCCATGTTTTACTACACTGAGCACTGGAAAAGCTGTTGCATGCGTAG
Organism: Acanthurus lineatus; assembly: GCA_029814665.1. Taxonomy (NCBI): domain Eukaryota; kingdom Metazoa; phylum Chordata; class Actinopteri; order Acanthuriformes; family Acanthuridae; genus Acanthurus; species Acanthurus lineatus. Next base: position 6,783,985 of record JAPZDV010000016.1, read on the forward strand.
GAGACGCAATTTGTTCCAACGTTTTGATTATTTCATGGCCATGAGGTACAACAATACAGTGTTGTTTAGGTGTTGTTGAATTTATCCAGGATTCTGCAGAAACATCAGCAGTGCTCTGTTTGTTCTCTATGGCTGGATATTTTTCAGATACTTTCCTTTAACTTTATTAAACACCTGCAGCATCACACATGAGCTCAAAGGTTAAGTCCTTTTTTTTTGACTACGAAAGTAATGTGTGCATTTATGCACATTTATGCACCTGGCACAGCAGCCGTAGCTTAGGTCTGGATCTGACGGTAACTAATGTCCTGTGTTCTGCACCACATCTGCACAGGTCAGCTGATGCACATAAATGTCGGGTTAATAAAGTGGAATTTGTTGCAGAGCCGATGAATCCTGAGCTCCATCAGAGCTGCAGAACAGTTTTGTGCAATGCTAACCCACTTGGATGTTGCGCATGATTTAATAAAAACGTTATAACAAAATGGATCTCATAGTCATGAATTAATCAAATATAGAAACAAACCGTGTCTTGTGTACACGTAATAGTACTTTTAGTGCTCATCGTACTCAAATGCGGCCTTAATATGTTTTTTCTTTTTTCTCTGTATGGCCACTTCAGGGCTCGGTAAAACAGCATAATGACATGTTGTTTAATATAACTGAGCCGTGGCTAAACGGTGAGTGGATTTTGCGGTGGGCCACACGTTTCAAGTTAACACCGTGCGCAGTGTCGGCGTTCCACCGCTCACACTCTTGTCAGGAAACTCAGAGGCTTGCAGCCTGCCCTTGCCTGTTTTTCCAGGCCTTGAGTCTTATTTTCAGGCACAACAAACGCTGTATTGGACTTGTTTCCTTTGGCCTTTTACTCCCTCCCTGAGGCCTCCTCACCCTCCCATATTAAGCTACACTCTTTGGATACTGTTCCCTCTGAAGGGAAACAGCCATAGGGTTTGGCTTGAGAGCATAGTAGCGATCCAGAAACAAGCTTCATTCCTAATTCTCCTCAGTCCCTAGACCCTTGAGTAAATATGAATAGTTTTGAAATATCACCTAATCTGTCAAGCAAGAAGTAAGGTCCCTGGCATTTTGGACAAAGCTAAAGCTTTTAGATGTGTGTAAAGGCATAGCAACTACTTAGAAACATGCCATATCATTTTCAAGTTTGAAATCAAAATGCTTAGCAACCTGAAATCCTGGAAAGATCACCCTGGATGAAATTGTGTTGGACAACAAAATTAACATCTGTCTCAAGGAGTTAATTGGGAAAATGCGGTTGAAGAAGTAATACTGTAGGGAATTCTCAAGTATCACTTAATTCAGTGGGAGATTTAATATTTCTTTGCCAGGATTTGGCCCCATGAATCACTCTTTTCGTCTTCACTTTCATGAATTTACACATTCATGAGACTGCAAGAGCGACCTCCCATGGGATCAAGTCAAAACATTAAGCACTCTGACTGAACCCCGGCAGTCCTTTATAGATTGGATAATGGGCGACATTTATATGTTCGCAGAAGATAAAGTGTGGCGATTAATCAGGAACAGCAAAGGTTAAGAGTTTAAAAATCATAATATACTGGAGTTTGATGAGAAACATTGTATTCACAGGTGGGAAACAGGAGAATGGAGTTCATGCTCTGCTACCTGTGGGGTTGGTCTGATGACCCGGACTGTGGCGTGCACTCACAAACCCTCTCGAGACAGCAACCGTACTGAGGTTTTGAGGGATCAAGACTGTCAGAGCCCCAAGCCCAGTCCTGTCCAAGCCTGCAACCGCTTTGACTGCCCTCCTATGTGGGACACACGTGACTGGGGACAGGTAGAGGATCTCACAATAGGAATAGGACCGAAGCAGCTGGCACATTTCATTAATATAATGCCGACCATCTTTGTATTTTTTGTCCCTGCAGTGCTCAAGGAGCTGTGGTGGCGGAATTCAAAGGCGGCAGGTCTTGTGCAAACAGCGGTTGGCGGATGGAAGCAATCTGGAGCTGCCTGACACGTTTTGTCCATCCAAGAGCCCTGCAAACCAGCAGACCTGTGCCAAGCAGGAGTGCCCACCTCAATGGGTCACAACTGACTGGTCTCAGGTAGGCCTCACGAAAAAAAGAAACAAGTGTGATATGTACAGTTTCCGACTCTGCTTATTTTCATAGCTTATATCAAAATTTGTTTGGCCAGTGTTCGGTGACCTGTGGAAATGGCATTCAGAGACAACAAGCAGTGTGCAAAAAACAAGGGGAAGATGGGAGACATTGGACTGTAGACCCCAAGAACTGTTCCCTGGTGGCCCGGCCCGCCAGAATCCGGCCATGCTCCCTCAGGCCCTGTGAGAGTAAGAAACCCTTATTTTGGCTCTACTGTACAGCTAAGAAAGTGGAGATTGGTGAACAGATTTTTTTAGTAAAGAAGAAAATTTCTCTAGCTAAGTTGTATCAGTGGACATTGTTTGAACTCAGATGTACAGACAACACAGACAATAATCAAGCCTTTTACCTGTCCTGTTATTTTTATCACAGACTCAGTCAAGCCTGATCCCTCTATACTGGCCCAGAGGAAGGTGTATATCCAGTGGAAGAAGGGAAAAAAGTTACACTTGGTAGTCGGGGGCTATGCCTACCTTCTCCCCTGGACCACTGTGGTCCTTCGTTGCCCAACCCGACACTTCCGAAAGGGCCACATTCAGTGGTTGAAAGAAGGAAAGCCCTTGGTCGACCTTCCACACCTCTCCATAACGTCACAGGGATCCGTGAAGATTCAGCAGGTTCGTGCATCCGATGCAGGGATATACACGTGCATCGCAGGGCCAGCTGTTGAACATTTTGTCCTGCAGATAATTGGCAGCAAGCAGAAGCTCTCTGTTCCAGAGTCATGGCTCCTCACAGATGGACAACAAAAGGTTGGGCAGCCAGATGTGGCCTCAGCAGGAGGAAGATTTCAGGAGCTACCCATCTCCCTTAACCAATATGACAACATTGTTGAGCAGTTGCTTGAACTCAAAGACTCTGCCCAGGACGAAAAAGACATTGCAGATAAATCACATTCAAGTGAGAAGAACAGATCGACTCTGGAGGATGAAAACTCAGAACTTTCAAGCATGTTCGTACTATCTGCTGATACCCAAAGGCTGGACAAGTTCACGCACAACTTCTCTGAGGGCTTTGGAGGACCATGGGGGGAACAGCTCATCACTCAGTTGCTCAGTGAGCTCATTATGACACAAGGGGAAACCAATGAGTCTACTCTTCATCCCCCGGAAAGCACAGAATCCTCCACGCAGGTACCCCTCCTTCACAAACCGAACATTAAAACTCACACATCCAGGCCAAGGAGCCCTGTGATAATCCAGCGTTCCAGGAAAGTCGGAGCGGTGCCATCGTCTGACATGATAGTTCCTGTCGGAGTGCCAGCTTTGCTGCAGAAACCCATTGCTAGTTTGGAGTTGAGGTGTGAGGCACTGGGCAACCCTACACCTTCCCTAACATGGACGAAGAATGGAAAAGAGATGCAGTACAACAGCAGGTAAGAACTACCTTTAATGTAAATTACTATACGAAACTTAATAGAAAAACTTCAGAGTTTGCTGCACAGATGTTAGTAGCTGTTCTGTGACAGAGCTGTTATAAATTCAGTGGTTGCGTTCTCTTTGTGTCGACAGAGTGGGCCTGTTGCCCACCGGCTCACTTAGGATCCAGTCTCCAAGCAAGGTGGACGAAGGTCTTTACACATGTACTGCAAGGAACCGTCTTGGTTCCACATCTCTTTCCTCTTGGCTGCAGATGACAGGTAAAGCCCTCAAATACATTATGGTGCTTCAAGTATGTTTAAATAAACAGTAACCCTTTGCTAGGTGATCGTTAGTTGAACCTCTTGAGTGGCTCTTTTATGTACTTCTGTGTAAATAATAATTCCAAACAATCAAAACTTCATTTCAAATTGCAGTCAAGCTCCCATGGTTTCAAAAACTTTATATAAATTGAATACAATATTTTGTTAGGGTTTAAAAGTAAAGAAAAAGCAGCTTTGATCTGAATATTGTTTGAATTAAAGTTCAGTATTTTGGGGAATCTGTTTATATGCTTTATTGCCAGGCTAGAATCAGGAGACGGTTCACTTATCATAGCATAAAGACTGAAAAAAGAAGGGAAACCCTCAGCCTGGCTCCGTTCAGAATTGAAAAATAGTCATACCGGCAACATAAAAGCTTGCTTTGAGAGTGATGTTGCTTTAGTGAAGTTCTGTACACATAAAATCAAGAGGTTCAGTCTTCAGCTAATGTCAAGTTGAGTTTGTCCTAACATACTGCCATGTAGTCAAGTTTAAAGTAACATTAGTTGTTCTTTTGTGGTTCTGGCTTATAGATTCTGGGAAGGCATTCTTTTCAGCTTAGAAACACTCACACAAGCATAACCACAGGCACATATATACAGCGAGCTCTTACATACCCTGGTGGCTCATCTAGCTGAGTCATTAATGGGGAATGGCGACAGTTAAATATTTCCTGAGCGTGATCAGTCACCAACTGGCTGCATTTTCATTAAAGCATAGCCACTTCTGGTTACCTGACACATCCATACTTTTCCTCTTCATAGGACAACAATTAAAGATTCCAGGAAATGTTTCAAAAAGTGGGTGCACCCCATGCACTTAATCTATTGGCCTATTTTTAATTCCAACTCAGAAGGGGATCGTGTCTAATAGATGCACTTTAGAAATCTTAAGAAAGCAATCCTAAGTACTGTGAATGTCTTTATGAGGATAATTAACTTTTATAGCATAATGATTTCCCAGTTTCTTGGAGAGCACAATTTTTTTTTTTTTTGAACAAGGTTAGGCCATGAAAATTTCTTTGTGGAACAACTCTTACCTAATGCACATTTCATTTAAATTAATATCTTTTGTTAGCTGAAGTGAGAAAACCAAGCATTATGCTTGCACAACTGACTATATTTGAGTACTGGAAGTATCTGTCAGGCAAGAAAAACGCATCTGCCGCTGCTTTTGCCGTATATTTCTGGTGTGAATATGTTAATTTGAGGTTGCAAACACTCTCATTGAACTGGTAAGAGAGGACACTGAAGCTATAATCAGCAATAGAACAGATTAAAGAGGTTCTCTTGCAGTATCCAAAACCACAAACATTGAGAATTTTATTGTAATTTCAGGTGGCAGAGGAAGAAACTGTGTCCAGGGTAATGTTATGGGAGCAAACAGTCCTGTTTGCCCTGAAGCAAGTAACAGCAGTCAGTCAGCTGAGCTGTGCCATGGACAAGCCTGCCCCTACAGGTACTTTGTTGTTACTACACATGGGTCAAGCTGAATGCTTTGAGAGTTATGTTTGATATGACCAAATCCTAATGTCTTCTTTGCTTTATTCCATATTTCTCCATGAAATTACTCACTCCTGTTTAATCTTTCTTAAAGTGTTTAGTTCTTGTGCCTCCCAAAAGGACTCACTGTTTCTGATAAGCATATAAACCTTAGAAATTGTTGTCCTCATTTTCTCTGCTGTTGCATTAGGTGGCGAGTGGATCCTTGGTCACCATGCTCAGCCAGTTGTGGAGGAGGGTCCCAGATCAGGAGTGTTCACTGCATGAAGGGTCCTGAGGGCAGAGCAAAAGAGGTGGGGAGCCATCACTGCCTTGGCACAGGGAGGAGACCAGCTGACTCCAGGCCATGCAACCAACTGCCCTGTGCCAGATGGGCCACTAACCCCTGGGGACTGGTGAGTCTACTTACATTGACTACTTACACATCTTAACACTCCAAACTGTGTCCAGGCACTGTGACAGTTTACCGCAGAAAATGCCAATTCATGGTCGGTTAAATAAAGATGGCATCTGCACTTTTTTTTAAAAAACTATTTAAGGGGGAAGCACCCTGCTGTCTATTCTTCCTCCCTTATGTACAAGGAGACAAGTATTATTATATTTAGGGAAGTCACCAGTTTTTGGTGTTAACATTCTGTGTGAATTTATGAAAATTTACGATCCTGAAAGTTCCTGTTTTGTAATTTTGATGAAAACTCCCGTTTCAGTGTCACGGGCAGTGTGTGGGTCCAGGTCTTGCCACACAGCACCGCCACGTTTACTGCCAAGACACAAATGCCACCAAAGTCCCCTACAGGATGTGCAGTGGACTCCAGAGGTAAATATTGCAGCATGAGTATACTGTACGTCAACAGCTGATATATGATACTGATTTGAGACAATAGGTGCCCTGATGCCTCGTGCTGTAGTGTAAATGCCACACTGCCGAGGGTGTTTCTGACAACCTTTCAACCTTTATGTTTTTTGTATTCATAGGCCCAGCTCCCTGAAGAATTGCTCCACAGAGGCCTGTGCCCTTCACTGGCGTGTTGGGTCTTGGACCCAGTGCACTGCCACTTGTGGGCGGCATGGTTTCCAGTCACGCCAGGTGACCTGCGCACACCGGCGAACTGGAAAGGCCACACGTGAACATAACTGCATGTGGAGGCCTCGTCCTCCCAGCTGGCAACGATGCAATATTTTGTCCTGTGGCAGAGGTGAGAAAGGCAACAAGTGGTGTCTTAACAGAGAAAAAAGTTGATAGTACATAGCAGTGACAGTACATAATGGCATAATGATATTAAAGTGTTTCTGATTTATTTATGTTGACGGTTTAATATATGTAAAGTTCCTCTGAGAAACATAATGTTTTTACAGTACTGGATTGTTTCTGTCAGTCCCAGCCTCCATCATGAACACATTAATGATAAACTTCTGAGGTCTTGCCGTTAAAAAATAAAAGTCATGGCATGTTACATTCATGTCATGGGTCTTACCCACAATGCACATATTGCACAATGCACGCTTCTGTTTCATGTGCTGAGGTATTGAAGCTGTTTGCTCCATTTTCAAAAATTTCTGCTTGAACCCCAAAAGGACCGAAAATTTTCAGTGGGATTTTTCATTCCTAAAAACAACGTCCCAGTATTTTGAGTAAGCCACAGACGATTCCCTTTAAAAGCTGTTTACATTGGAGGTATTTCTGGGAGGACTTGTTGATGTCTTGATGTTGACGTTCAGGGCTTTAAGGGCACACATGGAAACCCCCTTATTTCTTTTATTTTTGACTGGCACAAGTTTTAGAAGTTGGTATCTTGAATCCACTTCACATAAAAAAAGGGATTTCTCTAAGGGGATAAATTTAATTTTAGTGAATTGGAACTTTAACCAGCTCATAAAAAAACAAGAATTTCAAACATTTTTCTCTGATTGTACTAGCAGGCTTGAGTGTCTGCTGAAGGATGATCTCTTAAGCAAAATGTTTTTAAAAGCCTTTCGCTCTAGAGAGAGACAAGTAGGCTTTAAGTGAATATGTGTAGTAAAATGTAACCTCTGTGCATTCCAGCAGGAGAGTGCCAAGACAGCACGAGGTACTGCGAGAAGGTTCGACAGCTGGAGCTTTGTCCGCTGCCCCAGTTTAAGAGCCGCTGCTGCCATTCTTGTCGAAACACCTGAGGCTGGGACGTAAAGACGAGGGCAGTGGACAGCCTGGATAGGTCAGGGAAGATCCTCACACAGCCAACAGAGACTTGAAACCTCTATGCCCCATCTTTACACCCACAACTGTCTTCTGTGATCAGTTCTGGATGGGGGGGTTACTTGAGTGCAGAGGAATGTTTGGATGCTCATGAGCGGCGGTCTTCTCCTCTAAAGATACCATGTGTGGGTTTGAATTCAAAAGTTGTGAGAGGAGTGGCATCTTTGTTCACGAGGGCTTTGGTTTTACTTCTTCTGTTTAAAAACTGAAGGCCATGACGACAGCTTTCCTATATTAAGCAAAAAGTGCAGAAGATACATATCGAATGTGAGTAATAGAAACTTGTGGTGACTGCATTGTTTCATAAAAAGGAACTGATAAAGAAGACTAACAACCAGATGACATCTGGTGAAGTGATGGGGGGTTTCCTTAACAGGAGGAACAACGGTGCTGCAACACCTTTCAACTGTTGCAACGTCACATCCAAATGGGGATGCGTATTATCATGCAATTCAGCTTAAAATACAAAAATATGTAACTAAAATACTTTTTAAATTGACTGATTTCATACCCAGGGATTCTGAGTAAACCATGATAACCACTGGACAGTTGTGAGTTTGTCTTTATAGCAACGGCCTCCAAAACAATGCTTATAAAGTAGATTGATGCTAAATGAGTTGTTTTTAATCAGGTTTGAGTGAACTGAAGTGCAGCCCAATGCTGCATTTAAATAAGAATTGCTAAAATGACTTAAGGCCTATATTTGATAAGTGGTTTACATTTGGTATCACTTACCTGGGAAATATATCGAAGTCCGTTCAATGGTATGGGTCATTTAGCACAGGTTGGCCACAAAGATTGGTCAAGTTATTTTAAAGAGAAAAAAATCATGATTTTGGGTGTTTTAAGTGCATTTTTTGGCTGAAAAAGAACTAATACATGGTTAAGATTATTTTGCATGGGTTGCACTACAGAGGTGTATGACTGAAGAAGTCAATGTTTTGGAAAAAAAGACTCTTATTTTGCACTCAGCTCATTCAAGTCTTTGTTAAGAACATGGCTTGTAGAGTTTTTTTTTATTTCTGTAAAATTTCATTGTTTATATATTTTGTTTTTTGACTTCGGTACTTTTTGAAAAGATATTTGTCAAAATGTCCTTTTAACCACTTTGTGACATAAGAGCACGTTTATGTTATACTTTGATATTGGTTCAAACAGTAGGAAATATTATAAAGATCACCATAAGTGTAACATACTCACATTACCGTGCAAGATTGACAGGGTTTGCACTTTTGACATAATGTCCTGGGTTCACCAATTCTTTATCATCAAGTGCAACACATTGCAGCCTCTCATTAGGCTGTGATGATTTGATTTCATGAGAGGAAAACATTAACATAATACTTCTGCTCTTAAGTTATGTAGATATTTGTGTTGTCCTTATTAACTATTTATTTACATGTGTGGTCTTGTGCATAGTTGTGTAAATAACCACAGTGGTGGGTTTAAAGTGTTCATTTCCCTACAGTTTTCAGTATTTGATGTGCATGCAATGGGGACCCTCTGCTGGTGACTTGATATGTTGCTCTCTGCTCAAGCCTGGTTAGACATTAAATAAAATCAAATACATTCCTTTTATAATCTGTTTGTTTCGATTTCTTCTTTTGTTTGAACTACAAAACTGACCGCACATCTAGTAAAAGTGCTCTAATTCGTTAGAATAATAAAATGGGTGCGTTTTGCAACTGCTGCAGTTTCTTTTAAACCATTACAATATCATTTTTTAACACTTGAACACACTGCAAAACTTACAAGGTATGCATTTTATTGTTATGGGAGGGCTACCTTGAACCAGACGAGCAAGATATTTAGGGCTGTTGTATTTTGACACGTCTTTGTCTCAACACATTTGAATAGAGAAGGTACTTCCTCTTTTGAATGCGCAGTTCACATTGCTCCTCTCAGCTCAAGAAGGGAGACATGCATTTACAGGAGTCACAGAAAAATGACATGCATTCACAGGATCCCTCTAAACTATGACAACAAATTTTACAACTGCGACTCAAACAGGCACAAACGGCAGATCACAGCTGGACTTTTCTCATTTGTGAGGATTATTTCAGATCAGTTATGGTAGAGGAGGATGGTTGCAATTCTTGTCTAACAGCAATCAAGGTGCTGCGAGTTTCCCTCGTGGATGAACTGGAAGGACGGATTGACTCTCTGCTGGAAGTCTTGGTAGTTCGGGAGGTGTTCACTCGTGATGACCGCGAGGAGGTGTTGTGTCATTTGGGTCCCCGGGCAAGAGTAAGAAAGGTGTTGGATATTCTGGAGTGTAAAGGTGAGGAAGCGGCACAAATTTTTCTCTCGGTGAGCAGACATCATCAGCAAGACACACAGACGAACTCTGAAGAGGGCAACGCAGGTCAGCCTCAGTCCTTAGGTATGCAATTCAAACCACAGATATGGAACTGATACAGTCATGACGATATTTGGAATGACGATAATTATGTGAGTTAAACAGTTTAAGTAGCATTGTATTGTTTATATGACAAAGAGTTCTCAAACTATGGCCCGCAGGCTATTGGTATTCCTTAGAAACACTGCAGCCTTGGAGCGTGACATTGAATGCATGAATTACATTTTAATCACTCCTGTTCAACACTTTTACTTTTTAAAAGTCTAGATTCAATACACAATGACTCAGCAATGTAATGGAAAAGCCCCCACAAAAAAAAAAAATCCCTTTATGAATGAGGAAAAAGGATGTTTCATAAAAATGGATCAGGCCAAATTTTGATGGACCTTAAGGACATATAATGTTTGTCTTTTCTACACACAGCTGAATCATTCTCAAGGAATTTAATGTTAAAAGCCATTATAAGACCAATCAGAACTACTACAAGTTAACTGTTTTTTCTGTGCAGTCCTCAATCATAGCCTGCTCTCTAAATTGGCATTCCGTCATTAAAACCTTGAGTACTGTTGATGTAAACAGCAGAACAACAATAATCTTTTTGATATGTTCTTTAGTTGACATAGAGGAAGTGTTTAAACTTGTGTTGTGTAATGATACATAAGGCTTCAACCATATGAGAGATAAATTAATAACTGTTCGTATCTTCTTTTGCAGAGTACAACAAAGTCAAACAAAAGCATAAGGATGTTCTCAGACGTCGGAGTGAGAGTATGCTTTTCTACAACACTCGGCACGGCGAGAAAATCCTTTTTTCTGAACATTATGTCAATCTTTTGCTGGTTGACGGACACCAGGGCTTGGACATTAAAAGACACGAGGTTCTGACGTTTGGACAAAACCGATTATCTTTGCAGCAAAAGTCATTTTTGCATAGGAAAATAACACCAGCCGAACTCTTTTCAAGTGTAAATGGAAACCGTCCGGTGAAAAAAGTTCTGGTGACAGGGGTGGCTGGCATAGGAAAAACCATCCTGGTGCAAAAGATGCTGTTCGATTTTGGGGAAAGCAGGGACAAACTTGCGTTCGACTTCATAATTCACATGACCTTCAGAGACCTAAATCTGATCAACAAACCTACAAACCTTCGCGAGATGGTCTTGCGTAAGAACAGGCACTTGGCTAAGGAACTGGATAACATTTTAGCGAATGACGACAAACTGCTGATCATCTTGGATGGCTTTGATGAGTTCAGACACTACAGGAGCTGTGATGTGGACACATTTGTAACTGAGCCAGATGAAGATGCCGAGGTGGTGGAGGTCTTTGGGAGTCTGATGCAGGGTGAACTGCTGCCCAACGCATCTGTCATGCTCACAAGTCGACCCACAGCTATAAACCACATCCCTGTGGGCTGCATCGATCGCTTTGTACTAATTGGTGGCTTCTCCTTGGCTGAAGTTCAAGACTTTTTCTCACGTTACTTTCAAGACAGTATCCTTGCTGACCGCATGTTTGCTGTGGTATCAGAAAATGAACTAATGCTAACACTATGCTATATACCTGCATTTTGCTACATTGTGTGCTGCATCCTCAAAGAAAGCAAAGACCTCTGTGGAGAAAGTCCCAAGACCATGACCGATATTTATGTGCAGTATCTGGTGGCCTTGCTTCGTTCTCACACCCAATCCAGAGTCGAAACATTTCATCAAGAACTGAAAACAGGGGCCCTCCAGCACCTGTCTAAAACTGTGCTTAATCTGGGTCGACTGGCCTTCCAAAAGTTGATGGAGCATCAAACCCTGTTCTATAGCAGTGACCAAAACTTTGAGGCATTAGAGGGATGCAGTCTTGTTGGTACCTTCCTTGACAAGACAGTGGCCCAAGAGGCTGGATACACTGAAGATGTTTACTCCTTTGCACACCTTACTGTTCAAGAGTTCTTTGCCGCACTTTATTGTGCAGTGACAGATATTCCGTTACCTGACACACTACAAAGCAATGCGAGTCCCGGGGAGGGGTCCAACTATGGACATTTGGACCTTTTCAACCGTTTCCTGTCTGGAATCCTGTCCGAACGCAATGCTAATATCCTGTCAAGGCAGGTGGGGCTGTGTTGCCTTGAAGAAAAAGTAAAAACTTATCGTCAGAGGATCATTCAAGAAGTTACAATGCTGTGTGAGAATGGGGCCCATATTCTAAACCACTTACACTGCCTTTTTGAGCAACAAGACCCCTCTTTGGCATTTGCCATACAACCGAAGACACTACGAATTAATGTTAGCGATGAAACACTATCCCAAATGGATTACAATACCATCACTTACTTCCTAAACCTTACTAAAGGCAAAATATCAGAGCTGGATCTGACAGGGACAGGAGTAAGCTACAAAGCACTTAGAGATTTTCAGCCTCTGCTTCTGAGATGTGAGAGTCTTTGGTGAGTTCCAGGTGAAACTTGGCTATCACTGTCATATTCTCAGAAGCCACTCATCTATCAAATAGCTTTGTCTTTGCTCTTCTTTTTGGTTTTTAAGGTAATTTTATCCAACCTTTGTAATGGTTGCAAGTGTGATGCATCTCTCTCTCTCTGTGCTAAGTTTAAAGTAACAGTTCCATCAGGTTGAGGAATGGTTGTATGATTGTAATGGTTCTCATGCATGAACTCTTATTTTTAAGGCTTGGAGAAAACAACCTGGATACGGACACAGTTCAGGTCATTGCTGATGTGCTGCAAGAGTCAGATAGTATCATCTACCTAGGGTAAGATGTCAACTGATTTCACAGAAATGACAATAATAATAATAAAATATGAAGTTTGTATTGAGAAGATTACAAACATTACCAATGTGTACAGAGAACAATCAGTCTTTGATATAGTGAATGAGATCTCACAAACACCTATGCTGTTTTACACTTTCTTTTACCTGTTTTAGACTCGGATGGTCAAACATTGGTGATAATGAACTGCAGGTTCTTGCAAGTGCTATACGAAGTAAAAAAAAGCTGCAAGAATTGTGGTAAGAGACATGCAAGACTGGTATTTAAGGACGTCATATTGTATATCTGAGGAAATGAAAGTCTTTTCAGGCAGATGATTCCTCTGAGTCACGGATTATTTCAAAACTGGTATTGTGTTCTGTTGAGAAAAGTCTGAATATTATTTAGAAACTTCAGTTCTTTCTATCTTTCTATCTGTCTATCTACAGAACACTAGCAACACTAGAATCTAAATGAGAAAGATATTATTAAGTGAACACCAGTTAAAGGCTAATATTTTCATTTTTGAAGATTTTCTGTTTAATTCATCAGTGTTAAAAGATTGTTCATGTCATGTAACAGCAGTGTAATCTGTGTGCTTTCACAGGATGGAAGGAAACCAAGTGAGCTACAGAGGTCTTTTGACACTCAGTGACCTGACCCCAAATCCACTGAAAAAAGTTGTGTGAGTGATAACTTAAAAAAAACAACAACAACTTAAATCATTTTTAAAAAAATTGTAAGTTTGCTGAAGTTTTTTTTTTATTTTCTTGTCATACAGAGCCATATGGAATGACCTGACTGACAGTGAGTCCTTGTGCATTAAAAAAAGCATCACAGTGAATTTCACTGATGAAGATTTATGGGAAGAGTGGGGGGTGTGGGTCTTCAAAAGGTGTGAGGTCAGCAACAACGAGAAGTTGTTGATGGTACTCCACAAAGTATGCAACATATCGGTCCACTGCTTAGAGGTTCAGTGGGCCAAGACTTTCTACAAGAAACTATCACAGCTCATCAAGTGCAGGATTGAGTGCTGCACTGAAGAAGACATGTGCAAGAAGCTCAAAAAGTATGAGAACATTTTGAGCCATTGAACCACAACAGAGATGTACACTAGCTTCAGGTTATAAGCTATAAAAACAGGTCAAATGCCTGTTGATTTAGCACATTTTTAAAAATATGTTTACAGCACGTTACATGTCACTGTTACTGGTCTGATCCTGTGTTACATGTCACTTCTCTATCTGTTCGATGCATGGTTCTTTATCTGTCACCATCAAATAAAGGCAAAAAAATATGTGTGAACCAAAATGACTATGAAGAAAAAAAAGGATAAAGAAATGTTTTTTTTACAACATGATTGATGCAGAATAAGTCTTCATGCTTAATGCACAAAAAATATATCTGAAAAGAACATTTCTTTAATGTTTAATTCATTGTGCCTCAATGGAGTGAACAAAACACAAACCAAAAGCCAAATCAAGGTAAGATGTCCTCTCTTAAACTTGTATACTAATGTGCATTTATAGTACAGCTTATGACACAGAGATCCTGCAGCAGTGGAAATATCTGAGACAGCCAAGCAGCAATTTGACAGTTACTGCAACTCAGAGTTGTTGCTGTTAATTATCTCATATAAATAAAAGGGACGGCAGAAACAGTTAGCCTGTTAAACTCGTCCTCCACAAGTCATGCATTAAAAAGATATTTAAAAAAGAGCACAAAAACGTGCTGGCCCGTACGGGGATCGAACCCGCGACCTTGGCGTTATTAGCACCACGCTCTAACCAACTGAGCTAACCGGCCA
>JAPZDV010000016.1:6808666-6853220 GCA_029814665.1 Acanthurus lineatus
TCGGGTCGTGCATTCTGCAACGTGACTTGGTAGCAGGACTGCATCTGTCACTTTGCAGTCACGTCCAACAGAGAGTACATGACAAAAAATTGATTGATCATTTAAATTTGGCAATGATTTCTGTTTCATTTTCAAAACAATTCAAACTCTTAACAGTCCGTGCTTTGACTTATTTATGTTTGTAAACCATCATATCTGAATATGGGCCTCTCTTTCATAGAAAGGGAGGTTAAGATGATCAATCAGTCTAGTTATTGATATGTTTTAGACATTTCATAATTTATACTAACATTCAGTACTCCTCAATTAATCCAAACCTCACTCATAATATTATGGTCTTATGGCCAAACTGCTGGCAAGGCAGAAAGTCTTTTAGGCAGCAGTTAGAACAAAAGATCAAGAGTCTCCATATATTTTCAGTCCAAGGTAAAAGACCTTATATATTAGCCATTTTAATAAACTAATTAAATTTTAATTGTCAACATTAACACAGCTAAACATATGCTGTTAAAGACCTGTTAAAACCAGAGACTCTAGGAGGAAATATTACATGTCCTCATGCACCCTGCTTGTTATATTTATATACATCTCTGCACCTGGAACATATATTTTCATTAGTTGTAGTAATTTACAATAGTTTCAAATCCCTGCAAGGAAGAATGAGTCTAATTTTATAAATTGATTTTGCATAATAGACTCATCCAATATTAAAGGTCAAAAATTAACTTTGAGCTTAAAAAGTAGAAAATTTAAGGGCTAACTTATTAACAAAATTATTGAGGAAGCTGCTTTGCTATGGAGAAAAAAACTGATGATAAGTCTATTCCGTATTGACAACTAAGACTTCTGTGCAGTTGTGCCTCTGCACCCATATCCTTCATTTTTGAGTGATTTGGAGTGAAGACATATTTCCACGGAAGCATTAAAATTCAAAAAGGCTGGAAAGAGGATCCTCAGAATAAGAAGTCATGAGTCTGGAGAGGTTTATGGATATTTGAAGTCCTTCCCCATTAAAAAGCTCTGACTGGATATGAGAAATGGCTTCTCTATTCAGTGTCATCGGAATCACTCGGAGATCCATTGTGGCATTTTGAAACGGGCTAACAGTGTAGAGGGACAGATGTTGATATTGCTGTTCATTAAAAATATATTAAAACCAGCTCAAATTCAGAGTAACATTCTGAATGAAATTGCAACTTTCATCCCTGATGCTTCAACAGAGACTACACTTTTTGATTCTTATACATGCCAAAGTATGTGCAAAAACCAAATGTGCCAAAACCAAATGTGATTATCACTGTGCAGTTCAGACACACTGCCCAGTTGCAAAGAACAAAAATGTTAAGATTCATTCATCACTTCTGAATTTCTGTCAGTCCTTGAGATTGAAAACCTGCAGGAGTTTTCAGAATGATTTTTGGTTCATTTCTCCGTTTTTGCAACCTGAATCATTGTTGGTTTGTTTGCATTGTCTGTTAGTCTGATGATATATGGATGTGACAACATCAGAACTGGCATCAAACAGCATCGAGGGAACACAGACTGTGGGGTCCAGCATCTCTCTGTGAGAGTTACTGGGCTCTGTTGCTCTCCTCTCTCCGCACAAGGTCTTTTGAACATAAGTGGTATATACGATGTGCTCTTTCCTCACATTTGGACAGTTAAGTGGGTGCCTGTTTTCACCCAAACCATAAGAAGAGCGTTTTTATGTTTTTGTGCGTTTTTACGCACGCCATGCCCCAAAAAATCTCTAGTACAAGACAAAACAACAAGACAACTCCATGAAAGATTCATTATCTTAAATGCTTTTGCCCTCACGCAGTTGCATCAAAGTGAATCATAATTTTACAAAATGAAACTAGTAATTGCGTCTTTGCGCAGCGTTCCGTTGTCCTATAACTGGAGATCTGAGAGGGATATAATATAAGTGCACTTCACGTCCACCACATGCAATTGCTCATGATTGCAAGAGCTCAAAAGGAGCGTGCCAATAAATTATGTTAATCAGCCAGGACAGATAGGAGGCGTGTTGTTGTCGTAATGAGGGGGAGCATGCCTGCACCGTGTGGAAAAGCCGCGAGTGGTAACGCTGTCTCCACTGCATGCGCGCTGCTTTCCATTTCCCCAGTCTCTCCTTCGACTTTATTGTGCATAATAACAATTTCCTCAGCAGCAGCACTACTGTGCAACAAGTTTGCAGGAGCCCCAGCACGCCTTCAGACAGGTTGACTTGCTTTTTGAGGCTGGAGCGGAGTGGAGCTCCACACATCTCTCTGTCGCTGTCACCACAAAGTCACTGGCCGTGAACGCCGCGTCGCAGGCACACTCACAACACACACACACACAGAACAGTTTGCCACAAATTCGCGACTCCGCGCCAGATGCAGTTTGCTCCCAAACAGCGCGTGTAGTCGTAGTTAAATGGAGATCGCGGAGGCAAGAGAGGCATCTAAGTGCGTGGAAAAAATGGAGAAAGAAGTGGCGCCACAGAAGCGACAATATTACCGCACAACAGTGCTGAACGTGATCTCGTCCTTATGTTCAGTGGCGTCCATCGCCTTTTGCATTCTTCTGAGCATAAACGCAGCTGATATCAGGAACCGAGTTGTGGATTTGGAGAGTGGGAATGGCGAGCACACCTTCACCCGCGCCCCTGGCTACTCCATGGATGATTTAAATTCATTGATTGAATAAAGAGTGGATGAGCTGCTCTCTCAGGTAAGATTGCACTTGTTCTCTTTGAGTTCGTTGTGTTTAGCCGCTTAATTACCCACAAAACTGTTAGTTTCAGTGAAAAACCATGCAGAGATCCACTTAAATAGTTTGCTTAACTTAAAGCATCTTGTGTTGTGTGCATATGAATGAAAATGTCATTATTTTACGTTTCAGCGCTCCTATGAAAATTACGTGAAGATTCGGACTGCCAGACAAGCATCACCTGAATGCAACTGTCCCCCAGGTAAAACTACTTTTCCCCTAAATGCATTGTGAACGTGTTTCTGGGGGATTTGAAGCCAGTTGCGCTTAAAATCAGAGAGTTGGTGTGAGAATGAATGGGAGCCTTCAGAACAGGTCCCTTATTTTGTTTCATTCAAACCGATGACGCGTGACAGTTTGCCCGGACGGTGTTGATAGTTTGGGAAGGTCTGCTGTGAAGGACGCAGACAGCTGACTGGCCAATACACTTAACAGAAAGAAAGGTATTTAACAGCCGTCTATACATAGAGGTGCTGAGAGGCTGTTTGACTTGTGATGCTGCCTACTCACTTGTCCACTCAGAGAGAGAGAGAGAGAGAGAGAGAGAGAGAGAGAGAGAGAGAAATTCCTTGAAATTCACATTTCCCACCAGTAGATGGAAACATTTATTCCTTCAGCGTGGGTCAGCATTCTGATCATTTTGGGATGAAGTCAAGGTTGGGTTGTCAGTGCATCAGTGTTTCTGAGGATGCTGGAAGGAATGCAGCACAGTCTTAGCTGTTACATTACATTTTGTCCGACTTTAAAATTTTCGCCATGGTATTTACTGTTGTGCATTAATGGGAGAAACAGTCAGCGCTGCTCTTAAATATGTGGTTGACAGCTAATTTGAAAGAGGACCTAAAAAGAGGAGTTTTAATATTAAAGGAGCCTGCTAATGTTTTCTTACATATGGATATGAAATTGCCACCACATATCCAGTTCTAATGTGAAGTTCAGATGGTTGTGCAGTTAAAGATTTAAATCCATTGAGAGAATGTTACCTCTTTTGGTTTACATTACCTTGTGGGTTGTGGACAACAGATGAATGTCTTGAATTTGCATTTAATAAAGTCTTAAGCATGATTTCTTTAAATATAAGAGTAGCTCAAAAGAATGGCGTATTGTCTCTGTTGAATGCAAACAATGCTCCCCTAAATTGATTTTAAATCTGTCAGATAAACTGAATCATTAACTCTTAAATGTATTTTACTTCTGGAGATAAATAAAACGCATCAAAATTCGATTGGATTACCTGGGAAATGCTTTGCTTACAATAAAAAAATAGTAATCTTTGCGTTACCTTGTAAAAAGTTGACGTTTTGGAGGTGAATGGTTTTCATAGACCAGCAAAGAGGATATGTAACTTTTTCAGGACTCCGTCAGGCATGTATAGTTGAAGCGTATGCTCACTGCATATTTTGCTTTTTTCTATATGAAATATTTTTATGAAAACCTCAAAAATGTCTACAAGGCCACTGACAATCATCAGTTTTCAGAATACCAGGACGAGGTTTGTCAAACAGGATCCTTAGCCGCACTAAATGTGGATAAAAGGGGTCCTTGAAATCATAATGAAGCCAATATCTTGCCTCTGTAAATAACATGTCACTGCACATGTAACATTTCCAGTGAGCCACATGTGAACCTTGTTTCTGGCTGACTGCCGTCCGTGCAGTTACAGTGCTGAACTGCTACAGTAGGTGGACAAAATGCTGCGGGGAACTGACATGTTTTCACAACCTCTTTTAAAGTTTGATGAAGAGGGATCTTTCCACACCACACCTCCAGCTGGGAATGTGATAGAGTAAGCGTGAACATACTGTAGGTGACCTTTCTGGAAAAGCCTTGGTGGTGACATCGTGCAGAGTAGCTTTGTGGATCTTTTGAAGGGACCGTCGCAGTGTCTGGAAGCATTTGAGCTGCAGGATGGAAATGTCCTTGGGAAAGATGCTGAATCTATTCTAAAGCCAGGAACTATTCTATTGTTGCCCCTCACCCCTGACCTCTCTGACAAACATATTCCATCTAACACAATAAAGGGATTTTTCCATCTGTCATAATCAGACATAGGTAAAAGAATAAATAAGAATGGTGACAGTAGTAATCCTCAGAAGTGGTTTATCAATTGCAAGTGACTCATCTGCTGAGTGGGAATGCCTGAATTATTGAGCCAGAAGTACTGGAAGTATTAACCATAATGAGACTCTCACAATCCGGCTGCTGTCTGTTCTTAATCCCTATCATATGTCTGCTATTTATTTTCTCCCACCACATTTCTGTAAAGAGCCGACATAAAACAATGAAAACATTGCACATCAAATGAAGCGCAGCAACGTTAAAAGCATGGCGACGCAGAGCTCGATTAGGGAAACTGGCATTCTCACATTTGATTCATTTTTTATGTCCAGCACTTATCCCAGAGTTTTTCTGAACTATACTCACAAAGTACATATATCACTAGTATACATTAAAGAATCTGTAGTGTTTTTAATGAAAATTTCATGCAGCATAAGTCTATCAGGCACGCAACATTTTTGTTAATGCTTTGCACTGAGCTTTCTCAGGCCAAATATCTTTGTAGTGTATGAATGCTGAATGGGTTCACTCAATATTTATCCTCTCCTCTGTCGAGGAGACAGCCCCTGGCTCAGATGTGGCTTTTTTTCTTTGAGGGGAGGACAGTAATGTGCTTTTCACAGTCTTCACTTTATTGCTGTCAAAGAAGATGGAGTGGTTGCAAAGACAGAGCAATGGTCCATAGCTGCAGGATGTTTTATAGGTTGCTTTTGAGTCACAGGAAGTTTGTACCATCTTTATCAAAGAAAGTCTGTCATGAACTTTAAAAAATATTTTATTCATGCTGATGCTTTTGGTTAATGAAGGTTATGTTTTTTTTTATGATGCTATTTGTCATTAAAAAGTGTCTGTTATTGCTGTCATTTAACACTTAGCTATTAGCTCCCTGAGTGACTAAAAGCATTTTCACACTTTGGCTGTGATTTGGGCTGAATTTCATCCTTAGCCATGCTAGCAGCATAGATCTATGGATTGCAATTAACAGTCAGCCTTTTTGGACCAGATTGATTTAATCTTAGCTATTAGATGGACAGGGATGAGATTTTGTACTGACACTGGTCATCCTAAAAGAATTGATGATGCTTACTTTGATGATACTCAGATTTTTACTGTTGCACCACCAGTGGATGACAACATTTTGATGAATTTACATTAAAATTTGTCAGAAATCTTTATGGTGCCCAAAGAATGAGTCCTACTGACTTCAAAGATCCTTTGACTATTTCCTCCAGCACCACCATGAAGCTGCATTTTCTTCCTGTGACATTTCTCAACATCTACTGTATGGATCATAAAAAACTTTTTGCAGACATTCATGTTCCTTAGAGGTTTAATGCAACTTACTTCAGTGATCCTCTTTTCCTCTAAAGCCACTGCGAAGTGACTTTGGGGGTTTGAGCTACAAGTATTAGATGAATATCCATGATAGTTGGTTTGGACACATATTAATGATGAATGATAGGAACTTTGCAGATCTCTTATCTTCTATCGATATGTAAAATAATCTGATTTGTTCAGTACTTCGATTTATAAACATTTCACTGCAAAACTATCATTTGCATCGGTATATTTGTGTTAAGGCATCCATAGCAAAATTGCTCACAGGCTAAACTATTATGGTGAGCAATAATAGACATTTTCACCTGCCAAACATGAGCATGTCAGCATAACATTGTTAGTTTGTTCGTATGCTAATGAATGAAAAAATATTTGGTGGTTTGGACTCAAAAAGAAGTTGGCTACAAGACTTCTGTAGCCTGTGCCCCATCTCAACTTTATGCTAGCAGCTCTGTGCTACAGTAGCTGCTAGCATAACATATGCAAACCAGTTTAGCGTTTTGATAGGCCTACTTTTTTCTAGCACTCTCTGTCATTAAGTCCCACCATGTTATTCATAAGAAGTGTGATGTTTGTTCGACAGTTAGCCTTCTCTTTGAAGGAAGTATCCTGCAGCACATTGTTTTTATTGTTGAAGTCTTTTCTTGCACTCCCTGAATTTGAAAAAAGCTGTTTTCACTCTGTACGTTTGGTGTAAATAGTCTTGGGTCTTGGGGGAAAAAGCAAACCAAACCAAGTTGTTTTGAAGTTCAAAAGTCAAACCCACTCTGTGTGCCACACTGTGAAGTGAGTCTCTTAATAATTGTTTCAACATTGACGGGAAGTTTTTGTTTTTATTTTTTTTGTGTACCTTCTCCTCCCCAGGGATCTGCATTCCAAACAGGGCCTGTTGTTTAATGGGACTATAATAAAATGTGCAGTCAGCAAGCACTGGTGCTTTGCTCTTTCCCTGTTTACTCACCCATACGCCTCCAACCCCCTCGCCCCAATGTCCCTTTTTCCCCACTCTGCAGCATTTCTTGAAGTTAACGCTTCAAAAAGACTGGCAGCCAAAGACCGGCCTAAGTGCTCTTGAGAAAATAGAAATGTACAGCTTGTAATATGAAGGACTTGTTTTTCCCAACCTAACACCCAGTACTGATTGTCAAGGGCTGAGGGTGAGCAGGGGGTCGCATCAGCTGGCTGTTGTATCTGAAGATTTCAAAATAAAATTAGAAGTGGACGTAGAAATACCTGCTTAGCTTTTTTCATGTCCAAATTTGATTCATTTAGGCAGCGTCAAAACCAATACACACACACACACACATCCAAAAAGTTCTCAACCTAGCCACTCCTTTTACACTCCTTGTGGCCAAGCTGAATAGCACTCCTCCTCAAAGTGTGTAATCCCAGTGGTCTGATACAATTACAGTTGTGCCAATCCCCTCAGATATCCTCAATTCAGTGGGCAGCTGGTAATTAATCACTGACAGCTTTTGAATTTAGCCCTCTGTGTGGCTTGGTGCTGCGAGGTGCCTTAATGGCCATGTAATTACTGAGTGCTAGGTAAAGCTAAGCAGACTTCCAGGTAGCCACTGCAGCCAGCTGCTTTTGGTTAGGTGAGTTAAGTTAGGCTGCCTTTGTGAGCAGCTGAGGCTGGAGACAAAAGATGGAGCATGGGAAGCCTTGCCTGAAGGTAACAGTAAATGGGCAATTATGATTTTGATTGCTGCTAAATTGCTCGACAGTCTATCTACATGTAAATCATGAGCAGAACGTACTCTGCACAGTAAATAACATCTTGCAGGGATGGTTTTTTATGCATGAGAAGCTTGACTCATTCAGCTTAGATTTTACAGCAGTGGCAGTAAATTGCAACATGATGTGATTTATCATGATGAATCATCAGAAGTGGTGCATTGCCCTAATTTTCAATTCTTACATGAGGTTCATTGTAAAGGTCAGGATGCTCGAAATAGCACAGATGGTCTCTTTTCTACCTTTGACATAGCAGTTTTTATTGGAGAAGATGAGGTATGCAAGCTGAAAGCTGTGGTAATGGCTGCAGGGTTTGAAAGGGTGGCACACGTTTTCTCCTTTTTACTAAACAGTAACCTGAGGGGACACTCTGAATTGAGAGGAGATGACGGGATTTTTTTATATGAGCCATGTCACAACAGCACTCCGCAAGAGATTGAAGTACCCCAGGCAGAGAGAACACAGGGTCAAAAGAATAGAGGGGAATCGCAGTGCTCGTGCCTAATGGTTCATCTTACGTGTCCTTGAACATTTCCTGGCTCTGATCCTCAATCATCATTTTGCATGGAATAAAGCAGGAAGCTTGGAGATCCTGTCTTGGCTGCCGCTACGGTCACTGCTTTGGAGTTGAATGAAGAGGTTTCCATCACCACAGCGAAACGACACACCCCTCCACAGAAATAAATAATTGTCCACCTTTTTTGGTTTACATGCTCCAAAACAAAAAAAGCCGAGTTTGTAATAAAATTTAATTACTTTTAGAATTAATTGCGCTTTCTGCTCCGTCACACCATAAACTTGGTCAGTGAGATTTAAATAGTTAAAAGTGGAGTAACAGTCTAGTTCTAATTCAAGTGTGGTTTTGTGCCTGGCTTCAATAAGCTTTTTGCCAGTGAATGTCACAGTTGGTTGATTACAGCTGAATGATTTTCCTGTTGGATGTTCTTTTCTTGGTCCTTTGTGTATCAGTTCAGGCGTGACGTGTGAGGGAAGGTCTGAGACAGTTTTCTTTGCAGATTATTATTGTAATTGCATTGTTGGGTCATTAAAATTCCTTCTCTTTAACTCACAAAGAGGCAAATTTGTTGTTTAAATGTAATATAAAGAGTTTTAAGCCCGCTATCTCAATTTAATACTGATGACTCCTTGTGACTTGCACAAGCAAACAACACCATCAGCAAGCAGACTGACTGTTTGCAAGCATTTATTTGTAATGTCAGCCATTCTGTAAATTAGAAATGTTTTTAATGGCTACATGATGAGGATGAATTGAGGTCTATCACAGCCTGAGGAAAGAAGCTGCCCTGTAGTCTGGTTGCCATATTACAGTTATTAATCTTACATAGCCACAAATACTCATCACATATTCATCTTTTGAACAGAGGTGTTTTAAAAAATAAGAATAAAATTAACAATATTCTGCATGTTTCTTTCACTTGCTTTCAAACCGAATGCACATGCTAGCCAGATCAGGTCCTTTAAGACAGGAGACAGTGGTGTGAGTGCCACTTTTGTCCACAGGGGTCGCTGTTATTACCAAAGAGTTAAAGTTCCTCATAGCTGCTTAAAATAATCAGTAAAAAATATTAAGAACAGTCACATTAGCAGGCCTCATGTCTATATGAGCGTCTGCACCTTTGAGGAGCCCTTTGGTTGCGGTGATGATACAACCTTAACCCCACCTCCAGGGCCCCACAACCTCCAGTGCAGGAGGGGAGATCACTGCTGTTGGTTTCCTTTGATACTCCTTCACCCAGGATCCAGTGCTCCTGTGTCAGAGCTGGGTGGTAAATCCTCCACAAAAGACGGCTCACAAGCTCCGTGCCTCATCCCCTGGATGCCCTCTGACATTAGACTGAAAGTTCCAGTCATCCTCCTACTGAAGTCTCCTTTGTGATGGCCTTTCCCTTCACGAGCCCACATACTCATCCCTGACCCAACCATATTCAAAGAGACCTTAACAGACAAGAGGGGCCTTTTCTAATGTGACACCCATGTGGAACAGCTGCTCCACTGTTCAATATGGTGATTTTTCTGTGACTGCAATGGCCACCGCAATGTCTGAGGTTTTTTTTTTTCTGAGTGCTTTGACTTCATGTCGCATTCTGTTGCAATTTTTTTCTATGAGTGGGTCTTCGTTTCATTTCTTTTACTTTGGCAAAAAATGCGTGGATGTGGGTAATGTGATACTCATTCTTGCCAATGGGTGTCTAGTATTCCACTGACCTTCAGGTAGCAGTAACATGTTAAGATGTGCTGAAACATATCAACAAAGGCAGCAAAGATGAAGCTACAAGCTGGTACACACAGATGTAAAAAGCACAGAATATAAAATACTTAAAAAAATGGTGCAAATGTTTCATTAACATGTTTCTTATACGCAAAGGATACAAACAATGAGTTTTGATGAGTAACTTTGAATGTAAACAAAGCTTTTGTTCATATAAGAAAACTCCCCAGGCTACCTTTTAACATATTATATTTCTTTTATTATCCTGTCTCCAGATTAAAGTTGTGATATACAGTCAGGATTTCCTCTTATTAGATCATTATTGGCAAAATGCTAGCAAAATGTTAAATGCAAACTACACTGCCTATGCTCTGTGATTTAGAATGCAATTTTGCCTTCGTTGCCTGTCTCTGTGAAACAATTCTCAATTAATTCTTTCTGAATCTAAGAATGATTTTCCAGTGTCTGCCATCAGTTTCGAAACACCAGCAAAGCAGGCTGATGCCAGCGTTCACACGTGTCATGGAAATTCTGGGCTTCAGACATGCAAAGAGAACCAGGAACCCCTGAGGCACTCCCCACATGCTCCCTTCCCTCCCCACCGCCTGTGGCTTTGTGCCCCAGGCCTCTGAGCCCTAGCAGGCATGGAGGATAGTGGGGAGAGGGGCACAGATGCTGCAGTTCTGTACTCCATCAGCCTAATAAGAGCAGGCACTACAAATAAAACAGGCGGGTGTGCTTAAAAAAAAGGAAAAAAAGAGAAGCAATGGGATGTGCCATGACAGGAAGCTATAATTTTGCCAGTGTGTGCCTTACATGCAAGCTATGGGTGATATAATGATGTCTTTAATTTTGAGTTTTGCCAGGTTTGTTTATTTTATGCATATATGCATCCTTTTACTGCAAGTCCACAGACTTGAGGGAAGCATTATTCTGTGCTGTTTCATGTTGTGCTCAGTTAAGTCCAAAAACAATGCACCTTGTTACCAATTAATGTCAATTTGGGGCTAAACCTGCAATGGAATGTATGGAATTATTGATGAGTAGTTGTAAAAATATAGGACCCTCCCAAACGTTATTAATTATTTAACTTGACCCTCCCTTTGAAAAAAAAAAACCCTTTACCAACATCTCATAATGATACTTCAGTATGAAATTGGTACAATTTAAAATCCATAACTGCAAGGCAAAGCAAAAGTGGGAGCTATATTCAAATTTAAACAGTTGTTATCTTAATAAAAAATTCATTTCACCATGTGTACCATCAATACTCACACATACACAGAAGTGAATATTTGGCAGTGCCCATGTAACATAACATAACATAAAACAGATGATGTGCTACTAAGTTTCTTCACGGCACTGAATGTGTGAAGGGGTCCAGGCCCGAGTTGTGACTTGTGCTGATTGCATGTACAAGTGAATAAATTATCTTTGCCAGAGATAACGTTTAATCACAAATCACTAAAAATGAGATATAATTCTGTTCCAAAACTGGGCATATTTGTGTATGAGCTTTCGTGCAGACTGGAAAGCTGAAATTAAATATATACACTGATCATAAACAAGAATTATAATATCCCTCACCCTTTTCTGACACCCAAAATAATTTTTGTACAGTCCCTAATTATGTCTATCTTCTACATGAGTTAAATAGAAGTTATTAATTGTCTGTTATATGTTTTCTGGACTTTAAAGCAGGTTATATCATTCTTCCCCTAATGCAGCATTGGCAGTACTTCTTTCAGAACATTTTTCAGCATTGCAAAACATTTGGCTACCATTTTGCAGTGCCTTCTATTGAATTTTCAAGGCCCATAGTCTCTGCAAAAACAAACAAGCCATCCCTCAAGCTATCCACAGACAGCACGGATTCAAGTGTTTTCTCAAAGAAAAAAAAAGTGATGTAGGCGAGCAGGGTTTGCCCAGCGGCTAGCCAGATGTAGTTTGCTTCCAGACTCCCCTGTGGTGCCACCAGAGTTTGGACGACCAAACAGTTGGATCAGACTGCTAGTGTTTCTTGTCGACAAGGCCAAACACCCTTAGACGTCCTGTTTATCTCTTGTTTCCCATGCTTTTCCTGTTTCGTCTTCAGTTTAAGACACAAAATTGTCTTGCTTGAGACATTGTCGGCTTGTTCGATGTCCCCCTCCTCACAACAAACTCATCGGGGTCCGTGCTACTCTGCCAGCCAGCTCTTTCCTTCTCGAGGCTCGGCTAAATGTGACATGAAATATGAGTCATGCTGTAGATCTGAGGGGGCAATAAACACACAGAGCAAACACTTGAACCCAAGTGCACTCACAAACACGCTGTCGCACACCCGTGGACACAGCTGTATCACAAAATATATGCACACTTGTGGACGATCCCGCTCACACATATGGGGGAGACATGCAGCCATGCGTGACACTCTGCAGTCCCTCGCTGCAGATTTTGTAACTTGATCTATTACCAGTGGCAAAGGTTTTTGTTGCTGTTGTGGTTCAGCTAATTTAGTTTTCTAAATTAAGAGAGGGAGAAACGATGAAATTAATGGATTGAAGCCATTCATTCCAAATTTTCTCAACAAGCTGTGATGTTAAAAATGGTGTAGGACGCGGTTTTCTAATTAGGGCAATGGTATTTTTCCCTGTTTATAAATACTTTTTCCCCTTTCCCCTTTAGCATGTAATTAATCCAGAATTTGCAATTAAATAATGGCTCAAGTTAACAACACAGTGCCGGGGGAAGTGGCAGTTTTCCAGCTCAGCATACCTGTAAATATAGGCTACATGCCTGTGCTGTGTCTGTGTCAGTAGAGATGGATGGATACGCGTAGAGTTGCCTCATGGTCTGGTTGTAGCACAGACAGTCTTGCTTTCAGGGGCCCCTCCCCTTGTATCTGATGAAGAAGAGGGTAGAAACAGCTGTGTAAGCCACACTTAAGGTCTGGAAAACCCAGCGGTGAGACAGACAACCCTATGCACTTTAATTTAATTGAGCGGTCATTTGATATGGTCCAAGCAGGCTAGACGGCTGGTTAAATTGTAGTTTTTGACAGCTTGATGAACTGTGCGGATGCTCTGTAGGGCTGCCTGAAAATAAGTTTGTCTAATTTCTAGACTGTGATGGAGGTACTAGTTTGGGTCACTGTGGTATAATGATGTGAACCCTGCTTTTCTGCTTATCTTCTGTGGACCAGTTTTTAATTGTGAGAACTTATTTAAAAAATGCACTATTTTGGACTGGCCATAAATATTTAAGTAATATTTTTTGAAAATAAGAAGCACGACACAAAGCAAAAATGTCAAGTGACGTATTTTCCTGTCAAAAATACATAATTTAGGCTGAGAAATATTCATCAAAATTATTAAGTCTTAGTCATAAGTCTCTAATCATAAATCTTGCTTTAGTCCACATCCTTCAAGCCTTTGCTCTAAAAGCAAAACATAACTACAGTTTAACAATGCTTACTAAATTATTTAATCTTTGTTCTGCTATTCAGTTTGTGTGTTTTGTTGCATGTAGTAGTTGTTTGTATTTTAGACTTCTGAGTCAGCTGGAAACAATAAAAAGCCAGCTGCAGATGGACTTTTCATCCAACTCACAGTGTTACCATTATTAGTTTGGTAGCTACAGCTAATAATATCTGCCAGGAACCCTTATTTTAGCTGAAAAATATGGGTGGTTATTTGGTTTTTGTTGTTCTTTTAAGTAGTAAATCTGCCTCCATTATCATTATAAACGATATATCAGTGGTTCTAAAACAGGAAGCTAGACAGGCATAGCAACAGTAACTAAGGTGGATGGATCCTAGTGAATGGACAGTTAAACCATTGAAAGGTCGTTTTGCTTCATAAGTGTGTTTTTAGTGTTTGTAGGAAAAAAAAACAGTCATAAGAACGGTGTTTTAAAGGTAACAATGCTTTTTACCCCCGTTCGCGTACTCACTGCTGAGGAAAGATGATCTCAGTTGATAATGTCATTTATGTGGATTCCTGCTGTTCACTCTGAGCTTGATGAGTTGTTTGTGTGCATTCATGCGCTGGTGTCTGTTAGCCCTTAATGAATCGGGCATACTGAGTGGAAATGTTATGAGATTGTAAATCAGAATACCTCATGCATATTTTATACATTTTCCTTGCAAACATAAAAGTATAATGATCATTAATGCAGAATGCAACATCCAAATGATGCACTGACACAAGAGTTGCCTTTAAAGTGTTCTACTTTCTAGCACTTATTTAAATGCATTAATTTATATTAATATATTTTTGAGAAAATGACCCAAATTCCCCGCTGTGGCAATGCACAGATTACTTGTTTTTCTATGGGTTTTATCTGAAGTAAAAGCTTTTATACAATAATACATGTGCTCCAGTATCCTCATGCACACTGTAGGAAAGTTCAGAGCAAACTGGGGGAAGTTTGAGATGTTTGTGTGCCATGTCTCTGTGTGAGATTTGCCACAGCACTGATGTAGCTTCAAGCATAGATTTAGCTTTTAGCTTATAGGAGCTGACAGTGATGGCGATGGTGGTATTCAAATGGCTGGTAGTTCCTCCTGTTCACATGCCAAAAGATTTTTGAAACACTCAACCTTAAATTCTTTCCATTGTCATCATTGTCATCATTACTTATGTAATGTAATGGTGATAATGCTCTGACATGCAGATGGTGTAATAAGTTGCTCTTCATCCCATAATCTTTGCAATACTGTAGCAGTCAACACAAAATCCTGCAAGGTTTTGTCTGGATCCAGGTTAATGAGCCACCTCCCATGAGCCACTCTGCTATCTCAAGCAGTTTCACATCTTGTGAGCTCCTTCATACAGTTCTTTGTTACTGCAATGCAAAGTTAACTTCTCTATAAGATTGACGGTGTTGGCTTGTGCTGGAAGTGCCATTCATTTCACGCAGAGCGATGCATTTACTACCTGCTGTGTTGGCTGCAGGGTGCTTCAGGTAGAGCATGCACCGGATAAATCCAACACATGCTAGAACTTCTATCCATAAAACTGACTGAAGGTGTTGAAATGTACCACAGTGTCCTAGGATGTTCTGTTGTGGGTATGAAGCTGTGCTATTTCAAGCTTTCTTTCATCAACAGGAACTGGTGACAGTTCAGATTGTGATCCAGCAGAAACATATTGCTCTCTGCTGCGAAGATAAGAGCAAAGTCTGAGCAGCTGCTTAATTGGAGCCATCCCTGTTCTTTAAATCTTTGGTGTGCCATAAATGTTTATTATCTCATGAGTACGCCCCCAAGGTTTTTTTTTACTGGTTTCACAGGGTCTGTGTTTAGTGTAAATACATGACACAATTTATAGTCATAGTTTAAAGCTGCAGCAAATTGAGATGGTGAAACCCACTGAAACCCTGCAAACCATAGTGAGAGTGGCTGGAAAAAATTGACTGACGGTGTTTGTGCAAAGACACCACGCCGCCGGATGATTACGACTTAATCTGGGATAGTCAAGGTTATCGCTTTTGTCAGGAAAAAAATGGCAATAGGTGAACTTTTCTTCTTAGCAGACATACTGGGTGTCAGCCTGACTGATATGAGATGCTTCAGGTAGGGATTATCTCTTTCTCAGCCCTAAAAGTGCAAAGGATGAGTAGGGATCCATCACTCTGCCCTTGACCTTCAAAACAAATTGCCTTCCCAGCATTCTTCCTGCCTCGGCTGCCACTGTTGAACATTAGAGGCCTTTTAATAGCCAAAGGAAAAAATTATGGAGCAGACACATGACTTTACATGACGTACATTTCAGCTGATTAACTATGACATGACATGCCAGTAGTTTAAAACTTGCCACAGTATTTTTGGTGCCCAGGGTAAGATGGTGACCACATTAGTTTATCTTTCCTGTGGTGCCAGATGCATGGGTTGTATCAATTTAAGGAGTACAGAACATTTCGCAAAACATACTGACACCCAAATTGACTCCTGGATTTCAGCTTCAGCAAGCATTTGCCATCAGTTTCGAACATGCTTTTTCTTTTCATTTTGTGTAATAAATAAAGAGGAAACCCTTTCACGCGTGTGGGTCTGCAGTCAGATCCCCGGTTATATAGTTGTGATCATGAACTTGTTATTCTTATGGCAGTTATTCATGCACTATTGGCTATCCCATCTATAAACTTTCAGAGGTGGAGGTCAGTTGGCAGAAGCTGGCAAAGCGTCTGCTTTACTGCAAATGTCAGGTCCCAGTAATATGAGGGTGTGGGTTTCGTCTGAGCGAGAACAGGGAATAACACGACATAACTCAATGTTTCTTTGCTTTATATCAGTTTGCACTGAGTCCCATAGGAGGTAAGGCATTCTAGCTTGTGAATGTCATATCCATAAATCTACATCTTGCTAACCCTAGATCCAGTTGCAGTTTAGGAAAATGCTCGAGAGTTGAATGCAATTAATGAAATTAAAATTGATATGGGGCTGATAATAGGGAGAAAGAGAACATCGAGAAACCCCTGAGCATCACTGAGTGAATGTACCAAGATGACTGAAACTCACCACCAGCCATTGAAGGGGATTTCTGATGGCTTTAAATCTGTTGTTTTTGCATGTAAATGACTAGAACTTACTAAAAGTTTTTGAACTGTTCAGTAGATAACCTCAAGGGGGAGCTTTGACATGGCTGCAATGGCAAGAATGTCATCTGTTGGGGCAGCTATGACATTCTTAATTACATGCATTTAATATGCTTTTTGTTTTAGCCATTAACAGGCTACAGATGCTTTTCAAAGTGTCTGACTACATTACCGAAAGATTTGTACACAAAGAGATGTTTTTGTTAAAAAGGATTTTACTCTTACAAAAAAATCTCTCTCTGTAAAAATATGGTTCATAGTATTGTCAGTCACTGCAGAACAACTGCAGCCCGTTAATGGCGAAAAGCAGTTTTTGTTGACCAAGTTAAGACGGTTAACGTTTCCGACATGTATTGTATTGTAGCCAATGCAGCCATGTTGTGGTTTCCCCTTGAGATGACCTATTGTAACACTAGAAACATTTCGAGAAAGTTCCAGTCATTTGTGCAACAAAACATATACAAGTTGGACCTAAGTTTGAAAATACTGAAATTCCCTTTTAAATCTGACACCATGGAGTGTTGGGCTCACTGACATACTGTATGTGGCTGTGGCTTTTTGATTGTTTCTGTTCTGGTGGTGGCAATCCAAAAAAAAAAAATGGGCCAAATACAAAGCCACCTCTGAGAGGTGCCGCCTGAGGGCAAGGCAAAGTGCTGACAGAGGTCAGAACTGCACAGTTTAAGGTTGCACAACTGCCCTGTTGCATTAGGTGTGTTGTTTGTACTAGCAGGCAGTTTGGAAGAAGCCTGTATGGCATGTTTGCATCCAGTCATCACACAGAGTGAAGTAGATGCAGGTTAGTGATTAAATATGTAACAGTTATTTGGCTCTGTTTTATTTGTGGTCACAAGCTGAGAAGCATGCAGAGAAATATGTATAGTTTGAAAGGATGAAATGTGTTGCAAGTGCAAAGAGGCAACACGCTTCTCCAGGTAGACTGCTTCCCCCCGGCCTGTTCTCAGATTAGCATGTGTTAGCCAAAGTCAACATTAGAGGAAGTGGAGAAACGACTTCCCTCATTTGCACCAAGACTGCTAATGCCTCTGCAGATCTGGTGTCAGACCAGTCAATTTGATATGTTCAATTTGTGTTCAGCGCAGAGCTAATCACTCTGACAAACCTGAGTAAAGACTTTACGTATCTTATTTTATTCAGTATTTTTGTGGGTGTTATGCTTGTGATTTCAAAAGTTTACCAGAAGAGATTGCTTAAGAGGTAATCAAACATTTGGAATAGAAATTGATTGCACATTATGCAATGGGCAAAATCTAAGACACATTTATGGCACAGGGAGAATATTTTGTTAAAATACTTTTGGCAGCTAGTGAGAAAGCCATCACACAGGAACGGCTGCCAGCGAACAATCCGGCCAAAGACGACTGCAGATGTCAATGAAATAAATTATATCTGACCTTTATCTTAAAGGAATAGTTTAGCATTTTGAGAAATGCGGTCATGGGGCTGAGGAATGGTCTGGCACATAATGATCTGTTAAATGGTGATTTGTTTTTTTTAGCACTTTGATTGTTGTTTGGATTAAGCAAATTAGACATGAGCTAATTAGTGGGCTTTAAAGGTGCTGGTTGGCAGAGTTTGTTACCTTTGAACACAGCCAGGCTAGCTGTTTCACACTGTTTCCAGCCGTTGTGCTAAGCTTTTAATTTGCCTACCCTTTAATTTGCTGCTGGCAGGAGCTTCTTAAGTAACCTATAAACATAACAGTGGTATCAATGCTCCTATATATCTCTCAGAAAAGAGAAAAAACATGCATTCCCATTGTTGATCTATTCCCGACAAATACAAGATGTACATTATGCAGCACATATGTGCCTTTAAGATGAACAATCATTGTGTTGCCTGGGTCTACCTACTATTTTTGCCTGAGATATTCATATAAAGTTGGGGAAAAAAATGTTACATGCATCTCTGTGCAGGAAATGTGTTTAGCATCTAGTTTTACATCCATATGACCTCAGCCAAAAAAACACAAAAAAACACAGAACAGTTAGTCACCAAGACACTACTTGCCACGTCTTGATGTCAAAATAAGGTCATGTAAAAGGCAATTCCATCCCACCCGTGTTTTAATTGCCACGCACCAAAGAATTTCCCATGTGAACACAAACCAGTCAAGTCTGTTGCAGCCTAATAATTGTTCACTCAAATCGCCTCTTTGTGCTGCTGTCTGTACTCAGGCTGCCAGGATTTTTTTTTCTCCCTCTCTGCACTACTCAAATGAGATCTCTCTATGCTTGCAAAGATGGCTCAGAATGAGAACCGTTGCTAAGGGGTTAACACTCTTTTCTGTTACTTTCAGCCACTACATCCTGTAAAAGAAGTGTCTTCCTGTTTGATTTTAACCTTGAGCAAGGATGTCCTTTTAAAAGCAATCTCAGACAGACATTCATCCCTTTTTCTTTCACCATGGCCCCTCCTCTGCTCTGTCCAATCACCTCTTTATCCCGTTTAAAGGCTCTCTCCAGTTTCAATGAGAGGAGCATGGGGAAGCAAGATATTTGGGGTCCACAGCTATTAACTGGATTTGTTGACTGGGCAAGACAAAAAAGAGTCCCAAAAAAAAATTGCTGGAATAACAAACACAGACGAACACTGTTGCAAATGGAGCAGCCTGTGTGTGCGCTGCTGATATGGATCCCCAATGAGAAGGTTCAGGTCACTGAATCCCTCCACACACACGCCTCAGAAAAAAAAGAAAAAGATTTATTTAGAGTTTTTGCTTCAAAGTTGGATGGGGGGGGAAAGAGGGGGAAACAAACAGGGTTTTTTAGCATGCTCTTTTCAAAATGGTTTTCTCTGATGCTTCAGAATGATAAATTAGAAAATGCCTTTGGAGGCCACATTAAATGGTTCATGAAAATAGCAGGCCCTCTGAGAGTTTACTGTGCCTTCTCTGCACACCATGCTTTGATGATGGTAAATGGTACACTGTTCTATCTGCTTTGACAAAATGTCAGAGTCCTAAAAAGGTTTCCTCCTGAGTAATTTGCCCTGTGTTGATGTGTTTTTTTTCTCTGGTGAGCATGCCAGTGTACCAACGTGACTTGGAATGATCGATGCTGACTCTCTGATGATGAGGTATTGTCTAGTTAACTGAGATTTTACCTGCACTGGCTTCATCCATTAGAAGCCTCTAAAACTCTAAACAGCTATAGAGATGAAGCAAGTCAAGTTTTGCCCAAAACTGATGTCTTAAAATATCAAATATGTCAGTTAGCCCTTGTAGCTTGTTTGGCTGTTGTGTGTGTAGGTGGATGTGCATAGAAATACAAGCTTAAGTTAGACAGACCGTTGGCGTGGCTCCTACTTCTCACCAAGAAAACAGCCCCTGTCAGACTCCCAAAAACCCTGGGCCGAAGATGAAACAGAGAAGAGTGTGTGTTGGTGTGTAAATGTATATACTGTGTATGTGTGTGCCTAGGTGTGTGCGTCTCTGGCTTTTCTGCACCCCATACTGACATTTCCAACTGGTGCTGGTGTAAATAAGGCCGCCAACCGCAGCAGGTGTGGGGAGCAGAACTGGGATCAGGGGAGGTCCGCATCCCTTCGACCCCAGGCCGCAGTCAAACCGTCCTGGAGAAGTCAATATTTGCACTCAGTATCAAAGCCGGCCCTGTTTTTGTATCAAAAACCAGGTTGTACAGAAGCAAGCTTGTCCATTAGTCCAGGACATGTCAGGGATGCCATATACAACAGTCACACCGGTGTTACACACAGTGTTGTCATAATCAGCACGGAGTCACTATTGACTTCGTGTTAAGTCCATTTTATGGCTATGAACCACATTTGTGAACAGAACAATTAAAGTTGCACTTACCAATAATTTTATCTAAAAAAATGAGTCTGTTTAACTGAACTGTTGGATTTTTTGCAACCTGTCTGTCACTATGGGGATCTTGCACATGTTCATGTTTTCACAATTATTACAAACAAAATTTTATCATAACAATTTTATAATAACATTTTTTCAAAAATTAGAATGATCCCTTGAGGCTAGCTTAGATGCTACACCTCTTCACTATGAATTGGACCTTGTTTGCTGAAGTCAAAAAGAACTATATACATATTCACCACCTGAGCCAGCTGAACTGTGCAAATTTAATAAATCATCGGGTCTTGTCTTTCTTCAACAAATGTCCACCTATTTCCTTGATCTTTCTGAGAAAACACTTTTCTCAGAGTGCACATTTTAATTTCATAGACATTCACAGGAGACCAGACTGCACGGGTGTCTGGGTCCATCCCTCCCTGTCTCTTGAAAGTGTGTGGAAAAACACGAACATTGCTTTGCTTTGCTTTGCTTTGATTTGCAGTGTGTACAGAGGGGTTTCCGTCACAGTCTCTCTCTCATGTGGCCCGCTGCTTGTGCTCCCGTCTGCTCATTGAAACCATCCTCTCACAGGACTCCCAGACAGGACAGTGTCTTGACTCTATCACTGAGTAACGCAGTGGATTTTTTTTTTTTTGTTCAGGTTTATACCACCTCAGCTGCACTGAGGGAGTTTCTGTAAATTTACTAAATGAGGCATAGATAGGTGGGCAATTGGCCTCTAGCAAAGACATTCAAGGAACAAAGGTTTACACATAAGGAGTAGAAGATTACAGTATGTAGTAAATTGTTGCAGCACACAGATTCCTTAAATACACAGGCTCTCAAAAGCAATTACTCAATTACACAATTGTGAGCAGACCACATGAGTCACAAACTGACAAGTTCTGGTTAACACTTGGTGAGACACTGCGAGGTCCAGTTTAAAATGTATACCACATTGGTTTTTCACACACCTTCTCGCATGCGAAGCAAATCAGCCACACTCCAGCTTAAAGGTTCCACATTGGCGGGAGCTGGCGGTAAACAAGCCAAGCAGGGCACCGCTTGCCCGACTCTCCTGTGTTGCAGTCTCTTTTAGTGTCCTTTTATAGCCTCCTTCCTTCCTCCTCACACTCCAGTCTTCCGAGAGGCCGTGCAGGCACACTGGGGAGTAAGGAAGTCAGCATGCTTCATTAAGTGAATGCGGCACACCACGCATGTCACTGAAAACAACAGAGGCTCTGTTCAGGAGAGAAATGACACTTAGAAATAACAGTGAGCCAGAAGCTGCCCTTAAGGAATGGCTGGTGGCGTCCAGCTGTGGTGCACAGATTTTTATTTTATATCAGGCAAAAGAAAGTGTTGAGAAAAACCCACTTCTTTTCATGGAGGTAAACTAGTTTGAACATGGAAAGATGACAATATTGGCAGTTGTATTTTACATTTTAATTAACTTTGATTTTATCTGATCACTCTTTAATCTGCACTCAAACTTGACTTCACTTAAGCCTTTTAGTCCATTTCTATTTCTTATGTAATTTCCTGGTATTGCTATAGATATGGCTGTTCAGACACTCAAATTTTATTAAGCAAATATTATTTCATAGTGTGTAGTTCATGCAGTTAACTTAAGAATCCCATTTGAATTTTGGTCTATTGGGTCATATATCAACAAATATTTGAATAAGAACACTAGCTCTCCCTGAAGAACAGGGCAAACCGTAGCAATCATTAGATTAGTGTGGCACATGTCCAGTGCATCTCTGTGGCTGCCAAGATGGGGGATTAACACCTTTTCCTTAAAATTAGGTGGTGGTAGGGATAGATGTCCACTAAGCTGGCACAAGCCCACGGCTCGTACTTGGAATGTAGTCCAGCTGTAAAAAGTTGTCTTTAAAACTCCGGGCATATATTTGATACTATAATTATCACAGCTCCAGAAAGAGCATGGACTCTTTGACTTTGTGCTCGAGGACTGAGATTGTTCGTGTTGAGTTTATCAGAGTGGTGTTGAAATTTTGATAGTCTACTGACAGGAAAAAAGCAAAAATTTGATAACCTACCAATTGTTTAAAGTTTCCTCTGGAGTTTTCTTCTAAATTCCCATAAAATTTGTTTACAACCAGGGTGTCTTTCCTGAACTCTTACAAACATGTTTACAAATGTTTCCTTCCTCATAGATTATTTACAAAGCAAACAATATTTAAAATCGCATTGTTTCTATCCATATTTACCATCTTCCACATTCCTGTCTTTGCATGCTATTACTGCCAACTGTCACTGAGAGGGGTTACCTGAAACCATTGACGGGACTGTGGCATCACAGGCTGTCTTGCACACAAAAATATCATTAGGGACCAATTTACAAAAGGATTGGTCCTTACAGGATGAATGGTCAAAACTTCACAGGGTACCTTGAAGGAATGTATCAAGATTAAATTCCAAATCTTGTCTATCAGCTTTATATTAAAATGAGAATGTACTTAATGTGTCTTTACTGTATCATTGTATATTGCATATTTTTTCCTATTTTTTTCTATTTTTTGTGAGAAAATATTATTATTCTAAAAACAGCTCAGTCAAAAATGCAAATAATTGCAGTCTTATTTCACCAAACTATTCCTGAAATAATCCCATATTTAATTCCTACAACAATTGTACAGATTGTCTATGCCTAATGAGACATTGTTCTGTCTAAACAGGACAACACTCGCCCATTATAGTGGATGGAATGACTGATGGTGTAGGGATCCTGTACGTGGGCGAGACTCACTGAATCCCCACAGACAGGTGCATGTCTGTGGCACCTCCCGGGTGGCTGAGCTGGGGGGGGGGATTAGAGAAGGTGAGAGTGCTGGAGCTCTGCCGCGAGGCCTGGCCCCGGCTGCTGCTGTTTAGCCAAGACAGCGCCAGTGAAACAGAAAACAGATGACAGGGAGAGAGGGGAGGAGGGGCGGCAAGTGCTGGCTTGTGCGTTCCTTCTGTTTTGTGTCTGTGTTTGCCCTCGAGGGGGTCAATAGGATATGGCTACCATATTGTGCATGATATTACCCATGTTGCAACATGGTGTGATTCCTCCATTTGTCCTCCTTTCCTGGTTATTGTAGAAGCAGTCAGCCAGAACGCATATTGTAAAATCCAATAATGACTCGACACCTGTTTGTGTCAAAACATGCTCAGTGCACCTCAGATGCATTTGAACTGAACAACCTCAGCCTTGTGCAGCCTTTATTTGTGTCCCTGTGAAAGTAGAGATTGAAGCAAAGAAAACACCTTGGAGAATTCAGTCCTCAGTCTATCGTTTGCAGATATTCTAGTCCATCTTCTGCTTAAACAGTTATCCTTGTGCTCACTCAGGCTGATTTTGACAGTGTACTCGCCTGCAGCTGTGCATTGGTCCATGTCGAAGTGGCTTTGGCAAAGTTTGACAGCCTCAATTAGGACTTCTGTGCCATCTGAAATCATGCACTAAATAACCTGGTTCCTGAACTTATCTTGTGGGATTGAGTAATGTTTTTTCTGAGGATTTTTTTAAAAGATTTTTTTGTGATGATAATTTTTTTTGCCATCTCAAAGACAACACCCTGATCTCGATATCCAGGGAAGTTCTAGTCCACTGGCTGTCTGGGTGTTTTCCTGTAACCCCATCCTGGACCTGCATGGAGTGATTAATACTCAGCTTTGTTCAATTGGATTGTGCGCTTTGGCAGCTTTTTTTTGGATTTGGACACAAAAGAGAGTTCTGCTCCATGATAAGTTTAATGAATGGAAAATATAGATGTTTTCAGATACTGAGCTTAGGCTGACAAATGAGGTCAAATTCTCAATGAGAAGTTGGACTATTACCTATTAACCTGCTGATCATCCGACTTCTTGTATTTCTTTGGATCAATATAAAAAGGCAGGACTGCAGATTAATGCTAAAATGCTGTTACCGCATAGTTTATTAAAAATATGGCCTTCCTATTTTCATTTTATGGTGTCGTTAATCAGTGGAAAAGTGCTGTAAATATTAAGCGTATTTAATGTGTAAATCTTACAGTTAGCTACAGTTTTAATTTGCAATTTTGGCCATTTAAAATGATAAATGCAGGCTGATGGCTTAGCTCCAGGTGGCACTGACCTTAGGTCACCACATACTTATATACAGCACCGTGCCATCGCATCAGCCATTCAGTGCTGACAAGATCTGCAAAGCTTGAATTTGCAGGCGGGTGGGTGTGCAGGCAGACAAGCAGGCTCTGCTGTCTGGCAAAGGCAAAGCTCAGAGACAGACGACTGAGCCATGTTTGATGACTCCCCAAGCTCATCTATCAATCGCCACCTTTCCAAGTACTCAAGGCTGTTTGGAGATGCCACAGAAACCACATTTTGACGTCAGCGCTGACAAACTAGAGAGGAAGTTGGGAGAAGGCGACTCACTTGTTTATGATCCGGTGCCTTTCAGAGTGGACAAGGCCTTTGACCTTAGAGAGCTCTCGTCAGAATTGTGAGGCAAGCAGCAGAACAAAACTGGAGGCTAAAATAGTAACGGAGGGGGGAAACATGAGATTTCAGCCCATCTGTTGCCGTGCTTAAGTCCTACAGAGATGGTGCTGAAAGAAATCTTAACAATACTATTTACAGAATCTCCATTGTAATGAGCTGTAAAGTATATGCATGTGTAATTTGCCTCGGTCAGTTAAGTTTGAATCTTTTATTCTGGTTATTACAATTTCTGTTCTTTTCAAAGAGAGACATGCAAGGTCAAAATTACACTCTGTAGTCACCGCTCAAAAAAAGGTTTGGGGACACATGCCCAGCAGTCCAACCTTTACATTTCTTGGAATGTTGGTGAGGTGGCAAAGAGAGGTATGACATTAGTCTCCAGCTGGCTTTAAATCCTGAAAACAACCCTGGTCAACTCTGCACACCAGGTTATTTCAATAAACACTGAAGTAAAATTTGTACCTTTATGACTGTGTGGAATAAATGGGCTCTCTCTACTTACATTTTGAATTGCTCTGGCTGGTGCGCACAATATATAAGTTTTTTTTCCAAATGGTCTTGAATAAGCAAACTAGAACGAGATGTCAGTGTTTCTGTCTCCGTCAAGAAATGCCAAGACACATAAGTGTCACTGGTAATGTGGAAGATGAGGAGTTATTTAGTCTTTTGCCCAAAACCAAAATAGAGCGTTTGCCTTCTTTGAGCATATTTTCTTTTGTGTATGTGGTACAAATCTTGGCCCACAATGCATTTTACAAATCTTGTGGAACCGGTTGATGTGCTGTGTCTTATGGCTGCAGGGACATGGATTTCTCTCCCTCCTCAACAGTCCAGTGTTTCCCCCTCCATCATCTCTCCCCTCTCCCTTTAAGTCAGCTGCACCGTCAGGCTAAAACACGCTCTTGAACCATGGGATCAATGGGTGCCGATGGTTGCCCCGTCTTCTGGGAAAGATTTCCTCGAAGAAGGCTTGTGGTGAAATGTTTACAATGTGGGAACTATTAGCAACCTTCAGGGAGAAACGGCCCAGTGTGGTGTAATCAATACTTCTTTTGTTTGTTGAACCCACACACTGAAACCCCAAAGTCTTCAGCTTCCTGGCTATATGGTCCATGGTAACTTGTGTAGTAAGGCAGCTGCTTTGTATATCTGATGTAGCGAAGTGTAATACTAGAGATCTGAGAACATGTAAATGGGCCTACTGATGGTGTCTAGCTTTGCGCTAAGAACAGGACTGTAACGCTAGAATGTTCTAATCAGGTTCTTGTTACTAGCACCAGGCTGACCGGATAGACTGACCGGAAAGACAGTAACAGCAATGATGGTTATAACTATGGTCCCCAGATGCCGACTTTGTGCAAATCTATCCTCTGCAATTGATGCCAGTGGGGAATATTGGTGACAATGGGAGAGATCAATGAGAATAGCTGCCTTGCTGAATATGTCTGCATTGGTATCCTAAGTTGAGCATCGGTATTTCTGTAGCCATCCCCATTTGCAACAGCTGTACATGTGAACAACATGCTCATTTCCGTGTGGGGACACATGCTTGGAAGTCAAGTAAAGACCCCGCAAAACCTTGGATACAATCAAGCGATCTAGGTCACTTGGCAACACCTGCTATTGGAATTTGAGGATCAACACACACGCCAGCAGCTGATTCCCCCTTTTCGCTCAAATCCCATACGTATCAGGATGATTGACGAGTTGAACACATGCGGAGTAACTGTTTATCTCAGACATCGTCTCACACCTCCTTGATATTAGTCTCCTATGTACCTTTGTTGTATTTTGCTTTAGGCTTTTCTCTCAGCTGCACGCACTCCAGTAGGCATCTGCAGTAAAAAGGCCCATGCACCTGTTCCCACTTTGGCTCCCGACAAAGTCCAAAACAACTGGGCTCAACGCTGAAACTGTTGAGGCTGAACTGAGATCAGTTTGCCAATGGATCCCCTGTAGTTTTCTATTTTCTATTTTCCCTAAAAAAAATATCCTACAGCAATGTAGTGATGTTGATCTGCCTGTGACAAAAACAACACTGAGGAAGTTTGTGATATAGTTGAATCCTGACATTCAGTTTAACACGTTTGTTTGAAGTGCAGCCTCTTCACTGTAGGGATTAGAAATAACTTAAAAGGTGGGACTGAGGCAATTTCAAGGAAATGTATGGTGAGTACGCTCCGACTGGTTGGTTTTTCAGACACCTTCAAGCAGGTAGAGGGGTTCTGTTTAATGAGGTAGTCATTGATTTATTCTTGGCAGGAAGGCTACCTGCCTAGTTGGAGCAGCACAAGTATTCAGAATATGATTTTATTCATTCGTCCATTCACTCCGAATAAAGTCATTGTGGCAAGGTCAAGTATTGCTTCTGTGTATAATTAAACTTGGGTGTGTACAAACACTACTGCACATGATAGATTAGGCTTCAACACTACTTATTCAAGGTTCTTCAATACAAGAGGCTTTCTTCTCATAGATGTTTGAAAAAAAATACAAGGATTGATTTCTTTTAAGTTAATGAATTTCATGTCTTGTCATGGTCATCTTTTATAGATGAGTTTTAAATCTTAGAAAGATGCATGGAGGAGCTAGTTTTCAGAAGTGGGCTGGGGGGAGGGATTGCGATGTCTGCCAACAAGGCGTGGACAGCTGTGAACATGAGAGCCATAACAGTAGCTGTGTGCTTTTCCTTTTTTAGCAAACCTTTTTTTTTTGATACTACAGTCATGTGAATGTGCTAAACTATGTTCTGATTGTAATGCTTGTTAAAGGTAAGGTGCTCAGTTCATGTATGCATTTTTATATGGATAGCAATAAGTACGTGAGATTTTTTAATGCTACGCAGATTTATTTGCACTATTGGATACTTTACAGCATAATTTGTGGAAGTCAAGTTTTATATGGAACAAAGGGAACAAAAACTTGGTTGATTAAATAATTCATATGCCTATTAAATGTTTATTTAACATTTGAATCAAAATCACATGTTGCAGGATTCCTCACTACTTCCTCACTTCAAACTTTATAGGGATGCCAATTAAATATAAATTAATACATATTTAAAACCTACAAACTGTAAAAAGGCCCTTATCAGTTTATCAGTTAAAAAACAATCACCCTTTCACCACATACATGATAACCAGATCACTTATCAAGTAAAAATCATTACCAAAAAAAAAAGAAAAGTCTAGACTGAGAGGTGTTTACCAAACATATATACATCCGAGCGCCTACCCACACACAGACTCATTCATGCCTACAAAATACTTTATACACATACTTAGATTTGTGCATTAGAATTAGTGCCAACTTACTGGAATTCCTGTTGGCTGGTACTGTAAGTTTCTACAGCTTCTTCCTGTTTTGGTTTCAATAAAAACATAGCAATTTTTCCAAAGTTTTGGTCGCTGAAGGAAACTGTGCTGATTTTACTCTTCAGGGTGTGTTTACGGGTCTTAGGGAGTCCTCCTGTCTGTCATATGTGAAATCAGTTGTGTTAAATCATTGTGGATTTAAAGGGAGCTGCACAAAGTGGGTGATTCCATATGTATGAGTATGTGCAGTATATGCATGTATACATGTGATCATACATCTTATTCAGTGTGCAGGATTTTTTTATGACACAGCAAATAATGATTTGTCCATGTTAAAAACACAGCATTTTAAAAGGAAAAAGGATCTATTTCCAGAAAGTGAAATATACAATTGGACATGAGTGGACACGAGTTTTGCTCATTTTCAAACTCTATGTTGACATTCCTTTTTTTATTGTCTGCTGACAGTGTTATTATTCCCACAGCGTGGTCACCTTTTAGAATGATTTTCCCATGTGTGCTTATAGATCCACTCCAATGTCATTGACATTATTATTAATTACATAATTTTATGCACTTAAGAGTTGCACTCTCCACAGCAGCGGCGGTCCCGCCTTATTATAATAATAATGATCGAAAACCGGTTCTGTGTCTGAACTGCTCACTGCTGCAAAATCAATCTCCAAACAGTTCACTACACCTTGCAGCTGTTGGCAGGCATATGACCTGTGGTTTGAAAAGACAAAGCACATGTGATTAATACCCATAATAAAAAAAGATAAATGCTTGTTTACCACTTTGCTCTAGACACAACAACTGTATATCACTGATGCAAGAGAGGGCTGTCAACGGTTAACCAGAGCAATATGGGTCTTTATTCTAATCCGACTCGTAAATCCTCCCATGAAATCCCCATGTTAAGCATGCTGTGTTATGCAAATATTGATATTTCAGGAGAGGGTTTTAAAATTTTCCTTAGGGAACTCTAAGCACATTGTAAACAAGGTCAGATCAATCCGGCCAGTAAGTTATAAACAAAGTCTCAGCCTTCCGTCATCATGACATAAGATCGACGCCGATGGTATTAGGTCAGTCCTGTCTGTAAACACTGGTGTTCTGAGACTGGACAAAGCTACGCTCTGATTCTCGCACCAGCTTGGTGTTTTGCTTGGATTTAAACTTGTATACCAAAGGCAACTGGAGAGAAAGTGCCCGCTGTCTATGACTGCATTGCACCCTTAAAAAACCTCCACCCTTTCTCAGAACACTACCTCATACTGTACACCGCTGCCAGCCTGCGCTGATCCTGTGCAGTTCACACAGCCTCTTGGTTTCTGTGTTTGAGCAAAACGCATCAGCTGAAACACAAATAAATTTATGTTTTACATTAGTGTCAGAGATTTAAAGGAATAGTTTTGGAAATTGGATTAGTGGCTTTCATGCTGTATTGGATAAAATGACAGATAAGCTATCTGTCAAATATAATGGTACAGCTCAGAGACTGTTAGCTTAATTTGGCAGAAAGGCTGAATCAGCACCTCACAAGTTCACAAATTAACATATATGATCCCTTGT
Source organism: Acanthurus lineatus (assembly GCA_029814665.1). Taxonomy (NCBI): domain Eukaryota; kingdom Metazoa; phylum Chordata; class Actinopteri; order Acanthuriformes; family Acanthuridae; genus Acanthurus; species Acanthurus lineatus. The sequence goes on from JAPZDV010000016.1 coordinate 6,838,575, forward strand.
TTGTTAAATCCATATGAAATAAAGTTATTGCTTGTGGTGCCTCGTTATGGGCCAGACTATTCCTTGGTTAGGAACAGTGACTTGCTAAGTCTCCACCAGGACACAGTCTAACTGTATCACCTGTTTGTGCCGAGGTAAACTAACCAGCTACCGACATTTAGATTTGAATTGTATCAAATCAATGCTTGGCATATTATAATATGAGAGTTCTTTTGACTTCACAATAAAAATACTTAAAAAACTGCATGCTACTGAAACACCAGCCCAAATAGTTCATACAGTGTATTTTCTGCACCTAAAAGAGAAGTTTTAACAGGGCTAGATCACTGATGCCTAATAACTCACCTTTCCACTTTTCTTTTAAATCTTGGCGAAGAAATAATATTTCATAAGTGAACAGTGTGTCTTCATTTAGGATTGAAGGTGAGAATAACCTGCCCATTTTAATGAGGTGTCTGAGTGATTTCTTTAAAGAGAGACAAAGTGATTGCTGCTGATTAATGTGCAGGTCACTCTTGATTTGATGCCCTGCTGATTATCTGCCTCCGGAGTGCTGTGGAATTTAATTCTTTAAGCACAAATATTTTGGTCTTTTTGACCGCCAAAACTTGAAAAGTACATTTTTTTTAATTGGACTAGTTCCTAATCATGCAGAAACAATAATAAACTTGTTTTATCTGGAAGCACCGATGCGATTCAAGACAGCCTCCCCACATGCTGTATTTTGAAATTTGAAATTTTAAAAGAAACACATTGTAGTATCACATTTTCATTAAGTAACCAATGTGGGCTTTGTGAGGCATTTTAAAGCGTCCACACTCGCCGTAAGGTCGGGCACCAGGCTGTAGGGTTAGAAATAGTGCCCGAGGGACAGCACCGAGTTAGAACTTGGCGTTGATCGGACGGAGCTCAGGTTACTACCAGCTGCCCACCCAGATTTTCTGGCAGGTTAAAGTGTCCAAAACCAATCCCCTGCCAACAGTGAGCTCAAGCCCAAGCCCTGAGGAGAGTATTGTGTCTCTGGCACAACCCTGTGTTCAGCTGCAGCAAAAGTATTGACGGAGGGGAGCTAAGCGATTATGCTATGCCTAGGTTAGGAAAGCCACAAATCAAAGGTACTCCGCCCATTGCATGAGATGCCCCATAAAACACAGGAAAATGTGTGTATGCAAAATCAAATATAAATCATGATGGAGAGTGTTTTGAATAAAATACATCATTTTGGGATTTGGGGATTCATGGGATTTTGTAGAAAAAAAAACATTTCTTTCTGCATTGTGTAATAGTTTTTACAGTATTTGCTGTTTTATTGGTCCCCATGTGAATATGCTTGTTGCATTGAGTTTTCACCGAACACTCCAGTAGCTGCTGCTCTTACTATAAATGTGTAAAGAGCTTTATTGAATATAGAGAGTAATGGAGTTGTCAGGAAAACGCAGTCTGCCTGCCCCTCCTGCCGTATTGACCCTGAGTATGTGAGAACTAATAACTTTTGCGGGAAGTAAACCTGCTGGACCAAGCAGCAAACCCTTTTGCCATTTTAGAATTCCAGGTTGAGTCTTGTTGTCATTTTGCAGTTAATAGTGCTTGAAATTAAACATCAAGAGAACTGTTTTTTTGTTTCATGATCATTTGCCTCTTTTCTGCATCCCCCTTTTCCTGCCTCTCCCTTCTTATGCAGCATGTCCTGCATAAGGCCTCCACATGCATTTTAATCAGAATACATTAAGCACATTTTTATTTTTTATTTTTCCTTCTGGTCAACAGCCTTATGATGGCCCTCTTGTTTTGCATTGCTCGGTTTGTATTTTTAGTCTCATGGCAACGAGTTGGGGTCCAGTGGGAGTGAGTGTTTGGTGGACTTTTGAAACGCCCATGTCCGTTCAATGACAGGCCAACATTGTCAGCATCCCAAAGATCCCTTTGTGTGTGGATTTGTTTGATGGGGGGCTTGTCATCTTCATAAGACAGCATGTTTGTTGACTCCCAACGGGAGGCCTTTGTGAGGGCCTGTCACTACAAAAGACAGTTTGCTCTACTGCCAGCACTTCTGTCTCTTACATTATCTCAGTGCAGTTACATCAAATGATGAGCCGTTACAATAGTGATGTTTTTATCCAGTCTAGTGGCATGGCTCCATGGCTGGCGATGGTGGTCTGTCAGTTGTTTGGTTGGTCCACCACATTTAATGGACTGGAGTGAAATTTTTGCAAGGACACTCATGGTCCATAGCAGATGAATCATTCAGGGTTTTTTTTTTAATCCCTTGACTTTTCCCCAAGTCTTTGTCTTTTTAAATTTTCAGAGTTTAACTATCTTCCATAAGTGTCGCTGTCTTTCATTATAATGCAGTGTTTTCTTTGCTAATTTGGACATCTCAGACTGCATTTTTTCATTTTTCTATATTCTACAAAAGGCTTATTGTACTGTTATTCTGAGAAGGCTAAATTTAAATAAGAGATTAAATTACTTTTGAGTGATATTGTCATATTGAAAGATTACTCCACCCTCAAAGAGGCATCACAACCACAGTGAGACAGTCTGTCTCAAATCCTGTAATCTGGAGATGCTCCTGAGAGTGAACAAGTGGCCACTGTGGAGTTGGATGTCTGCTGGAATCACTCGAATCTTTGGTGGAGTTATTTGTGTCTGCCCTGATCCCCTGCATTTGTAGCTTATAGTATCAAGTGTTGTGTGTATGGGTATGTGTGTGTAAAGGGGTGGATTTGATAGGGAAGTTGAGATTTGGTGTATGTCTTTGCAAGGGGAGTTGGTTGCCACTGAGGTACGAGAGCAGCTGGTAACTCCACTCTCTCTTTGAAATGTCTGGCGCTGAACCCAGAGTCCGGAGTCCAACCATTCATTCACAGAGAGAGCAAACACAGCCAGGTCAATATCTGCCATCACGGCCACTACAGCCCTTCGGCCCGCAGCTCCCGCAGGATGGAGTTCTTGACTGTCTAGTTTAGCTGTACAGTATTTTGTGTTGAGACTAAAGCTATGCAAAGAGGGGCCTGTGGGCCAAATTTGGCTCTCTGTAGTAGTTATTGTTGGCGCTCCAACAAGCTGCAAAAAAGTGATATGGTTTTCTTTATTTGGTCTATTTAAATGTAATTTAGCAATATCTGAGGTGTGTTTTGATTACCTCGGGCATATTAGCAAGCATTTTAGAGACCAAAGAAAATATTCTTTCTTTTGCATTTCAAGATTATCAACAACCAGTGGAGTTTTATCCCAGTGGCCATATTCTAATTCTGCAATTAGCCATGCATGTCAAGTTTGGGCAGTTTGTATTTAAAACTTATTGCAGAGTTGGAATCTGATCTATTGTTGTATGATTTACCATGAAGCATTCAGCGTGGAGTAAGAAAAGGGAGCTGAGAAAGCATACCATAGTTTGAGCTGGCTGCAACCACTGCACGGACAGTCACATTAATCTCCATGATCGGTAAGATTCTTCCCATCTGTCAGTGCAAGGCCCACTGTGATTAATGGTGAGGAAATTAGCCCCTGTTTGACTGAGTACATTGAAACTGCTTGATCGACTCAGGGCAGGTCAGAAGGTCTTTAACTAGTTTGTCTTGTGTCACACGGTAAATGAGGCAATTAATAGAAGGGCCACATTACCGGTGCAGTTGAAATCTACCCAAATGAAATTCTGTTCCCTCTCTTTAGAACATTTTCCCTCCTTTCTCCTGTGTGACTTTCAACTTTGGGGCCATAAGGCAATGTCAAATGATGTCATACATCATCTTTAATTTGAGTTTATGTAAGTGCACTACCCTAAGTGTGAGGCCCAAGATCTGATAGGAGTTTGCAAGTTGTTAAAAGGTGCCTTGGCCCTGGATTGGCCTCACGACAGGCACAGGAGTCCCTTCACTCTTGGTTCACTGAACACATTCAAGAAAAAGGTCCTTTTGAAGGGAAATGAAAGCAACAAGCCACTACCACTTCCCGCCACCATCCCTCAGGCCAAGTGTGGGATTGACTGACAAGGTTTTCAGTTTCAGACCCCTCAAAGCTGTCAACATCAGACCTCAACTGCCAGTTGCTTACCACATGGCCTGTTCGTAACCACAGACACATTTCTTCTTCTGTCCTTGAACATTACCTTGCTATTTTGACCACCTTTTGTTGCCCAACCCAATGGGCTCATGGAGCTTGTCCCAAAAATGTTTTAAATCTGACATACATAGGAGAAGTTGTTTCAAAAGATCTTTTTTTTATGTCAACACATAAGAAATGCAACCAAACAGACAAAAAATCTCTGCACTGCTTCATCTTGCATGAACCACAACACTTTGGATTTGTAGCAGCTACCTAAACTTGCAGGACAAGGCCATTACTCACAACTGTCACAACTGAGCCCAGGTCACAAACATGTGTCAACTGAGCACGACACTCTGCCTGGCATCAGGATACCAGAGCTCCTGATCTTTTTCATCACTGCCACTGCTGACACTAGCGGCTATGAGTACCTCAGAGGAACTGTCCAGTTTGATTTATGGCAAAGTGATTCTGTTACACAGACTATGTTTGCAGCATGTATTTACTCTTCAAGTGCTGTTGCTGGATCTACATCAGAGGGTAGAGTATTGGGTAAGGGAGGATGCTTCAGAGGCTGACTCAGCCAGCATTCACACCTGTTATTTAGTGCCATATTAAATTAATACTCCGTACCATCGTTATACAACATACCAAAATAAATCTGTGCATAGTTTTTTGATCCTCTTGCCTGAAGGACAAATACCAATGCAGATAGAAAGATTTAATTTAGACATAAATTACGTCACTCCAGTATTTAATTTTACTTTCAATATGTTGCATTTCATATAAAAATTTAGATAAAAGCCTGCTTTTTCTTGCACAGTCATGCTTCTGTCACTGCCCTTGCTGTCATGCAGTGGACAGATGGTGAGCGTAAGTGCAGATGACTGTTAGGATTCCTATGTGCCAACCCAGACGTCGTTATGCCAGTGACAGACAAGGGGATGTGCTATATTTCATGTTTTAGGTGCCATGTCTGAACTAACAGCTGACCCAGCCCTCCAGCTTAGTGTGTGTTGTGAACATACGTCTGGAGGGCAGGCAGCTCGAACCATATATCTGTGGATGACAGAAGGTTGTTATCACCGAAACAAAGACGTTCATTCACTCTGTTTCATCTGTGGTACGTCTCTGTGTCTGACTATTCATTTATCTATAGCTACTAGTGCTCTCTTTAAGCCCTTTACACTGTAAAAGGACACTTTGAAGAGGCACTACCACAATATTTAATAATTATGTTGTAAGCAATGTTGGTAAGCAGCAGGTTTAAACACTTAATGTTTTTTTGTTGGCTTTGTTGGAGTCTGCACTAACAATTCACATTCCTGCAGAAACACCACAAAATATACTGCAAATAGATCTGAAACTATCCACTCTATTCTATTCTATTCTGTTTGCTGCCTGTCAGGTAAAAGAGTAAGTTGGCAATTAATTTGGAATCATTACACTGTTCTAGTCATTTTCCATGCTAAAATTTACTAGTTTGGCTTCTGAAATGTAAACATTTTAATTTCATATTGCTGAGTTTTGGAGTGTTTCATTAAAAAACAGTAATCAGAAGATGTCCTCTTGAACTCTATTTTTTAACTTTGGCAATCAGGCAATCAGGCAATGAAATTAAATATTTTCCTGGCAGATAATAATGATGATGAGACTGTAGTACTGCTGCTTTATGGTTGTATTAATCCATACGCCAAATTCTTTTATTATCTTGTTATTTATTCTTTAAGCATGCTTCCCTACATCCTCACTTGTGAACTGTCTCACACAAGCATGCCATGATTTTGGCAACATTAACATCTCAAGTAAGAAACCCACAATGTTGTGATACATAGTAATTTAGTCTGGTCAAAATGTCAACTTTGATAAAGGAGTGAGTTATAGTGTGCAGGCACACAGACACATGCCAAACTTTCCCTGTAGCCTTATTTCTACTATCCATTGATGCCAGTAAACTAAGCCAACTGCAGCAAAACAAAAAACATTGGCAAGTACTATAGATCTAATTGACCCACCAGCCTGTATGACTAATACATGGAAATAAACTGAAAGTCAGCCAAGTGTTTCTTTAAATTTCCAAACTGCATCTGATGTACATGACTTTTAAGTTAACTGTTTGCATTATGACATTTTGCCTTGAATAAGTGCCGCTTTGTGCGCCAGAAAAACTGATAAGTTAAAAAGGGAAATTATTTGCAATCCTTCCACAAATACACACACCATCCAATTTCCTCAGTCAGTGTGCTGACAGAGAGGGCAGTATTTCCTATCTAATTTTCTCAGTATTTATTGAAAAGCAGAGCCTGACTGCATTTCATTTGTTTGGAAACTGTAATATTTGTAGCTGGGTGGTAAGAAGTAATGATTCTTGGATCACAGGAGTTGAGATAAATTGTTACAGTGCAGAGATTTTTTTTTTTAACATTTTGATAGCCTTAGATCACCTTACTTATTAGCAGCTGCCAGGTTCTGAGCAGCCTTAAGCTCTTTATTAACTACAAAGTGAAAATGGGTTCATGAGGAAGGTTCAGTATCTTCCCTTTGCAAAAAATAAATAAATAAATAAATAAATCGATTACATGTCTAATTTTCCTCCTATTGTAATGCCATTTTTACAACTGTTTTTGCTCTCTAACCTTGAGAGGTAGCAAAAATGAAAACCATAGTGAGTTTCAGCCAAATGTGTCATTGTATGCCCGGTGTTCATGCAACAGTCTTTCAAATAGCATGGCTCCCACTAATTATGATGATAGTGCATAAGGATCAATATTATGCAATAACCAAGTGCAATAATCCTGAGTGACTTGAATGCAATATCCTGGTTGTTTTTTTATTCATATTCACAATTTCTCCTATTATATTTTTCTTTTTATACTAACTTAAATTATATGTTTATATTTTTATATTTTTCTATTGTGTTATTTTATGCTATATTATTGTTATTTTTTTACTGATACCTTTTTTGCACTGTATGTGAGAGCTGCTATTTTTCAATTTCGTTGCGCCTTTTTGGCACAATGACAAATAAAGAATTCTGATTCTGATTCTGATTCTGATTCTGATCTTCATCATCAGGATCATCCCCTGCATTAACAGGATTCACATACCTGTGTACAAGCTCAGCCTTGAAGTCATCCAGTGAGTGTGGAGTGTGTTTGCGTGTCCTGTGAGAGGCAAAAGTACCATAAATGTTTATTTTGAAATGGCAATTTTCAAAATCGCAAGTGAAAATTTCATGTTTTTTTAAATGACGGTCAATATGCTCAAAGTACTCCCTCTCTGTGGTGATGGAGCTCAGGGTACAACAAGGACATTGAAAAGACAAGACATCATTCGCTTTTGCTGTTTGATAAGATGAATGACTTCTTGTCATGTGTGATGTAAGGCTGGCCCATGTTTTGAAAGAGCAATAGCAGTCCCAATAGACACAAGGCAGAAATTGCCTGTAGTGTTTTAAAAGCTCAGTCTTTCTGGGGGTTTCATATTTGCAAATTTTACAGCACCAGTTCATTGTGAAAAGAATTCGGTGAAAACATCCACTACAATAAACCAGTCAAAATAAATCAGTCAACAATCAAAAGCTGTTGCCTCTAATGCTAGCAAGCTACTAAAATGGCGGTCCGGGCAGCCACGTAGTAGGCTAATGGTCCTCCAGCGATAATTAAGACCCCGACAGAGGACTTGTTAGCTGTTCCAAAGTGCAAAAGACAAAATTCCAAAGTGCAAAAGACAAAATTCCAAAGCAGACAGTAGCTCTGTGCGAGCAAGCAGACACAAGTGCCTCAACTTTCCAAACTGGCTGCACCTGGAGTCTCTCATCTGCTGCTTGAGTAGCCACGCCCACTCTCTTCTAAATTTCAGGTCTCAAAAGATTATTTCAGCTGGACCAACTTAATATTGGAGACATGTTGAGCTGATGCAATTTTATGCATTCAAATTACACAAGAAAATGAGTCTGAATATTTTTTTTATTTTCAAGTTGGTTTACCTAGATGAATTAAGTTGGTTACTTAGTTAAACAAATAGATGCTGCAAACTTAAATGTTTATATTGAAATTGCGTATATATTTAAGCTGAATTTACTACCCCCTTGCTTGATTCTTTAGAGTGTGGAGTTTTTTTGGGCAACATAAACAATTTATATTTATTACAAACTTGTTGGGCATAAAGCTAAATGTACATTTTTTTATGGAGGAGTGTTGATAAACAATACACAAACCTGCATTTCAGCTGTTCTCTGTTCCTGCAGCTGTTGCAGCTCCTGCTGCTCAACTCAGCTGAGGTCTTGTTGGACTTTACTTCTTTACCCTTTTCCATTACGTTTTCCTTGTTTCTCTGTCTGTCTTCCTGTCCCCTCTTCTCCTTCCCTCCCTCCCTCCAGATCCCTGTACTCTTTCCTCTTCTCCTCCAAGCCCTCCTGCTGCCTTTCCTTCTCTCCCTTTCTTTCCCCCTCATTATCTCCCACCCCATCCTGTCTTCTGAGCTTTCCTTGTAGGTTATCTTTCAGACTATGGCAAGGTTGCAGTACTTGACTCTGGCTCTGGAGAGCTAGTAACAGGTGGGAAATAATCCTACAATAAAATAGTAGCAGAGAAAATAACAGGGAAAAACATGTTTGATCCCTTGTTATTCTAAATTTCACATTAAAAATGAATATAACTGTGTGTAAAGTAAACCAGTGAAATATCAAGAAACATTATGTTACCTGGTCCGAAGACATCCCAGCTTTACTGCAGTTCCAAAGCGGTGAAGGAAGGTATTTTATGACAGTGCAATTACAAAGGGAAACTGTGGGGGCGCAGTTCTGCCTGAAACTTTAAAACTGTTTAATATTGCTTTAAAATACAAAACATGTAAATTGCCAAAAATGGCCGTTCAATCCAAAACGATGGACTGGGGTTTAGGTAATGGCACCAGAGACTTTTTCGTAGATCTGGGTATGATACACATGTGTATCAAATTTGGTACATCACATATATATGAAAGTAGTCACATGGGCTGTAGTTTAAGGGAACTAGTGAGCCATTTTGCCCACCTTTACTGCAAAGCCCGTTTAACAGTGTGCTTGGGCCCTAATAATTCCTCACATTTCAAAAGGGTCCTCGAACTACATGCTTGGTCCCCAGTAACTCTCTCTACCCCATCCAGGATTAGTAATTATGTGAGACAACAGGGAATTTTGTGCCCAGTTCTTTTTAAAAGTAGGTAATAAAGGATTGTCCCAGTTGATGCAGGCTTGCAGTAATGGGTTTAAGATACATAATACTTTTTTGAATCATTGCATGGATTCTTGTTAATTTGTGGTCTCAAATCCAAGTAGTGTTGGTCTACATGAGCTCCATACTATATGTTCTGTGTTCAGAGTCAAATGTGATATCACATCCAATCCAGCAGGAGTGCTTTCATGAACTGAACAGTGATGCATGTTGTATGCCCAAGCAAACATTGTGTTATGTAAGGTTAATGCTTGTACAGATGCAGTGAGGGCTCTATTCAAAGTATATTGTCCACTACTCTCTACCACCCATTTGTGATCAAATTGAAAATCAAGCCTATTGATTATTTGTACAATTGTACTGTCAGTAAATTGTGAAAAAAAATCTGTCCCAAGTTCCTTGAAGCTATAAGTGACCTTTAAAATGTTTTCTTCTATACAACCATAGTCCTTAACCTAAAAAAATCAGCTATTGCAGTACCTTTTGTTTTGCCATTTTTGTTTAAGATAGTTTGAATTGTGTTTGATTATTAAAACTTTTGCAGATAAATTATGTCAATTTATCAAGTAATCATTGCAGTCCTATTGGGCAAATATGTGCAGAGAGACAAGAATATGTCTTTTTAGATATCTGTTGCATGTCTGCATGCATTTTCCTCTTGCTTTGTTTTGTTTTTCAACATGAAATCCGTAAAAAATTTGCTCATAAATAAAAGAGACCTTGACAAACAAATGTAAGTTCAATGTTTGTAGCTGCAGGGGTTAAGATTTTTCAAGCTGTATGGAAATAAACATATGTGTAGATTTATTTGCCAGCTTGATGACCCAGCTGTGAAGAAACTGCTATAAATGCCTGTTTGTAAGACAGTTTTTTAGTTTTTAATTTTTGTTTTTTTTTTTTGTAATTGTGAACCCATGGACTTAATACAACAAAATTACACTTAAATTCAGAGGATTTTCACGTTAAGAGTCATGAAGTAACACAGAAATTGTAGACTCTAAGTGGTACTGTAATATTTCATCTGAAGAGCATGCTTTTGCAGGCTCGCTCCTTGGGGAGACCACATTACAGACCATTAAACTGGTATGGCATCTGTCAAGCTAAGGTTTTAACATAAAATGGAAAAAAAGCACCCCTACCTCCTCTCAACTTGTCGTCAACTGAGAGTAGGTTTAAACTTAGCTAGCATGAGAGAGCAAGTGGAAGTGCTGACAGTTCTCCTATGCTGTGTCACACCTCACAATATTGTGATAGCTTCCTCTGTTATGCAGCTGCTCAGTATGATGTCAGCAGCTCAAATAGTGATTCCCCTGGGTCTCCTCCACATAAGATGGCTGTAGAGGTGTTTCATTTTTCTGAGCATTGACCTTCTCAGTCAGTAGAGGTGCACAGTGTTTATCCCTTTCTCTAAGGCTCAGATTTAGCCAGCTGGAAAAATCTTTGCATCCTGTCTCAGTGTGGGTTCTCTATGTTAGAGGGGAGGAGATTTGAAGAGGAGGCATGTTTTTTTACAAGTGGTGGGCCAACCGTCAGTGATGTGCAGATCGTTACCAAAGCATCAATATTTCTGATCCCAACGTTTCTTGATCTAAGATCAGTTCTAATTCAGAAAAGATCAACTTCTAAAATCAATAACTTTGGGTGGGTATGCATTTTGTCATAAGTAACTTGCTATCACCAGGATGATCTAATTATACCCCATCGATAGGAACCACTTTATCTTCTGTGTGTCAAAGTCGTGTGCACTATGGCACTGTGACATAGCCTATTTGAAGTAAGCAACTAAAAGTGGACCTTAATATTTCCCACAAAGACTGATATCTTGTGGAGCTTCAGCTGTAATTTGAAAAGTAGACCTACAGCTTACTTTTTATTTATTTTTGTTTCTGAATACAGAATACAGAAAAAAATATTAATCCTTATAGGGAATTTGCTCTGCAAAGTATTCATCTGATATATGTAGTTGACAAATTAAACTAGATTAAAATTTGTAAAATGTATGGTAATGTATGTATCGTATCAGCGATACTAGCCTGGTTATTACTTGGTACTGCTTCATAAAAGAGAGAATTGGTATCGCACGCCACTAATGACTGTTTAGTTCACATGTGCATAAAAAAAATGGAACAGAACTGCTCACTGTGTGGAGAGTAAGTCAACACTTTACATTGCTGTTCTGAAAACCACCATGTACTTGTTTACAGTTACACCTAAGTTACAGCATCAATAATAAAATGCAAGGGAGGAGTATACTCAGTGCAGCTTGTAAATGTAATCAGAAAGCAAATGTATGCGTGCCCAAAAGCAGCAATCTCTCACAACAGTGTATATTCTAAGAGGGTTAAATCAAAGAACTGACATTATGAACATTATGTTAAGAGGAGGTCCTTATGAGGGACATTAAGGCCTCTATCCTAAACTGAACTTCCACATGTGGATCAAGTCAGCTTTAGTGAAGGTTGAACATTTGCTGCATTGGTAAACACTGTTTTTGAGATTTCTGGTTCAATCTGGACAATCCTCCTATTGGCTTGGACATGAAGGCATTGGTCATGTGAGAGAGTGAGAGAAAACTAGCTGTCAGTGTTTCCGGTAGCTCCAGACTACACTGGCTCTTCTTGTTTCCCTTTTCTGTAGCCATTGATGTCAGGTCACCAGTGGAAACTCCCATGGCTAGGGATGATCTATCTCACATGGAGGGAGTAATTAGGGATACCCTGCCATAGGCCAACACTTATAAGTCTGGCCACTGTACGGGAATGCTTAAAGGGGCTGGATTTTTCTCAGGATGGTTTGCATACTAACCGGAATGCAAGGTTAGCTTCTACTAGAGCATCTAATACAGTCAAATGTTATCTCTTTCAATGTTGCTATGTAGAAATGAGCCTGGACCACATTGCGTATCCTCTGTCTAACATGCCCAATGACTCTTTACTGTTGCAGTGCACAGCCTTTGTCCGTGCTTCCACACAGCAGTAGGCTCTATTTGTTATCAGCATCTTTTCTATCATGAAGAACATCTGTTGCTGTTACCTTGTGATGCCTAAGGGCATTTTTAAAGCAGTTTTGCATTGGGCAGTGACTGAGCATAAGATGTTTGTTATTTTTTGGTCTTTGAGATAACTGTGAATTTCTGCTTTGCCTCACTCAAAGGGGCAAAGTTTATACAAAATAGAGAGCTAGTTAAGATTGTATGAGTATAGGTTGAGCTAATTTTTGGGCCTGACTGTTTTGAGAACCAATCAAATGTCTGTTAAACAGTGTACTAGCGCTGCACTGGATCACAAGGGAAGAGCACTCCTTTAATAGCCTTAGAGGTTTCTGTCTATACTCAAAGAATTAATTACTAAATGTTGCTAATGCTTGCCCCAGAACTGGCTCATTGGCAATAGAGTTTCCAAATAGTTTCCAAATTAGAGAACAATGGCCTACTATGGAGACTGGAACATTTCCCTGGTATTAAAGGAGCAGCATAAAGTTGGTTTAAGTCCACTTTATTAAATCACTTTCAGTTTGTACATGTTAACAACAAATCCTGTGTATGTGCTAAGGTCTTGGGCTTGTTTGTGTTTTGCATTAGGTCTAGAGATATAGATTATACACCAATTTATTCGGTAAAAGCAAAACAAGCACTGGCACTGGACTGTACCTGTAAATAAAACACTTTGACAATGAAGATCGTGCTTAAGTCTGCCCCCTACATTTTGGCTGCTTAGGTCAAGCTCTCCCCTACCACAGCCAGTATTTGCTTCTCTGCATTGGCTGCCTGTGAAATCCAGAACAGGTTTCAAAATCCTCCCTCTTACCAACAAAGCACTTAATGATCAGGCATCATCATTTTTTAAAGAGCTTATATTCTTTGGCTCTCGAAGAAGGCGGACGCTTCTTCTCTCCCCCCCTGCCCTTATCTGTCCTGCTACTGCTCTCTGTCTTGCTGTCTTGTGCTGTCTCTGTCTGTTCTATCTACCGGAGCCTCTCTCTGCATTTCTTTCTGAAATCTGAAATCATGGATTCGATCAGCTGGTCTCTCAACGCAATCAACCAAATTTACTCGACAAAAAGACTGGGTAAAGGAGAGCCTGCTTGCCCTGCTGGAACATTTGCAGTCGGATACACGATGGACTCCTGGGAGAAGTGGAGGATCGTGTGTCTGTCGATCCTTTCCGTGGAGGATGTTGAAGATGTGTACATGATTGGAATTATGATAACAGGCTTTCTGCTGTTTGGATTTGGAGGTTTCCTGTTCCATCACAAAGTACAGAAGATGCAGGCAGCAATTTTGGCCAACCAGAAACTGCCCATCATGATTGAGGGAATGTGCAGGACTGTCAGCTCACAAAATCAAGCTATATGTGAGCTCAGTCGCAAACTGACTGCGATTTCTGAACTCTTTAGCAAGGTGGATGCCAACTTGGAGAAGTTGTCAGCTTGGCTCGTCTGAATTGGCCATTGAATTCGGATATATTGGAAGCAAGCCACTGAGAGATCCAGAGAGACTCAAAGGCAGACGGAAAATTGTTGTGTCGGCCTGACCCAAAACAATTGTTATCTTCATTGGCTCCCCGACATAACTGGCCTTCCCAAGGCCAGTTATCTCTCCACTCTCCTGGATATTATGCAGACAAGATACTCCGACCCTATCTTCCCCCCACCACCCCCCACACCTGTAAACTTTGTTTCTGGATCAGAACTCTCCAAGGCTGTCTCCACGGCAACGGCCATGTCTTGTCATCAGTCATCAGACAGCAGAGACAATGGGCGGGTCTGAGTGGAGACGAAGTACACGGACTTACACATACGCACACACAAGACACACATAACACGCACACCACCCTCAACTCAATGCCTTCTTTGGCTCCCATCCCCCCTCCCTCCCTTTGCCGTGGTGTAGCTTGGGAGGGTTGTGGATGCCCCCCCCCCGTGTGTCTGCGCTGAGACACCTCCCCTCCCCAACTTCCTTCCCCTCTCCCACATGTGCAGGTCTTCGAGTTTTGTTGTAACGTCTTATAATGTTTCTTATGTGCTGAGGTGTTTTTTCCTAATTCCACACTGTGCCTCCCCTACAGGAGCCTAGTTTGGGAGTTGCTTTTTTTCCCTCTTCCTCCCTCCTGTTCTCCTTTTCTCATCTAAGTAAACGGGGCCAATAATGTGACGACCTGTAGTTCTCCCGCTCCTGTCCTCCCCCTGTTATGTGTCACTGTCTTATGTTTTCTTGGACGGATGTAACTGAATGTAATCTCGTTGCAATGCTGTTGTAATGACCAGAGTTGGTCATCTTACTTTAAAAAAGTAATTAGTTTCAGTTGCAAATTACTTCTCCCAAAAAGTAATTGAATTAGTAACTCAGTTACCTCATTGTAAGAGTAATTAGTTACTCAGCAAA
>JAPZDV010000016.1:6853320-6895401 GCA_029814665.1 Acanthurus lineatus
TGCTACTTTTTAATTTCGTTGCGCCTTTTTGGCACAATGACAAATAAAGAATTCTGATTCTGATTCTGATTCTGATTTGATACTCAAGTAAAATATAAAGGAAAAAATGCATTGAGACAGTGCCTTCAGGGAAAGGCGTAGTCATTTACAGCACATTATCAAGCTAGCTTAATTCATACTATCAGACTGTCAATACTTTCAAGTCAGATATATGCTTAGTGTTCTTATTAAAATATTTTATTGATAAACTGATTTAAAAAAAAAAAAATCAATAGCAACCTCAACTGTGTTTCTTACAGAGAGGGCTTCAAAACATTAATAGCTTGGCCTAGCTAAAAGACTAGTAGCATTGGAAAACAGGTAGCTGAACACATGAAGAAATACAAATAAACACACTGATTTAATGAGCACTTAGCTTAAAAACTGGACTCGTTTAATCACCATAATCACCAACACCTGTGCTCAGCTGCTGCTTGACTGCTCATTTAGTCCTGCTTTCTCAGTGAATTAGTGGAATTTACACTTGTGGGTGTATTGTCAACTAGCTAGCTGGCTAACAAGCTACAACAGGTTAGAGCATTTGAAAAATATTTACTTAAATGGGGCTTTTTTCTACTCATGGCTAGCCATTTTTCCTGGTTTCCAATGGACTGTTTGTGCCACGCTAGGCTAAGCTTTCTCAAACACACAAAGAGCAACAAGAACAAGCAACTCCTGGTAAGACAACTGGTTAATAAGTATATTTGTCTAATGTATTTTCTTTGTAATGCAATTTAATTCAGTTTGAAGCTGCATTTTCAATGATAATACTAAAGTTGTAATCGTGAACATATTAGCATTAACATAAACAACATTAACAGTTGCCTGTTTTCACATCGAGCATTAGCATTCAATTGAGATATCTGTTAGATATCTGACCACAGCACAACTTTAAGTCCAACAGTCACTGTAATGTTATTTTTACTTTTAGTCCCAACCAATGAAAGGCTTCACTAACCTAGCTGGCTGCTTATTAGGATGTCTGTCTGCTGTTTTGTGCTGGGCTGGTCGCACAAAGTGGCCTTTTTGCAAGAAAAGAGGCAAGAAAAAAAGGTTAAAGACTCAGGAGTTTGTGCACTGAAAGCCCAAAACAGTGAGCTGAAAGAGGCTAAAAAGCTCTGCATGGTGACCTGCAAAAATGGTGATCCTTAATGGGTTGATCAGCATGAGTAAACTCTTACAGAGTACACAGATAGTAACTTGACTCACTGTTAATACACTGATGTATTGCTGTCTTACTTGAATACAGATCACTGAGTCATTGTTTGTAAGGTGCGGTTGCTGTAAGATCTCTTATTTTAGTATCAAGTAATTTATCCATTGCATGAAATAAATACTCAGTCAAGTGCTATTTATTTTATTTCTGATTAAAAGTGTCACATGCTTTGATAACTCACTGCAAAAACATACCCGCTGCTCAGCTGTGAGCTCATTTGTGAGAAAGAAGAGACAGACTTGGAATACTTTCTGTAAACTTTGCTCTCTTATGAAAAAAAAACAACAACTCAGCGCTCTTGATTTAGAAGATGAAGGCAGCCACTTGCCAAGGTTTCCTTGAAGACATTTGTTTGCTTTGTCAAACCAGAAGGCACAATGAGCCACACAAGTGGAAGCTTGACAAGTGCAATTGAAAGATAATAAACAGTAATTTTGGAGCCGGGAATGTTCTTGCAAAAGCATTCTCTCGCAGAAGTAGTCAGCTATTCAATTGTTTCAAGGGTTTTTTGTAACCTTGCATGGAAACTGTTATCTGTAGTGGAAATATGGCTATTGCAAAAGATGTACTTGAAACTCAATTAGAAAAAAAACCTATTGAATGTAGCCTGTTTTTTGTTGGAATTTTGTATAATTTGTCATTTTGTTGAGTATTTTTAAGATTTAATGTCATATTATAGTTTAATTGTAACATATGAATACATATATGAATATGAATACGAATATGAACACATATGAACACAAGAATAATCATAATGGCAAATGCATCTTGGCTTGGAGTTAAAATTTGGGTATACATCTTGAAGACAATTAAGATTCACAGTTGTTTATCTAAATATGTAGAAGCAGCAATGCTGTCTTCCATCCGTCCATTCAATCTCCCTTCACTTAAAGTGCACTCCTGAAGGAAATATTTGGGTTGCCG
Organism: Acanthurus lineatus; assembly: GCA_029814665.1. Taxonomy (NCBI): domain Eukaryota; kingdom Metazoa; phylum Chordata; class Actinopteri; order Acanthuriformes; family Acanthuridae; genus Acanthurus; species Acanthurus lineatus. The sequence goes on from JAPZDV010000016.1 coordinate 6,855,500, forward strand.
TGCCTAAGTTCAGCAAAAAGGCATATCTGTCAGTCTGTACATAAAAGACTCATCCTCCACAACGAAGCCAGCATCCAACATCTGGTGGCCTTACTAACCTCCATTGATGAGTAAAGGACTTTTAACCATGTGCTGTGGGGAACCAACATTTTACAGCACTGGGACAAAAATGGGTAATAACAGCTTGATGAAAATTGAACTTGAAATTTCAATCCTTTAACATTGTAATCAATTCAACAGCCACCAACCACATAAAACATCAACATATATTACAAGTCATATGATCTTTTTGGACCAGATTTAAGACTAATAATTCTAAAGCGATAATATTTGGTCCCAGACCGTGAGATTGTTGCAGTAACAAAGAAACCAATGGGGTTCCGAAGCCAAAACAACTGAAAGGAGATATGACTACTTTCTCTAAACCCATCACCTGATGTCCTGTTTTCAAAAAAAACACTATGAAGAAGTTACAAGCTTGACATACTTAGTGCCAAACACATGATGCAACCATGCAGCTACAATAAAAATTTGAAAACCAATGGAAGTACATGGCTCGTAAAAGTTGCAGAAGTACTCCTCCCTTCGGCATTTTACACAGACAAAGGATATTATACTCTGTCATCCAGAGCCCCGACAATGGTGAAGTGGGTAATTCAATCTGCACTGTTGGGGCTCTTGTATAACATAAAAGAATATGTTTTTTTTTTTTTTTAAAGCAGATCCAAGACATAATTCAATCTATTTTTAGTGGTTAACCTTTTTTATGCTTCCATAGATCCCCAGTTCAAAGCCTATTTTTGAGTGGATTTCTTTAAATGATAAAACAGTAAAATAAAGAAGATGAAACATGAGGGTGTCACCATGAGGACACTTGGAGAAACAAACACTCAGAGCTTTTTAGTCTTAAAAGCAAAAGTATCTTCATCAGATAAGTAAGTTTTCTTGGAGTTCTGTTCCTACAAAGCATTAAAAGAATTAGGAATTCTGCAATATGCTAATCCAGCATGAATTAATTTAGTCACTGCTTAGGGACGGGGGTAATTACTCCTCTCTTTGGAGTCCTTGGCCATCCACTGGTTTCTTTTGAAGACCGCTGTCCAACACTGACATTAGTTAATCCACTTCGCTCTCGGTGTACACGTAGTTTAACTTCCTGGAACATGTTTATGCTTTCTCCCTCCCTTCCCATTACTTCTCCTGCACGCGCTTCCTGAGGTTTCTGCCTCATCCGAGATGCATGGGGCCTTTGTCCTTACTGTGCAGATGAAAGGTCCGCGGCAAAGCGGCAAACCGCGCGGAAACAAAAGGATTCTTTCTCTTGTGCTCACACATTGGAGCAATCTCAGAGACAGCTGTTCCCCTCATGGGTGTCCCTAACTCTCTGACTGGATCTCTCCCTCTCTGTCCCATCCACCCTGCCTTTTGCTGATTTATGAGAATATCAAGAGGGAATCGAAAGGGCCCACCAAAGTGGTTCGGAGAAGAGGAGACATGTTTAACCGAGCCATTCCTCCTGTTTGCCCTGGTCTTTGCTGTTCAGATGCCACCTCCAGTTCAGATAACTAGGATTTTGGAGCAGTGGAGCCATCAGACCAGAATGCACTCCTGTCACAAGTTCCCCCGACTGATCATGGCAGATGACTTCAGCACCAACAGATTTAACCCATGGGGGGTAGGTCTGTGCATAATGAACGGATGTAAATCAAAGAAGTGCACTGTAGCTGCAGCATGTGGATTTGTGCTTAAGGGCAGAGGGCAATCCAATTACTGACTGTGCAGCCAAAACGTGATGACAGTCCTCTTTGCATGGAGAGCTAGTTGCTTAAAACATGAGACCAAGGCAATTTAAATCCCCCTGTTAGAACTTAGTCTAAGGAGGGACTGTAAATGTATTTGAAGGAGACAACAAGATTTTCATTCATCAGTTTTTATCTTTTTTTCAACGCCTGCAGATAAGAGAGAGGCTGACAGCCATGATAAAATCCAATCCTTGTGGTATTCGCCTGCTGAAAAGTGTCATAATTAACTCCAGAGAGAGAAGTGCATCTGCGCTAAATTGTGTGACTAAACGGTATTGAAGTGAAGTGTGTAGCTATGGATTTTCATATTTAAAACAGGTTTATGTCCTTTGGGATGTTTGCACATTCAGGAATTCCCAGCGCACTTGGTTGAATTACATGAAAGGACAAATTCAAGCATGTTTAAAGTTATATCATGAACTTTCATGGGTCTGTTTTTTTACTCAATGTTAAAAGACATTGAGAAATCCAAAAACTCCTCAAAATATTAACTTATTACAGCCTTGGCAAGCTCCAGTGAACCCAAACAGGCTTAATGGTGCTTTTAAACTCCAGCTCTGTCTACCTTTTTGCATGTTTTCTGCATTAGTTGGATTACTGGATCCGATGGCACACATCAGTAAGACAGAGAACAAGGAGAAATCAGGTCAAACTCAGGTTTTGACCTGGCAGTTCACCACAGATCCACTCAAAAAAACTAAATAAAGATGGAGCACAGAGCCACTTGCACCCTGGAGCTCGGAAAAGAGTTGGTCTCCTTAGCAAACCCAGAGCATGGCAGGTTTACTAGTCATAAACACAGGAAAATATTAGGAATCCAAACATGGGATTTATGGTACTTCTTAAGGGCATCTGGCAAAGTCGAACTTCATGTGAAATGTGTAAACGCTTATGTGAAGCGTAAGTACCTCTTCAGTTTGTTGTTTTTTACTAAATTAAAACGTGCATGTTTTTTATTTTAGTGTATTTCCCCACAGGCAGCATAACTCATCTAATCTCAAACCATAGATCCAAACACAGGGTTGGCCTGAAATCTAATCTCTTTAGAAATTAGATTAAATACCTTTATATATATATAAAATATATTTTTCTTGTCAGTATGAAACCTCAAGTGTCATGAATGACTGCTCAGATCCTTGTGCAAACCACTGTTTAATGTTAAACATGGTTCCCTTAAATCTACCATAAAGTCTCTGCTATTTATTGGTGGAAGAGGGTTGAAAGTTCAGGGAACCTGGGGCCGAATTTACAACACTACTGAGAACAACTTTTACAAAGGAGCTGAAAGAACTTCTTAGCTTTGCTATTGCTATTGATGACATTCTGTTAGATGAATGAACAATGATGAAGAATGAATAAACATAGATTATTAACAATAACCTGCCTGTCAGTGAATATAAAATACAACATTCATCTATTCTATCTAATATTACTTGCATTGCATTCACTGGAATGCAATCTCAAACAATTAACTGAAAATACTGCAGTCTTTACCCCACTCCTGCATGGAATAGCATTTATACTGCTTGTATAGATCAGTGTGAGGACAACTGGCCTCTGTAGACAACTAGAAAGCACAGCAGTGTGAGGATCGATCAGCTTGCTCAGCCCTGTGGAAAACCGCAGTGATCTGTGGAAATACTCAAGCTAATCATTTATTGCAAGCATGCTTTACCTTGTAAGAACAAACTTACAAAGACAAAATAATTAGTGTTAAATGGGGTAGAATAAGCTGCAAATGAGGCTAAAAATGCACAGAATGAGCAAATGTGCAAGGAGTGTAAAATTTGAACAGCTAACAAACAACCCTCCAGTTCACAGTGTGAACTAGGTAATGAGCAGAAGTATGCAATGTAGTCAACACTCTTATGCAGTAGACTACCAGCAGGAATCAGCTAAGAGGAAACAGTTTCCTTGAGCTGAGCAGAAAGAAAATTTACCTCTGGAAGACACTGTCTTTGCCTTCCATCATATATATGAACATCTGGCACTCATCGGATTTTGGGATTATATGTGTTTAGTGTGTATTTTTTGTGTATTTATGTGCGCTGTCAACAGCACAGCTACAAGGCATTGCCGGCAAGTTTAAAAAAAGTGTCAACAAATCTATCTGGATAGTTTTTTCAGTCAGGTAATATATCCTGGAGTCGGCCCCCTCCACTCTTCACTGGCGCATTGCCTCTTGCTTCCCAAGTCTTTGCATATGCATACAGTAGCAAGGGGTGAACCAGATATTTAAACTGAAAGGCTCACAGTTTTTATCTGTTATGACAGCATTCAGAATATGTCAAAATGAGATAAAATGAAGGAAAAGAGGGAAAACAAGTGGTGAACAATGGTCAGGGATGAAGTCATGTTTTTTCCATTAGCTTTAGTGAATCGTCTCTTTCTCTCTCTTTGGAAATGGATCTGAGAAGATAAAGTTTTGACTCGGAGTGTTTTTAGACCAGTCGCTTCAAATATCATCTTGTAGAGGGCCAGTATGTTCCTATACGCACTTGAACCGTGTTGACAGCTGAAGAATGCTGTGTATATGTTTAACTGACAGTTTGTTGCACACTCACTGATCTAAATTGAAAAAGTCAACTTTAAAATGATGTCATAGTTGCTTTACCATGAAATGAAAAGTTCACTGAACTTTGCAAAAATACTAACTCTGCTCTCTTTCTCTTTTTTTCTCTTTCTTGGCTGGAAACCAACTACTTCTCTCGGATTGTCTTGAATGATTTCAGGTATGTCAAATCACTTAATAACTCTACTACAAAATCTGTTGAGATCACCATCTTAACCTCCTATCTTATCTTTTAAATGATAGTTCAATGTATTCATGTAGAAACCATAACATTTTAGTGGGGAATCAACAAATTTTACAGGACACAGTGAAGTAGTGTTACATGAAGAACAGTTGCGGTCTACTGCTATTAGTGAATCTTAGCATTAAACTGTGATAACATCTTGCATTGCACAGCTATTATGTAAATTCATAGTCATGCAAAAAACCCATACATTTAGATCAAAGACTACTAAATACCTAGTAAGGACACTCAATAAGACTTAGAAGTGGCCCAAATCGCACAGACCTTAATTTTTTTTTTTACTCTCTGTCCTTGTGTTTTCATTGCAGCGGTGAAAACTTTAAGTCCCCCTAAAGCTCTTCCGTTCTGCGTCTTTGTGTTGCGAAACCAACAATTTGCACCCAACTTCTCAACCAGAGAACAAACTAGGCGATGCATGATGTGCAACCAAACTCACAGCGTGCAACTCCCCAACAGTGCTGGAATGTTTTCTTAAATAAAAGACCCGATTAATGCAATAACACAGACATGGCAAGCAGAGAGGGTCTCAGTTATATTGGATTCCCCCTCAAACTTTGCACGTATTTCACTTTGCAATGCAATAATAACCTGTATTTCTAATTCAGCACTATAGGGAAATGAGAGGAGAGAAAAAAGTCTTGGCTGCAAAGTCAAAATGAGAAACAACAAAATGGATAATGACAATATTTGGGAGGGGGTTTGCTCTAATGCTGATGAGAGAGACTAAGGGATCAATTTAAAGACTTCTAATCCTGCAGACTTTATTGCTGAGTTCTGGCAGCCATCTGAGGCAGCATGCAGCACCAACTAGAGCAATCAAAATATAATCTCATCAATCTGCTTGATAGAGTCATTGCTGTGTAGATTAGAGTAATGCATATGATCCCTGCTTCGGGTATTTTTTAACCATATAACTGTGATATGCCCTCGTTTAGTTTGAAATATCCAGGCTATTGTGATGAAAAAAAGCTGTCAGACTTGCAACACATGAAATATAGTAAACAGAACCACAAGTTTGTGTGTCGCATATGTCAAAACAGTGAATAATTTGTGTTTGGTTAGAGTAATCAGCAGACGGAGCTATGGGCAGGGACGAAGCTGTGCACTGAGCAGTTAAAGACTGGGCTCATTGCTGGATCTCCCTCCTCCACATCCACTCACTCACCATCCTTTCATGATTTAACCTTTCTTTACATCTTGTTTCCTGATACTCAAAACGCACCAATCTCAATGCTGCCACATCCTTTCATCAGTCATTTTCTTTGTCACAGTGTCCTCTCTGCCTCTCCTCCCTTATCCCTGCTTGGCCTTCACATTTCTTGTATCTTACTCTCTTCTAGTTTCTACCAAGACCTCTCCCTGCCTGAATCCTCCTTTGGCTTTGAAATGAGAGGCGGTGCTGGCTGCTCTCATGCTGGACCAGCTTTCAGCATGCCGGCGTCCTACCATCAAACGCAGTTGTCGTGTCAGGTGTCTTCTTGGGAGAGGTTATTTTTAAGATGATGAAGGGATTTACGAGCTTATTTGACGATCACATGTTGCTTTTGATGTACAATCAGCAAATTAACAGTACAGTAGAGTATAAATTTTGATTTGCACTTTGGTATGTAGTTATTCCACCCCTACAGTACTACAACAGAACACACACAGCATACAGATACTTTATGCTTGATAAGGATAATTTCTAGAAATTAGCAGGTAAATACAGCAATGGTGACGGATGTAATTTCAGTTTGCTGGTAAATCAGTAGAGGTGCTAGCTAGGAGGGAACTTGTCTGGTTAATTAGCTCCGGTTGCGCCATCAGGAAAGGACAGAATGCCATCCAGCTCCAAAGGACAGAAAATCACAGCTTTCTCTGTCTTGAAGGCACTTTTGTTCATCCCCTAATTACTGTCTGATGCGTCTGGAAGGAACAAAACTGCTTCCCTTTCTCCTTCAAAGGGACACACCATGTCAGCCTGTTCTGTATGCCAAATCAATTAGTCATCAAAAGTCCCTCGGAGAAGAACAGTTAACCTTTATCTCCATCAATGTTTCATTAGTTACCCCCTTGCCAGTGCCACATTTTCTCCCTTGCTGAAATAAAAGCAGGACTCGTGGCGATCGATGTAAATAAAAACATAAATGCCATCATTAGTATTCTCTGTGTCTTCTCACAGACGTGGTGTATCGGAGGCAGCTCAGAGAAAACAAATGTTTTGATGAATGTCTCTGAGTCGCTTGCTTTCATGGATTATTCAGAGCAAAAGAGGTCAGGCTGCTGATTGTTTACATGCTACACAATCACGTACAGTACAACCCCACCAGAAATGTGCTTCTGCCGCACTCCTGTAATGTCAGGTAAACGCGCGAATAAATTCTCCTTGCTGTGCCTTGACAAAGCAATGAATAGTCCCCAAAAGGGTTATTTTCTTACTGGCATGAATTCACATAGAGGCTTGTGGTTTGTAAAAGTGGGCTGTGGAGTGAAATACAGCAGTGCAATCTTTAAAAAAATATAGAGGAGTAAAGTGCAGCTACATCTCAGCAGGACTAATATCCCAGTTCTGCATTTCTTTACTTTTTTCCAGCTCATTACTCGGATAAAATACACATTGTGCAAGTTGTCATGAGTGTGAACATATATTGTTTTTGTGCCTTGGCTTATGAAAATTAGCTTGGTGTTCTTTTGAGCCTGTTGGCGTCTGTCTTTCAATGAAGTTGTATTTAGGTGGAATAATTTCTTAAAAGGCTTTAAAAAACACATTGTTTTTAAAGCGTTTTATAAGATATTTATCTAATGATACTCATACAAATGTAATATGTAGACTGAGAAAATACAGCCTTTATTATGCTGCTTATGACTCCTAATATTAAGTGGGAGCACAGAAACAAAGCTGCCATCTCCTGCCTTTTTTGTCCATGTGATTTCTTAATTGGATTATGAAAGGAGTGACGACTAGGTGGGAGCTCCTGCTGCTTGTATTTCCCCCTACTCACTTAGCCCAATCTGCAGCGTCTGCCTCGCTGTTGTGCCCCTGTACCACTCCATTAAAAAAGCACTGACAGCAGGCACAAGTGACCGCTCCAGAGGAGGACAGAGGAGGAACAGGACTGTCGTCTTCTTCTCTCTCTCTAACAGAGGCTTGTAGGGATGGGAGGCAGACTGCAGCTGGCTGTGTCTCAGCTCATCTAATCACAAGCCTGCTCTCCCAGCTTCCACAGCACAGGCATGTCCTTATTTCCTATATGAGTTTTCTGCATGTCTGAAAACACTTACAGTTGACGTATGACAGGGTAATATGGGGGGAGTTCAAGTCATTAATTCTGGCATTGTCAGCACCCACATAACAAGCCAAGCCAATTGCAGCCAGTGGCGAAACAGTGCCAGCCATTTGTAGCACATCAGTGGAGATAAACTACTAAATAACTGAGTTCTACTTTTAGAATCTACTCTAATTTTATTGTAGTTTCCAAAATAAACTACACCAAAATTACAGGGTATCGTAAAAGTAGTATACGTTGTAAGTGTAAGTTCCCTCATAGAAACATCTCATGTTAATACAACATCTTCAGTAATTCAGAAAGGCTTTAAACAGAGAAAGTAACAGGCTGAGATTTGCATCAATTGTGATCAACTAATTTATTTAATTATGCAGGAGTGCAACTAAAACTACTGTTTTTAAAAGAATTTAATTTGTAACAGATGAAAACCAAAGGGATTTGTTTGTTGCACAAGTATCCTTGTACAAAAAAATGCCACATTATTCCTCATAACTCTCCTCCTGCTCTTGACTGACAGATTAGCTAAGACACTTTTGGTGAGATTTCCTGACATAGTTTCCTGAAGATAACTCATTTTGTGTAAAAAGTAAGACCTGTGTGACCACATAGTCATCCTTCACTATGTCCTGTTGAACTTGGCTCTCAAAGATCATGTTTTGGTTAAAAAGCAGTGAAGTTAGAATGAAATGCTTGTGCTCAGTATGATCTTTCTCTTCCTCTTTATCTTGGTTTTGGGCCTGTTCTGACTCATTAGCAGCAAAACAATTTGCCAGGCAGGGGCAGTCATGCAGACGGGCAAAGGTTCAAACTGATGGGCTTTGTCACCTCACATTAATCTTGCCGAAGATGATTAGAAAGAATCTGCCGCCCAAAATTCCTGATGATTGGAATGCTCATCTTGATGAGAAAAGCCACTGTATATGGCCTTGCTTGCTTTCCCTATTTGTTGCTTTTGAAGTGTCCTCCCCGAAAAAAGTTGTATGGCATTAATGAAATACCCCTGGCAACAACGCGAGAGGCAGGAAAACAACTGTGGTCCAGTACCAGACAAGATTAATGAATCCCCAGTGTCACACACTAATGATAGCACTGTTGACAACAGTCCAGAGAATGGCTTTGATATATTCTCACTGTTGTGTAAGTCTTGTGCTGTACTGTAGGATATCAGAGCACTTTGGCCAAAATATTAAAATATTACAAAATATTACTTTAAAATATTGTTCAAACTGGTTTAATTTTACAGTAATGAAACAATCTCCTGTGACAGATGCACCTCTTCATTTCAAGCTCATTGCAAGAACAAGGGCACATTTTTGTTCTCGTCACAACCCGAACACTCTGTCCCTGCGTTTTAAACTTGAAAAAACTTCACCTACCCAAAATTGGAGCTATTTTCAAAACTTGGGAACACTGCTGTATATAAAAGAGTTCATTTTTCACTGTCAGCAAATTGCCCACTTCCAGAGGAAAGCCCATCAATTTTTAAAGACATTCTTTATGTGGCATTCTTGCACAAACAAAGTTTGTTGAGGGATAATTGTTCTCTGCCAGCACAGGCCTGTCAGCAGGTTTTTTACAGTTATTTTTTGTTTTAACCAGTCCTTAAAAGTTTGGGGATGTAGCATCTGGCAGGGGTCTCTGCTTGATGGATAAACCCTGACAAAAATTTAAGTAAATGCTGATGTTTCTCATTAAATTGAAAGCCATCTTCACCTCTTGTGGTCAATTAATTGCATTTTGGATAAACTCCTCATTAGGAAGAGCTGTCACGGTTCTGTTAGCAGCGAGACGCTCTGACATTAATTGTCTCCTAGGAATATTGTTTTAGTGGAACGTCCCCTTCTAGTTAACTTGCATATTATTTCCACAATGTAATGAAACTCACCACATGTTCGCCTGGTGAAGTTGCTCTGTGATTTCTTGCTTTTTGTGTTGCGTGCGGTTTTCACAGCTTTTCAGTCTGCTGAAATGTCACTTAAGAGCTCCAGTGTCACAAAATAAAGGGCATTAGGCTTTTTATTTCCTTGTTTAGCAGAGCACATAAGTAAAGCAGTGCGATTATGAATCGCTGCAGCATTCATGGTAATAACAGAGAGCTACAGAGAAGATAACGGGACAAATAGAGTGTAAAATGGTTCCTGAAGAACTGCAAATCGTCGACAGCCTCTCATTTGGGGTTCATAAATGCGGCACGGTGTATGATCAGTGGTGGGGAGCCAGTTCAGTGGGGTGCCACCAAGGTCCCGTCTGGTCTTATTTGACGCCACCCTAAGTGATTCATTAAATGATACTGGTGACCCAAGGAGGTTTTGGGAAAGAACCCAGAAACCACAGGCATTCTCATCACCCATTCCCACCATCCGTTCCCACTTGGAGATGAGAGAGCAAGTATTCTTGCTGGAGGCATGCTTCAATGGCTTTCTTAACTCCGTTTTCTCTTTGTGTGCTTAAATTGTGCTTTAATCCATTGTAAAAAGTTACAGTCTCCCACAGACACATTTATATATAAATTCAAAGAAATCGTAAAAACCTAAGTTCTGTCTAATAACTCTTATAAGACAGTGAAAACTATGCAAACATGTCACCACATTTGTCTTCCATCCAGGGATCAGTTTCTTCTTTTCATGTACCTTTAGAAGTAAATGAAAAACCCCACCAGCAAAGTGGCAGAGCTGCTACCAGTCCCAGACTCTAATCTCGCTGTAACCCAATCCCTGCACGGGGCTTTTTGTCTACAAACGAGCCCTCGCAGACACTTCAGCCCTGGAGCTTGTGGTCTGCATTCCGCCTGTCGTAGACACAAGCTGTCTAAATAAATGCTCGCCGTTGCCTCTTTATTCTGGTGGCAGCTTGTGTCCGGGGGGGCCTCTGGTGCTTTCATGCCAACATCCATGCTGCACACATGCTAGTGAACATCCGCAGACCAAAACAGTGGCATGCTACTAGGCTAACGCATACAGCACACAGCAGACGCCAGCTGGGGACCTGTTAACAGCCAAATAGCTCGACGCTGGTGCTGCCTGTTCATTCTTGTTTCGAGCTGCATTGCCTGCAGCCGTCCAGGGCTTTCAGTTGGCACTCATGGCTGATATCACATGTGCTAAGTGACACTGCCAGACACTATGGCCTTGTGCATTCTGCTCAGGCTATACAATTAGCATGGAGGCCCTCTCCTCCAAGCCTGCAGACAGCATCTGCTGGGCTCCACAGGGGTTAAAATGGTTGCTCAGACTGTTAATGAAAAATTCCATTTCAGTTTTGTTGAGCAGCACTTTTTTTATGGTAAGTCAAGACAGTAAACTTGTTTGCTCTATTAAAAGAGTTTTAGAGGCTGCTGGGTTAAAGGATTCAGGCTTCATGACAAAAACCACACTGTTTTCCCAAACCCACGTGTTCATATTTCTGCATATATTTCTGTTGCTTGCCGGCAGATTAATCTCTGCTTTGCCTAATTTGTAAGCCTCTTCTTCACACTTTCCTGTGTGGTCTCCTTTTGTAACATTTCAAATAATCCACCCCCCTCTCAAATGCCAACACATGTCAAAGATGTAAAAGGCTTTGTGACAGGAATGCATTTAATTTCATCAGCAATAATCGGACTGTTTTCAAGAAGAGAAGAGACATTCATCCCTCTCAAAATGAAATAATGAAACAAACAGAGTCATCCAAGAGACACTGGATATGATTTTTTACAGATGTTTAGGTTTAAAAGAAGAGTTGATGATAATTTCCTTGAAATTCATCTTTAGGGGACTGGGAAACTGGCCTGCAAATATTGATTGCTGCAGTTTCAGGCTGCAATATTATGTCTTAATAATGCCAGAGGAAAATCAACCTCTAGATGTGATATGAAAAAAGAGAAAAGCACATGTGGCTTCTGGACAGGTTGTTGTATCCTAGCCACTGATTCATAAAATCTTAGGATTTACTGTTTAATAGAATGCTCCTAAAGCAGGATTCACTGACTAAGAGAGTTACAATATGATTCAACATTTTCTACGTGAGGGATATCATGTTTTTTTTTTCTGTGAACCTTTTTCTGACTTTTATCCCTCAAAACTGCAGTTAGTTCTGCAGTGGCCCATGAAATTTTCAACAACTCTCTCCGAAAATGACGGAAAAATAATGAACCTCTTGTGTTTGACTACAAGTCAGCTGACATTAAGTGTTTGATGTTTTTGGTTAGCACAGATACAGGATATGAAGGATAGGATCTTGTGTGGGACCTTAAGAGCGTGTAATTCTTTTTAAAAAGGCTTAAAAAAAGAGCTCCAAAGAGTTTGTTAACTTGGACTCTTCCCCAGTCCCCCCTCCTGCGTCGAACTGCAGAGAGAGCCAAAGTTTTGGTGAATCAAAAGCACAAATTGACCCTGTTCCATCTCTTGTCATCGACTCTCATTAAAGGTTGGTTTTTGAGACCACAAGCATCTGGATTTAAAAATAGGATCCTAAATCGCCTTGTTTGTTTACTTCATGTAGGCTGTGCATCATGCAAAGCATTTTCTTGGGCGCCTTTTGTTCATTATGCTTGTTTGCACATTGTTGCACTTCGATGCAAATACCTTGATGAATCAAGCCCAGATGTCGGCATTTGAATGCCAGAGGCAGGCCCTGGCAAACAGTGCTCTGGCCACCCCTCAGCTCAAATAAATACAGTCAACTTTGAGCGTGTCAATTATTTCTGTCTCTGTGGCCAGAATCAACAGCTACGCAGTGTACACTGTCCAGCAATTACACATCTCAATGTTAATTTCATTATAAATCTTGACAGGAAAAATAAAATGAGAATGGTGCTGAGTTTTAAATGTGGCCTCTAATGACTTGTACCAACAACCGCCTTAAAAAAAACCCTTGCACGCCGCCACAGCAACGTCAGAGGGCGCCAATTAAAATTCTGCAAATATCTTTTACAGCCATTGCTGTGAAATCACCACAAGGTCCACCTAGCTCCAGTGATACTGTCAAATAGCAGAGGGAAACTTGGATCCATCTTTTCTCACCCTCACACACACACTTATACACACACATAAATGTCTAATGTCTTTGGCATGTGTCGTGAAACCCAACGGGTGACAATGTGGGAGTGTTGGGCACTTACATCAAATACAATTGTGCCAGTTTTTCCAGATATGAGTTGTGACTTGTCCCACTTCGTGGTTGTAAAATTGATGGCAGGGATGATTTGTGACACCCAGCGTCGGGCCATGTGGGAAATATTGATAATGGAAGAGGACCAAAGAATTTTGATGTGCAAATTTAAACAATAGGTTGTCAATGATTCTTGGAAGATGTCTGTCTGCAAATTTGTTGGCCACTTTTTTTTTTTTTTGATCAGGACTTGCTTTTACTCTCTTTGAATCGGCCAAAAGACATTTACATCTGACAAATATGCAGAACCGACCTTCTTTCCTCACCCCCCCATCCCCCCTTATTGTGCATTCAGACAGTGCGGGTTTGCTCCTCTCTTTCATACATGAAGAAAGTGAAGTCATACAGTTCAGAAAGCCACAGACTGTATGACTGCTTGTCCTCCATCTTGGAAAGAAATTTCCAACCAGTGCGCGGTGGAAATCCCAAAGCTGATCAGCTTTTGCTTTACTGCATCACTGAAATGTGTTCGCTCAAATTGAAACATTTTCAACTCCACTGAATGATTCATCCTCGCTTTTTTTTCGTGCAAGCAAAGCTGATTCTATCTGTGTTTTCCTTCAACTCGGTGTATACCTCCTTAGCGCTTAAAGTTGTGAGGTGAAAGTTGTCACCCAATTCAAGAACCTGCTTTGCAAACCGCATTGAAGGAGCCCTCAGTTGGATGCCTGCTGCGACCTTCCAGCGCATATCTTCTTTATGCATCAGCAGTCTGATTTAAAAAGGGTCAAAGATTGCTTGTCTCTTATGTCAAACGCATTTCCCCAATCCTGCTTGCCTGTCTGATCTCAGCTGCATTTTATTCAGCTCAGCATTTCTCCTTTAAGAAATCTTTATGAAAATGCTCCTGACTGTGTCCACGGGTGTTCAAGTACAGACTCCTGTCTAATATGAACGTGGGAGGCATATTGCTTAAACCACAGCATCCTTAGCACACAGATTTATGGTCAGACTTATAGATTTATTGCGGTTACACACATCAGGCACATAACGGCAGTGAGTATTTATATTCTTACAAAATCACAGCTTTTCAGGATTCCTTCTTTTGTTTGAAAAAACTTTCTCCCTTTTTATTTTTGGAGTTCAATGGCACATGAGCCTCATTGGCTAAATGTGAGAATAATTATTGCAGCCTGTCCAGAAGTCACAAGGGTCAGCACAGAGTGATTTAAGGGTTACATACCCAACCTGGCTCCTTGCTGCTAATGTCAATCAGGTTAACAATCGCCCGCTTATTTGATAATTGTAGAAAGTGCAAAAACCTTTAACCTGCAAACAATGCAAGGTCAGAGGCAGCTGAGTAGGAATGTGCAGGAGCTGCTTGATGCAGTAGAAGATTACCTGATACGTGATACCTGTAGGAAATTTTGCAAAATAAGTGTTTGAATGAAGACATACATGCTGTTTGCCATATTGATTTTCATAAAATTTCTATGTCTGCATCATGTTACATGCCTAAATGTTTTGTTATTAATTGGTCATGTGACTACATTTTCCTTATTTTGATAGCTTATGGTCTCAAGTTAAGCCTTGACAGTAACACAAATCTTAACAAGAGCACACCGAGGTCACATTTTACCATATTGCATGTTCTGTATAGTCACACACGTCTACAGATAAATCTGGGCTATTCTACAACTTCAGAAATTTATGTCACATTCAGTGAGTTGGATTACCTCTCTGGAGCTGGAAATCTCCAATTTAAGAATGGAATGCAGCCTTTTCCACAAGCACTCGTTTGGTCCCAGAGCTGTTTGTACAGACAGATATATTCTTGTTTCTTCCCGCTCTTGTCTCTAAGATGTTTTTTGTGACTACTTCCCTAACTATCTGAAAACTACCCTGAACTTAAAGTTGACACTAGGCCAGCGACAGAGTGCTCAGGGGCAATCTGCACTCCAGCAGACCTGCCTGCCGATCATTTCCCAATCCCCCCTCTCACTTTGCAAAGTAAACACAAGTCTGCTCTCCAATTATCTACTACAGTTCCTTTAGTGTTATTAGTGCCTGCAATAATTCAGTATACCGCAGCATGCACTGCATAGCCTCTCAGTGCAATAACATTTTTCTTTTCTGCAATTATCAGGCAGAAGCAGTGAGCAAATTTAGGATCTTTTGCATTTGGGGGACAATTAACCTTGTTTGGGTTGAGCTGTCAGGTTCCAAATGTGTTTGCAGAACATTTAATACAGTTTTTTTAAGAAATAAATAAGGTCTTGCTGCTTTGTTCAAAAATTTTTATGACACCCAGTGTGAATTCAAAAGACATTTTTGTCTGGTCTTATTTTGCTGCTCTCAATAAACTGCTCCATTATAAAGCTACACAGTGTGTGAAAAAACAGATTTGATATAGATTTGTGTTGAACTGAACAAAACTTTTCTGTAAAAAGCCGTTGTTTTCATTTTCATTCAGAGAACAACATTGCAGGGCTTTTTGTTAGATTGTAGAAAAGTGCTAGCACATTCAGCTGTATGTGGAAATAGGGTACTTATTCAACTGGTTTCCTCTTAGAGGTAGTTTACTAAGAATGTAGCTGTGTTTTTCAGTCTTTTTTTTCCAGTGCAATGCAGCAAAGTGAATAGTGCAGGTAAGGTAAAATCACTGGAGTAGCTCTTCAGGAAAAGTAAGGGGCAACAGGAGGTTGTAATTAGCAAATTAGTTTTCTTTTCATGGGGAAATGGTCATTAATGTGGTGCTTTATCAGACCTGTTTCCTCCGTCTGCTGCCTGTTTAGTGCTGCGTCCAGATTTACAGCCCACTGCTCTTTTTCTCCCTGCCTCCCTGTCTCACCCCACTTTTACTCAGACAACAGACACAAAACAAGTCAGTCTCATCATTGTGTTGCTTGGTAAATCATCTATTTTCGTTGTTTAAGAGGATTAAAACCTTTGGTATCATGAGGTCGTACCTGTTCTGTGTTAATAAGAGACATGTTGCTCTGAATGTGCCACTGGCTGGCACAGAACCACCTCTTGTTTTCTGTTGTCCTCCCTCTCTTCTTCCTCCCCTCTCCTCACCCATCCTTCATGTCATTAGCAGCATCCTCCTCGCAGCAGAAGGCCCCACTTATCCTCTCTAGCTAATCAGCATCCCCTCTAACCCCCTTGTTTATCCGTCCCCTTCTTTCTGGAGGCTGACAGGGGTTGGTAATGATTTTTCCCCCTCTGAGGCCGCTCCTCTTAAATCCCCCATCTCCCGTTTGTTGTGGGCGGCAGGCTCAGGGAGCGCCCTAGCTTTTCTATCACATATGGTAAACAAACAAACAATTACTGCCTCAATGACCATTTACATAACAGTAATACCCCTTTAAATATGTTGTTTCCTCCTTATTTTAAGTATCTGGTTCACGAAAGGTCTAAGTAAGAAAGTGCTCCTCTAAATGCCAACTTTTTATATAAAAAAGAAAGCTATAATTTGAAGCATACGCACGGCTATGAACAAAGACAACTATGTTCTTTTCTGCTACATGGACTTCAAATCATCATTGTTAAAGACGTAGCCTGGTTTCCTCTTATTTTTCCGTATTAGTATTTTGAGGAAAGGCAGGGGCTGCTGCTCCAAATGTGAGAGAACGTCTTTGGTGGTTTTCCCTCGCTGTAATCAATACACATACAAATGCCTGGATTTAATCAAGCCTGCTGTATCAGTGTTAACATAACAGCACTAATTAGCTTCCTGAACAATAGACAGAACAGGATTAATCTTTGCCGGCAATCAAAATTCACCAGACATTATTCAAACAATGTCTGTGTTAACATTCAGTTACATTTGAGATCAACTAACAAAGGTGTCTGTCTGGTTTCTGTGCCATATTTTTAATCCTTTAAACATGTGAAAAACAACCACAGATGAAAGACTGATGCAGGTTTGTTTATGGTGATACTAATTCATGCTATTCTTGTGATAAGATTTAATACCTCAAGTTCCCAAAATTCCCAGACTATTTTCCTGTTATTATTGCAATTTGATTTGAACAGGTTACATTTGATGGAGCAAGTGGTGAATACTTGTCTACATTATTTGTTACACAACATACCCACGGTCATATTAATGGTTTGTTTCTGTACACTTCAACTCTCACATTGCATTTTTTGCTCCCTGCATCATGTACATGTATCGGACCCAACCTTTTGCAATGAGGCAGTCTGTTTAATCTGTCTATGCTCTGCCAGTGCTGCGCCTGCCAAACTGCTCATTTGCAAAGTGCCCTGCTGTACTGCTGCAAATTATTTGCAACACTGCTGATGCTCGTATAGAATTCTGGTGGCTCTGAACCATGATGACTACACTAACAGGGTTTATACCACTGACATGCCAAGGTAGCACTATGTCACCAGAATAAGCTTTGGCGCCACTGCTACTGTGCAAAATCATGAATTACTGCCCTCACGACATATTTACACCAAAATTGTGTGCATATGAAGGTTTTTTTAATGTAGGTTAACCCACTGTAATGCATGATTGACTCCTTTCTCATTGCCAGTACATGAGTTTGTCTTTTTATTCTTTTCTTGTGTATCATGTTCAACTTAACAAACGTGCTAAAATATAGGGAACATTAAAAAGCATCATGGCTGGTGGTAACTATTTTACAGCAGTTACATTTCATATCATTTACTTCAGACTCAAACATATTAATTATATAGTTGTAAATCACAGGGGTGTCTCCTTATTACCTCTGCGCTTTAAATCAGGATAAACTCTCTCACCTCATATGTTTCATGTTGTTCCCAGACTGTGAAAATCAATAATTATTGTACAAACTCAATGTGCTAATAGCGTTGGACGAAAAAGGAAAAATTAACTTGTCCACCTGGGTGTGATGTTTAAATTACTGCGGACTGGACCTGACAGATACCAGTTACTGCTCCAGAGACATTTGACATTTGAATTAATGATGATTGCACCCGTTCCCGCTGCAGGAAGAAGCCAGATGTTGATGCCTGTTAGTTGATTTGATTTGTCCAGTTTGAAAGGGGTGTACTTATTATTATTGTTTTATTATTCTTTTTCATGCCGTATAAATGTCAGCAAATGTTGAGGCTGCCATCACTGCTTGCTTTTTTATTAGTCTTGTTTTGGTTTTTCTTTTCAGCAGCACAGATTTGACAAAAATCAGAAGAAATTGATGGTACACATGATATTTTGATTTTGCTGACATCTGGTAGGTAGGCCAGTGGTCTGTGGTGTGCTGTTAATGCTTTTATCTGGAACTTTAATCCAAAGTGCTTTCAATCTCTCAACCCCCCATACACACACACTGATTGTAGCCAAAATACTTTTCAAGATGGTTGCATGGCCATCTGGAGCAACTGGGGTTCAGTGTCTTGCTCAAAAGCACTTCCACATTTGGACAATAGGAGCTAGGGACCAGTTTTCCAACCCTGCCATTGGTTCACGACTGGCACGACCTCCAGTGTCAATGTCCACTGGTTAGCATAAATTGTGTGGGAATAGTGATGTTTTCACTCAGCTGCAGGCTTAATTTGTTTTTGCCTGTTTTCCAATTGTGGTGATTGTGTTTCCTTCATATTGCTTCGCTGTCACAGTAATCAAGTCTCTCGTTGATAGTCATGTTTTATATTGATTTTATAGATGTAAACATATAAAATGTCTTGTACAATTCATCGACACAACCATGAAGCCTTTCTCATTACTGATGGCCTACTAATTGTCTATGTTTTCCAATATTTCTGAAGTAAAGATATGTTTGCTTCAAGCCATAGATGATTTTAGCAATCATAGGTAACTGAATATGTTCTGCTGTTAATATGGTTAACCTGCTGTTGTTGCATATTAGGTGGATAACTGGGGTTTTTAGCCATCTCAGTTCATAAGGTGGAGTGAATGGAGCAAAAACTGTTTATCTATTGGATAAAGGCTTTATGCCGTGTCACTTATCTCATACAGTTAGGTGGGGAAGTTTATTATCTTGATTAACTAATCTCCTCTTTGCTGTGCCTGGTCTGAAATTGCAGGAAATGACATAGTCAGAGACCAGACAGTAAATATCAACTCCTTGCATGCTTTTTATTAAGCCAATATCCAAAATATACACAAAACATCAAGTCCGTGTTTGTGTGTCTTTGCCCTGGTGGGCTTTTTGGTTGAAGAAGACACTAGTTCTCATATTGGAAAAAGGTGGAAGTGGAAGTGAAAAAGGGGAGAATGATGTACCTCATCTTTATTGTGCTCCAGAGAGGGCATTCAAAGCTGCCTCATCTTGAAAATCATTGCTGTCAGGGGTATAATGAACAACCTTGGTATAATGTCATCTTAAGTTTTGGTCTCTTTCGTTGTATTGGAAAGGATGGATGATTTGGCACATTATTACCTCGGCTAGGAGAGACCATGCCTTATCTCTGCAAAAGACAAAATACAGCAATTACCTTGGAGAATTGAAATGTCAAGGCAGGTTTAGTATTTCCGGCAATCGAAATTGGATTTCATCCATACTTCTATACTTTGATAATGTAAGATAGTGAAGTCTGTATTATCCAGTGAAAATGTGGCCTGAAACTGTCTTAGAATGTTAGAAAAACCTTCGTCCACAGAAAACTGAATACGAATGTCTTTGGTTGGTACAAACTTTGTATGACTTAGTTTACTATAGATGTGAGTCAAATAATCTGTATTTTATTAGGTTTTGTTTCTGAATAACCTGATCAAACTTCAGTGACCTAAGCTGTTATAATTTTTTTGACATCAACTTTATTTTAATTAGTAATCAATCCTTTGGTTATGATGGTTGAAATGGGCCAAGAGAATGTGGATTAATTAATTTCTAAGGGCCTTGATTTTAATAGTACGCTCTTCCTCTGTATTTTATTAGGTCAGCTGTAATTACCTCGGTAGCCGTAGCAAGTAATTCCATTAAATTTTGCCATGGTTCAGGAGCTGTCTGAGTTTAAAGAGCAAACTTACTATTTCCATTTACGTAGTAGAGAGTCTTGCGAAGTCAGGGGTTTATGATAGCAGGAAAAGGTAGAAGAAATTAAAAAGAAAAATCTGACATGAATTGAAATGCTTTGAAGACACCAAAGGGTTCGCAAGAACTCCAAAAAAAAAAAAGAAGGTACAAGGGTGAAGATTATCATCACATGTGCGACGGGTCTGTCTAAAAGTTTGTCTTCTCTCCACTCTGCCTCCGAGAGATTTGAAACCACATAGAAACCCCTTTTGCTTACATGCAGCTGTCACCACCTGCCAAAGAATTCAAAAGAGCAGAGTGGTGAAGTCAAAACAGCTCCTGACCTTGTCTGAAGCAGCTAACCTCCTTCAGGTCTCCAGTGCTCTGCGTTTTGCTGCATGGGAAGCACCTGTCTCTCCAGCTTCCCCTAAATACACTCAGGACATCACCCGCTGCTGTTGAATTGCCCTTAAAGGAGCCTTTAAAAGTAGTCCAGAAGCAGGAAGCTTGGAGAAGTTTCTGTCTATCCATTTGGCATATGCTGAACTATTAGTGGACAAGACAGGAGCAAAGCATTTTCAGGGAGGAAAATTTAGAAGGTAAAAGGAAATGTGTCTGGTATGGGAAATGTCAGCTGTCTGACAGCTGCTTTCATCAAGCTTGAGACTTTAAAAGGACATCATACCATTATAAGACAAGTTAAATCATACTACTTTTAACTTGGGATAATATTTTCAGGTTGGACACCTCAAATTAAATTAATTTCTATTTTAATTCAAAATTTTATAGGTTATATTTTGATAAAGTGGCCTTCAAAGAACAAGGAGAGACTTCCCAAGAGGGATCCACTCTGCACTGATAAAAGACAGATCCACTCACATCCTCTGCTGCCTCTCCACACTGAGTCCAAAACCCCACAGTCTGACGTTGAGCAAAGACAGGTTGCTAAGGTCGGAGACTCGTGTAGAGCCCTGAAATTCCCACACCCGTCTCCTGTCTGCACTCCTTTTTCCTTTGCATCATACGCCTGGCACCGGCACAACCTAAAGGAGGGCCCATGATGTAACTCCAGCTACCCACTCCACAAATCACATAACAACAACGGGTGAAGGGGCTTTTCATGCCGGGGGTGTACTCTTACCCTCTGCGGTAACGTTTCACATGCGTAATGTCTTCTGGCAATGTCATGCTCATGTCCTATGTCTTGTTATGTGACAGGATAACAACTGAGCTGTTTATTGATTGTACAACAACACTGAACAATTGCACCATTGTGTGCTTTGAAATAGCTTTTACAGTTCCACCGCTGCAAAGGGAGCTACAGACAAATACTGAGGAGTTTTGGGTGCCTTTACCCACATGTCAGAGAAACCATAGGGCTGACTTTCCATTATACATCTCAATGTCTAGGTTGGGTTTGTCTGTGTTGTCCATCAGAGCCTTTGGGAAAGGAGCCAGTCATCCAATGTTTTTCAAAGCAATAGTTTGAAATTTCGGGAAATACTTTTACTTGCTGTCTTTCCAGCAGTTAGATGAGAAGATCATTACCTCTCATATATCTGTTCTGTAAACATTAGGTTTCAGCAAGTTGCAGCCTGCAGCTTTGAGCTTAACTCGTCCCCAAGGACTGGAAACAGGGGAACATAGTGGGCCTGGTTTAGTCCAAAGGTAACAAAATCCATCCACCAACACCTCTCAAGTTCAGTAATTAAAATTTTATTTCGTGTTTGTTTAATCAATTCAAAAACAAGAGGTTGCGGTTTTGGTGGAGGTTATGTGCCAAAGGATTTCTTAGATGGGAACAGAAACTTCTGGAAGTCTCTGTTGGTTGTTGGACAACCTTCACCAATTTCAGGTGGATTTTGTTACCCTTGGACGAAGATACACTAGCCAAGTCCCCATGTTTCCAGTCTTTATGGTAAGCTATGTGGCTCCTGGCGCCAACAGGGACCTAACAGACATCAGTTTTATCTTCTGATTTAGCTCTCTGCAAGAGAGTAACAATCAGTTTTGACACTTAAGCTTTAAAAACCAGTGTGAAGGATTTAGTGGCATCTAGCAGTAGAGTTGCAGATGGCACCAACTGGATATTCCTCCTTGTACAAGTGTTTAGGAAAACCTATAGTGACCAGCCAAGGTCAGGTTTTGTGACGTATGCATTTTGTCACATTCACAATCATAGAAGTACACACAGTTTCACACAGAACAGTGAGGTAACCCTTGGAAAAGACCCACCAAGGACCACTTATTAGCCTGGTCCAAGCCTGGCCCTGCCCATAAAGGCCCATTCAGTCAAAAGTTATGTGAAAACCATTGTTTCAGGATTATTGTAGTGTGGCTGTAAATTGTGTGTAGGGCTCATTATCAAAGGGGCCCCCCCTGGCAGAGCTTTGGCACAGGGGAGCCCGGCAAGCCAGGGTCTCACCATCTGTAACTGTGGTATGGGGGGGGAAAAAACTTGTGCTTTTACTGTGTACATGCATCAGAGAACTTTTCTCTTGGGCTAAGGCCAAAACTCAACAAAGTTTCCCCAAGCTTTATTGGAAACGGTAAAACCTCTGAATATGGTGGATCAAGCTGCAGGGAGAAATGTGACTACCAGTAAAGGAGCAGAACAAGAAGTGTGGTGGATCAGCAGTAGTAAGAATTCAAGACTAGTTTCTCCACAGGGGTCAGTGAAGTTTGATTATGGATTAGAATTTTTTTAAAGTAATATGATATGATGTGATAAAATGTAAATCATACAGATTGAGTCTTAATTCTGTAGTTTTACCACTGGCGGCAAGAAGAGATTTGCATGATGACACAGTTGTTGACAGTCACAAATATTATAATTTGTCTCTCAGAACAGGTTATTTTTTATTAATAGATCCTCTTTGCTATGTTTATATCTGCAAGAGTTCCAGTAATGAATTCTGGTCTCAGCTGCAGCATGAAAGAACATGGAGATACCTCTCATGTTTGCTAATGCTGACTGCAGGTGAAAAGGGCAATCAGAGCCTGTCTCTTCAAATCCAGCAATCTGAATACTTTCAAAAAGTTTTCAAAATCAATTTTAAAGATCCTAGGGCCTTCATCTGTGCTTTTTTTGCCCGTCTGTTGCTACAATTAATTAATCAGAACAATGAGCACATTAGACTTTGAAGCACAGACATTTGCACAAATTCGTTTAATGGCCAAACCACCTGAGAAAACATTTGAAAAGCTGAAAGAGACACTGCAGAGACAAGTTTATCGATACAAGTTGATAGGAGTCTGTTGACAACCTGCAGTAAATGGCACGATTAGGCAACAATATAAAAACAAGACGTAGCTGTCATATTAGGATTTTCCAATACAGAAACATCTGCATTTATTCATCTGTGATTCCCTTCCAGCCTGGTCATAATTCAAGCTGTCTGAATCAATGCAGCTGTATTTCAGGCTTCAAGCCAGCTGCATCCGTTTGATTTAGTGAATTGGTGCACTCCTAGTAATCATGCTGAAGTTATTTAGGTGTCTGTCTTCTCTTCAGGTTCTGAAAAAACATGCTAATCCAACTATTTTTCTCATCAACTTGCACAGCAGGGTTGCAAAACAGAGCTAATAGAGCATAAGGAACAAGCCAAAAGATATTTAAACAGCAAAATACATAAACATGATGGATTAGCGTCCAAGATGATTTCCCCTTATTGCATATTTACTTTTAGGGGATAGTTCAACATTGTAAGGGACACATTTATTCGCTTTCTGATGGGGAGTTAGATTGAAAGACTGCCTGTTAGATAAAACATAATTTACAGCTACAGCCAACAGCTGGACAGCTTAGCTTAGCATAACGACTGGATATAGGGAGGCCGCTAGTTGAGCTTGATCAGATCAGACAGAAGAAAATCCACCTGCCAGCAGCCAAAACACTTATTAGGTAAAATGTTTTACAAAAATGTTTTACAGGTACCTTGATGTTTAATTCATGCAAAGGCATAAAAACAAAAAATCAGGTTTCATATGATGATAACAAGTAAGGAAAAAGTAAGAAATATTTGGATTATTCTAACTGGAAATTTGGAATAAAATCATATACACCCAAAGCATTTTATTTGTTGCATTGAATAACATACTTCTATGTGCCATGAACTCAGTTAGATTATAACCATCATCACCTGTTATTAATAATGCCTCTGTAAGTCTTTGGTATTAATACAAAACACAACTGCCACAGCAAGCACGAAATGACCCACCGACATCACTGCTGCAGGCCTCTGCTTGGCCCTTTTCCACTAATGATTGATAAAGTGGAGCTTGTGGAAAGAGCTGGCTGCCAGGGAAGGTGTTGTATGTGAAACATGGCAGATAGTTAACCAAGCAGCACATGACAAAACTGCACTGGAGATTTCAAGAGGAAAATGTCAAGGATGGCTTGGCGCTGAATTCAGTTCTGAGTCCAGAACATCTTCACATACAGGCATCTAATAATTAAACCTCTCTTTAGGAGTACAGTAACACATTGCCGCGTCTTTCATCTGCCTCCCACAACTGCAAGGCTATGACAAGTTCTCATGGAACATATGCAGCAATAAACAGCATAACATGGCAATTGTAATGCGAACAGTATGCTGCCACTCGAACGAGTAATTGACTTCAGCAGACCCACAATCAGTGCCCTGTTTGCTGAAATAAAACCCCACTACTTTCCCATGAGAGTGTCTAATATTAGGATGAAGTTTGGCTTTTCTCTTCTCTACCAACAACTACCTAAAGGTGGGACGAGTCATATTTCACTAATTTGGTTTATTCTTTTTAAACATGAATGCTTTTAGATAGAACCTCGTAACAGCAAACACCAGCCTTTGTCTTAATGCATTTTCTGCTTCAAAGAGTGGACATCAAAAAGAGTCATATGTTATCATAGCATCTTTGAGGATGTCCCTCTTTATTACAGTGCTCAAAGCAAATGGCCTTTCTCTTCCCATGCGTGCATGTCACATGTGTGGTCCCCTACTTTAAGCAGAGCAACATGTATATATATCTGCCTAATCCCACTTTTATCCATGTTAGGAAAATGCAACTGCAGGGGGGCTCAAAGAAGTTGCCACTTACAGTGCTTGTTACTTTTATTTGGTCAGGAAACCAAATCTAATCCAACCAAAAAGTTTCTTTTTTAAGCCCAAAAGTGTCCTTACTGTCATCATTTCTGGCCTTGTTTTGTCTTTTAATAAAGTAAACAAGAGCTTTGTAGTTTGATTAAGCAGGGTCTTTGTGAAAAGGTGTCAGAAACACACATGTTCAGGTTCTCTGCAAACATGAAAAACTTATTTGGATGAAAAATCATGAGCCAGAGCATTAAAAATGCAGCATTTGAGCAGATTTTTAAAAAAGGACTTGATTTTGTGTTCTTCATCTTCTGTTTGTGTGGTGGCTCATTATGTAATGAAGGTAATCCATAGCAGAATGCGTTCTTGGATCCATGTGGACACACACAAGCTCTAAATAGATTTTATCACCGCCCCATCCTGGAACTCAATAGCCGCATTGTGTGCTGAAGGATTTCTGCTTTTTTCTGTTTCTGGCTCGGACTGAGCAAAAATGGGTGGCCTGAAAATAGCATCCAGGTTGAGCTCAAAAGCCATTTAACCAAAAGATCCTCTGCTGCACTGCTGGTTTTGGTCACTGTTTATCTACTGTAATATCTTGACTCCTTTCTTTTTGTCAGCCTACCTCCTCAAGTCTCTTTTGTAAATACCTTTCATACTGAGCTTGGGGTATTTGTTTTGGAGTGCAATTTCCGTGCTGCCAAGGTTAAGCGAGCAGGACTAATTGAATCCTGCATGTCTTCTTATGATTTATAGTGGAACAGAATAGATTCAGAGGCTTGATCTCCCATAATCTCTCTCATTATGGGAGATGTAAGAGGAGATGATTGTCCAGCTTAATCTAAAACGTCTGCAAATTTCTCATAGCCTCTTTGATTCTGCACTGGCTCTCATTTACGAACAGCCTATCATGCGATATAGCTGCCAGCTGGACCCTCTGTCAAATAAGGTGCTCCCTACCGAAACTTTAAATCTGTTTAATTCACAAGCTCATTAAAATGCTGCTGTTTACCAGAGAAGTTGTTTTAAGATAAAAGACAACCATAAGGGACAACCGCAAGAGTGAAGATCAAATACTGTGAAAATGTACTTTTCTCATGTAAACAGTTTTTCCATCCCCTAATGTACATTTATTGCTCAAAATACAAAGTAATTCCTCTCCGACATGCCTCACTCTAATGGTTTTGTCTACTTTTCACTGAAATAACTAGACTCTTATTGGAAGTAGTCCTTTTATATTACCATGCAGGCTTGTCTCCAGGACTTCTGAGTCACTTTCCATGTTTACCATGGTTCACCTTGCCCTTCCTGCTAATGTTATGTCCTGTTCAAACATCCCAGTTTTACTGGAAATGTGTTAATATGGGGATTGAACATTTGGAAACGTTTTTTCACATAATCTTTGACCATTTATTTAACAAAACATTAAGCTGTCTCCCTGTAAAAGTTTGTTCCATGTTCCTAATTCATGCATTGGTTTGTCATTTTATACTGAGAGTTAGATGAGTAAGTTGATGGTCTTTATTCTGAGCTAAGCTACTTCAGATTTAACTTACAGACATGTAAGATCTCTGCGTATAAATTTTGGCAAGAAAGCCAATTTTCCAAACTGACAAGCTATTGCTTTAAAAGTGGCACTGGCAGTTACAGAGAAAGATAGTTGATTGTTGAGTCTCTTTCCCAGATTGTCAAATATCACCTTCACCTTTAATGTGGAGGTAGGTGGCTATCACTGACACTACAAGTCGAAGAGTTATAGAAGTATGTATTATCTGTAGGAAATTGGCTGAGCATGTCTGCTTTGCGGTCTCACCTGAGAGCTGCCAAGTCAAACCGCAGCCCTTCAGGCCCCACGAAGAGCTCCACCAGAGCAGTCAGGGGTTAAGTGCCTCGCTCAGGGGAACTTTGAAATTAGCTAGAGAAGAAGGGTAGAATGTTACTCATTTACTTTCTGTGCACATACCATGTACTTCACACACAATCTGGGAATT
This sequence comes from Acanthurus lineatus, assembly GCA_029814665.1. Lineage (NCBI taxonomy): Eukaryota > Metazoa > Chordata > Actinopteri > Acanthuriformes > Acanthuridae > Acanthurus > Acanthurus lineatus. The sequence continues at coordinate 6,882,506 of JAPZDV010000016.1, forward strand.
TAAACTGACAGGCCTCCGGTTACAAACCGGCATTTTGACAATTTCATAGGACAGCTTACTTAAATATTTATAAAATCTACTTAAATAAATACTATATGTATATAATATACTGTATATACTACTGTAAATGTGTGTAATATAGAAAAATGATGAGAATGTTTATCTCAAGTCAGCCAATGCTGTGGCTCAGAGCTGAGGAGCTGGCTAGTTGTTAGCATGGTGGTATTTGCGGCTTCTTCGCTAAAACCCTTCAGGATCAAACCAGTAATAAGAACAATGTGTAGTGATGAGCCGGGCCCCACCACCAGCTTTACTGTGGCCCCTCCAACCACCTGAAACTACAGGTCAGGATTACAAATCGTCCCAAGAGGATGAACCCGACTTTAACCTTTGACTTGGTCAGTTTGAGTGACACACGGGGAGGAAACATGATGCAGAGGTGCTCTGCCTGAATGCTCTCAAAACACTCTTTGTTGTCTTTTCTGTGGAGCTTCAAGGGATCATGAAAAATCTCCTCCGGTTATTTCTCATGTGGCATTCTGTTACCGTGTCTGGCATTTCTTCAGTCACAAAAAGTCCTCCACCCTCGGGTGTCACATATGACTTGCATTTGTTTACACAGGCTTGATGCCATCACTTTGGTTTTTAACAATCCTATTTTAGTACCAAATATTTTGTTTAATATAATTAGGCCTACACTAATGCTTTTCCTCATATTAAGCTTTCCAAATGTTTTGATTATGTTTGCCTGGTGGCATGTGCAGTGCATCTGATATTCCTCAGAGCATGACAGCAGCGGATGCCACGGTTCATAGTCTTTGCTATATTAGTTTTCCAGACATGTAGTCCCTTTCTTTCTGCGACTTCGATAAATGATTGATACAACTCTTATTACTGTCTGTTAGACTCACTTTCACAATCTTTAGCTCATGCTACATGACATGTTGACTGAAGCTGAATATGTGGGTGGGATTTAGTCATGAGAAGGATCAAAATCAAATCCTTAATATGCTACGACAACAGTTTATATGATGGGAGAGATTAGCTTGTCTGAAGTCAAATTTTAATGGAGAGGAATATGCCTCTGAGTTCAGAATAATTTACAAAAAAGGTTTTAACTTGTTGCAGGATAAGAAAATAGACAGACAGTAAAAATACTTTGTTATTACATTAACTGATTTTTCGACATGGATTTGGCATATACCAAGAGAAAACTGAACAATGAACACAAGGAATCAGGATTAGATCTTGGAAAATGTAGTTTTTATTTAGGTGTGTCTTAAAATGTGAAGCTGCAGCCAGCAGATAATTAGCCTGGGTTAGAGCAGAGGGAAAAAAGTATGTCCAAGGGTAAGAAACAACAGGAGCTCCACAGCTCGCTAATTAACAAGTAACATCTCATTTGTGTGCGTGTGTGTGTGTGCTGCTATCCAGCTACTTGTTAGCCTGGTGCAGAGACTTTCCAGTGTTATGTTGTCATCTTTAACCAGCACAGACTGCAGGAAGTTTTTTATGATTTCGATAGAGACAGGATAGCTGTGTCCCTCTATTTCCAGTCTTGCTAAGCTAAGCTAACCCACTGTAGCTCTCATTTTCAGCAAGAAAGCGAGAAGCATATTTCACTTAATAAAAACTATTCTTTTAAAATAACAGTGATATCGGAGAAAGGAAACATTCATAGTTGTAGCTCCAGCAGTAATGTGTGTGGGATTGTGCAATTTCCATGTAATAATTGGCTGTATAAATGTTTCCTCTTAAACAAGGTAAGAAGAGTGAATTAACTTTTATATCTTTTTATAAGGCTCCCCTGACTGAATGCAGCAAAATTGCTTTACACCAAGTACTGCAATAAAAATGAACAAGGTGTATACAAAGCTTGTTGTTGTCGGCTATGACTCAGCTCAGGAGGAAGGTCCTGCTATGAACTGTGATTGCTTTGTGAAGAAATTGCCCTCATTAAGGGGCTAATTAATGGATCACAAAAGTAAGTGAAGGTGCAGTGGTTTGTGTGTTTTTTAAGGGTAAGAAGGAAAGATTTACGCAGGTTCCAAAAACAGGAGCCTTGTTCATTGGCAGTCAGTTCTGGCTCTCCCTCCCATTTCATTTCCACTCAGAATTTCTCTCTAGCTGCATGTTTTGTGGTGTTGATGTATTTTTTTTTTCTCTCCAGCCATCCTTTTAAGTCTACAGTGGCAAGATTACACTGTAGAGGATTCTAATAAGAGTATTTGATTTTGATTTTGATATGTTTTGTTTTGGGGATTTCTTCTGGAAACAGGAAAGGAGATGAACATACCTGAGAGCATTTCAGAGGGATTGCCTGTGTTGGGGAAAGACATTTAGAGCTGACTGACTCTGTGAGTCTAAGGCTGACAGCTCGTTGATGGCACTTTATTTTTGTTTCCACTCAGGACCCACAAGAAACTAATGGCATGGATCTCATCTGTGCTGTTTTTCTGTTTATTTAGGCCATTCAGGGAAGCCTTGATATTCTGTCAGGTTGTCTTTATTAGCCTCCTTTAGGGATTTGCGATATGATGCCGACAAAAGGTGTATGATGCATTTTTGACATGCACGTCAGACATCCACAAGAATAAGCCCATTTATCCTGCTAGCACTTTTCACCAACTGTGCATGTTTATAAAGGTGTATGAAAGGATAAGTTGTTTTGATCCAGATGCTGTTTCTGGTTACTTGACACCTACCTGTCTGACTGGAGCATTAAACTCCCATCTCAGTCTGTCAGTAACCGCAGGTCTGTTGAGACGAGGCCTCCGAGGCTGGACTTTATACTTACAGATAATACCGCAGATGATTTGACATACTGCATCATTATTCTGTCATTCTCTGGAGTGCTGAATGGAAAAATTGGATTGTATTTCTCACAATCCGTGCCCAGCAGAGGGCTAAATTGGAACTCGTCTTCAGCGCATGAAGTTTTGAGAGCTCAGCGAAGCATTTTCATTTTGATGAGACTCGAGTTACTGATTTTAATTACATCAGGTCTTTTTTCAGTTGTTCATCTGAAATGATAAAAAGATCCCTTCGCTGTCATTTAATGTTCAGTGTACATTGCTGGGGTGTAACAACTCGAACATCTGTTCTGACTAAGGAGTTTCATGTGAACGTTGAATTCAACAGCTTCACACAATGAACTCAAAAACGGTCGGTTCCAGACTCTAGACTTTCCATTTCGCTCTTAAATCTTTCATCCCTATATTCTACTAAGAGGTCTCCCTCCCAGCTCCTCTTCCGACTCCCCAACCCCTCCACCTCATCCCTAGCCTCATCACAGCCACTCTATCATACATTTTCCTTTGCTGTTGACAAGATAGGGTATCTGTGACATAAGAGCCTGTACCCGTCACGCTTGCCTGCTCAAACTGTTGCAAGAATAATTCAACATGGGTCATGCAACGCTCAAGTAAACAACAGCCTCAGACCACCAAGGCTGGCTGATAAGTTGAAAGATAGTGAAAGTGAAACCCATGGGAGCTGTAGGGATAAAATACAGCAGAGTGGAGTAAAAACAATATGCACTCACAAGCTTGGAGGCAGATCAAAGTGGGTGGAAAACCCAGTGAAACTGCAGGTTACAGTAACTGTCCTGTAAAAAATGTCATGCAAGCACAATACTAATTGTTTTCAGGTCAGTTTACACCTAAACACAGCTAGCTTCCTCCATTCCAGCATATTTTAAAAAATGCAGCAGGGCACCGCCAACCACTGTAGGGGGCATGGCCTCATGGTTACCTAGTGTGTAATGCAAGAAGTAAAGAAAAACTCATTAGAAAGACAGCATAACAGCCGCATTCAGCATCTCTAATGATATTAAATGCAGCAATATGCACTGAAATCTTAGTATGCAGTGACCTGTTGATGTAGCATATGTTTGCATTCAGCTAACACAGCAGAACAAGTTTATTGTTCACATAAAGATAAAATACAGTCCCCATAAGTTAGGTGATGGATCTGAAATATTCCTATTGCCCAATCCAGTGTCAGTCAGATGGAACTAATGCACAATCAAAAGTAATTAACATATCTAGCTTACAAGGTATTCACTCGCTAAAGACTTACAACACTATAAATGCAATTTAGGACTAGGAGAGAAAGAGATGTAAAAGACTTAAAAAAAGAAGCTTAGGAGGCTTTAAAGCTGTAGATATTTTCCATATGACTTCCATTTGTCCTTTTAATGGAGGCTACTTGTTTTTAAAATCTGATAGTCAATGCTGCATGATATGTAACGAGCTAAGAGGTTAGCTCATGTGAGAAGGGACTTTGTATGTATTGTCCTACTTAAATAGTGACCTTTGTGCTGAGCAAAGGCACAGAGAGCCTTTGCCTCAACATTCAGGAGAGATCTTAAAGAATTTTATAGCTTTAAAAGATAGTTGTAGCCAAAAACATCTATTCTTACCAGTTTATACTATAGTATATGTAATCCTGACATACATTATGACTAAAAAAGATTCATATGTACAATTATGTTATCTAAGCATTTTGTTTTTAGCTTTTCTGAGGCACTGCTTGCCTGACCTGCACAGATGTAACACATGTTTCAAACAGCAAAGAGGGAAACTTTTTGATTAGATTTGCTGACATGTAAAGTAAAGTAGAATCACAGAAAGGGGCACATTATTCTCAGCCGTGACATAAACCTGACCATAACTTTAATTACAAATTTTTTTTAAAAAGACCTGGCCAGTGACCCCAATTTATTTTTCATCCAAAGCCAAAAAAATCCCATATTTGGCAGGTGATAATTCTGGACTCTGCTTAACGTGCACCAACTGTGCTAGTGGATAGTTATTCAGGCGGAGTGCACTATATGCCAGTCTATTAAAATAGCTGAGGAGTGTAATAACATTTTTGAGTTAAGCACAGTTCAGTTGGCTTTTCTCCAGTGACTTCATCTTGCTTAAAAAACGGTGATGACTGTCCTTGAGCAGTTTTGGGCCCTGTGGTCCACGTTATACAGCACTGTGTCTCTAAATCTATCCACACACGCACCACAGACACATACGCACACTACGCGTATTGGCTCGCACATCCCTTGTGACGAGGTCAGCCAGCATTCATGTCGTCCGTTAGCAGCAGGTATAGGGTTACACATGATTTCAATGTGACATCCAATAGCCACCGAAGTCTTAAACACAGATAAAGTATTTCATATGAACTCGAACAAGAGAAGGATCATTTGATGCTAATCATGCACTGAATGTCCCATTTGCCTCCTGGAATCCCGGCTGACAATTTCTTCCAGTGACCAGAAATGCTCTTGCAACCATCTCGTCAACTCAAGCACTCGATTTCATGCACAAACACACGCACAAACACACACACCGACAGGTCTATGTGATACTACGCATGTCGCCATCGGTATTCTTGGTACAATATTCACCAAACACACCCTCGGTAGGCTTCAAAAGCATCTACTGGCTGTTCCCCAGGAAGAGGTCATTTTGCCTTGTGGCCATGTATCCTCACTGTCTTAGGTGTTCATCTAAATGCCAGCGAGTCAATTTTCAAGAGGATAAATCAGGATCCTACCAGCCCGAAAGATCAAATTAGTTTATCTAGTAACTACTAAATTAAGCACACTGCAGGTTTATTCGCAGGCTTTTGCATTTCAGTAGTTTAAGATCTAATTAGGGATATTGATTGACAACCAGAGTACTCAGGTCAGAAGCTTAAATCAGTCACTGACTGTGGCTAATCAATGTTTGCTAGGTTAGGCTAAGGTTTTTTTCCTCTGCATGCATTAGCAGAGTGGATTAATTAACTCTTGGTGTCGGTGTTGGCCCTTCCTTTATCCTTATACTATCCTAATACCTTTTTTTTTTTTTTGCAAATCAGATTCCACAAACCACACCTACGTTGAGACTTTAATCCTTTTAGCTATTGGTTGCTCATATTTCATTCCCAGACTCTCTGCCAACATGTTTCCAACACCTAGAGCTTCTCATGGAGCGCAGGTGGAAAACAGTATGGTTCAGTGCGAGGTGACCAGACTGTTGGCTTTAGATGGCCGCTTTGACATGACAATTAAATTATGATTTTTTTTTATTTGGTGGGTTCCTCAGCCGCTGCGCACAAGAGGAGACTACGCTAAGATATAATTTAGTTACACTCAAAAAAGCATTTCCACTGTGGATTACATTCAGCCTGGCTAGGCTCATGTTAGTATTTCCCTTTTCATCTTTAGGACATGAAATTGTTGGAGATTTTAGCTGATAAAGCTACCCAAAAGTAACACTTGCTGGCATGCAATCCCACGTTATGTTACTAGGAATGTTCTCAGCCTGCAGCAGAGGTTTCTGATTGAGCCATCAGGATGGACGCCTGTGCCAATTTAAGTCACAGCATAAAGTGATGAGACTGGGCCAATCGATTGGCTTATTACTGACCTCCCCTCATCAGGGAGTGTGCTATGCTTCCATCACAACCGCAGTCAGTACTGCGGGGAGGATAATTGCAGTGTGTAGCACACGGGGTGGGTCTCAAGTATCCCAGCACTCAGCCTGTTGCCAGAGGAAAACACATTGATCTCTGAAGGTGATGAAAAGGCTCTCTCAAAGGCCCTGCTTCCTCCTCAGGAGCTTTCCAACCTTGACACTGAACCGAAGCAAAAGCAGTGATGATCCATGCATGCCTGCCAGCCATAGTCGTATTCATGTCATTTGTCTTCTACAAGTGAGTATGTGTGCGTTTGACAAAGAACTAGAGAAGAAGCTGCTTGTTCTCTATTGATTTTCAGTCCCTGAAACGGTGTGTATAAGTGAGTGTGTGCCTTTGTTTAGTTGTTGGGTGTAAAACACTACTGTAGAACTGTAACTACTCAATCAATGCAGAGATTCTCAAGTGCAAAACAGTTACTTTGTCAGCAATTAGTGCAGCACTGGGCAGGTCTGTTTGACTGTGGTGGTGCAGGGAGAGAGAAAGATGCATTTTTAATACCAGTTTCAATCTGCTTGACGCAGTGTTAATGGAGCCTGCAGCGACAGACAATTCCTCACATCCTAATGGATTGACTCGTGGGTTAATGAACTGATAACTGGCATCTGGACAAACACAGTGCAGAACCAAACCAACACACACAAACTCACGCACATACACTCACAGGCAAAGAATTGCCATATTCATCAGGGATGGGTGGAGAAATCAATTCATTTCAAGTTGATAACATCATCTGACCACTGCCGAGTGTACACCCAGAGTTTGCAGAAAGTATACATCATTTAGTCTACTTTTTTTTTTTTTTTTAATCAGTCGCTGCTTTCTACCTTGTAATGAATGCTGCTTTGTGTGATTAGTCTCTGATTTCTGTAGGGTGATATCTTGGGACTGTCTGACATAAACAAGTGTTCTGTGGGTACTGTGAATTAGTTTTAACTTAAACATAATGATACCAAACCTGGCATGGATCTTGAGTACATCAGAGTTTTTTGTGATGTTTTGTATTAGAAAACTGCAGAAATGAGTTTCATTAGTTTTGTGAAGCAGGCGTCACTGTTCATTAACCCTCATGACTGGTGGTTAGGTTTAATTCAACCCCTAATCAGTTAGATGTCTTGCTTTACCGCTGCTGTATAAATCAAACTTTAAATTTCCAGCCAGCCAATCATACTCTCTTGAGTAGCAATGTAAACACATGTCGATCTACGTAGAACAATGCATTTATTATAGGGAGTTACAGAGATGTTTTCTACAAAAAGTCGTAGATTTGCAAGAGCTCTATTACATTGTACTCACAAAAATGAACGTTTGACCTGGTAAAAATACAGTAAGTGTGTGTGTGTGGGTGTATTTTTCATGTTGTAAGGACAGAATTCTGTTTACACTATCACATAATAGGGACTCGTCTTTATTATGAGAACAGAATGCAAATCCTTATCACATGAATCATGAAAATGTAGGGTGGAGACTTTGTGCATGTACTAATGAGAACATAGAGTGAAATATGTTGCTTTGAATAAATAAGGGCGCCAAAAGAGAACAATGTTGTAAATGTAAAATTCAGACACTATGTTCCTCTTTGTGGGCATCAGATTGAATATAATTGCAAATAATTATTTAGGAAATGGCTATATTTATTATATTTATTCAGGAAATGGTTGAATTGGAGTGAAGTGGAGTTGGAAATAAGGGTAATGAAGATGTATGCCGCAGAATCAGGAAATAATGTGAGATATCCTTTCCAACATTGTTTTTCTAGGTCAAGCAGGGATTCAAATATGGGTCTAGGGGAAATTAAAACAGGGCCCTGAATTCTCCTTCATATTTTGGTGTTTATATTATGTTGCCAAACCTCCCCAGAGTATAAAATCACCTTCTGATTTAACTCTATAGGCTAGTAGCTTAGCACTCCTTAAATAAGCTAACAAACTATTAAACAAGTCTGTATTACCGTCCGCAACTTATTTTTGGCCTGAAGGAAAATAATCTAAACAGCATGGCTCCTATTTAATGGCAGTTAAAGAACCGCTGTCGTTAAACGGGGTTGATAATAGGGTTGCTCTTTGAAATGGCTTAACATTACATGCCAACCATGCTGTAGTCTGCTCCTTGTATCAGATTGCAGAAATGTGGAAACTTACCTCTAATTTCAAGAAGTTGAACTTCCACTGACACAATGTGAAGCTGACTGAGGGATCACACGCATATCCCATGTTTTGCATTTAGAAAAAAAACAACTTCCCAAAGTAAAGCTCATTCTTTATGTGTCAGAGCAGTTTAAGGTGCTTTTAAAAGAATTTAGACATTGTTCAGTCGACCTCCTTTTAAAGTTGTGACAGCCATTAAACAGATTAAGTGCTTTTCTTTTGGCAAATAAGCACATGCACCTTAATAGGGTCAAGTGAACTAATTTTAGACCAACAGAGTCCACCAGTCATGCCACTAACATTTGGAGAGCAATATGGTAATTTAGGTACACACATTTGCGGTCCTGGAGTCTCCTCCATTGAACTAAACACTTATTTTTTCAATAGAAACTCTTTGTTCTCCTTTCTTTCAACCTCTCCAAAATTATAAGGGTTTTAGGAAGTTGAGGGATTACTAAAGGTGGTTAAGAAGGTCAGTCGGGAAACTACAAGGGCTTTCTTTCTGGAGTCAAGTTAGTGGGTCACAAGTTCAAGGGGACTCTCCTATTTCTCTCAACAATACCCACGACTGATGACCTCAAGAGAACTTTCAAGCTGGTTGAGACACAATCCAGATATCATCTAATTGTATCTGTGAACTGTTTGACTTCCTAAAGTTTTGTATTGTCTGTGTTTGTGTGTGTGTGTGTGTGTGCCACGGACACACAGATGCAGTTTAAATTAAAGTTGAACTCCACAGAACTTAAAAGTAGAGAAGTTCAATAAACTTTGCATCTGCTTAATGAGTTTAATCAGAAGCACACAACCTTTTAGTCCATACAGAGGATAATAAAATATTGCAGTGTTTTCTAACCACAGGTAGCCTTCTTGTACCCCTGGGGTTACATCTGCAGCTGCTTAGGGGCACTTGGAAAGAGTGTGGACTCAACTGTAACACCTGAATGTTGAGAGTTATTATATTAAAACTAGTAATTAATGAAGCAGAGAGGTTTGATTGGATAAAAGTGATTGATGAATGGCTAAAATCTACTTAAAGTAATGGATGCAATTCATAAATAAAGAGATTAAATAGTTAGCTACAAGTCATAGATATGCAGTTCAAACTTTTACCTAAAAATAATGGATAAACAACTTAAGGTGTTAGCTAAAAGTAATAAACCACTACTAAGACTTAGCTAAAAGTAATGGATATACAGCTCAAACACTTTGCCAAAAGCACCCGAAGAACATTTCAAGTAGTTTGCTAAAAGTCATAGACAAACAGATACAGTTGTTTGCCTATAGATATGAATGTTTGAAATAAATGTCAGTGTCTCGAAAGAGGTGAATTTGGTTGTGATCCCCTAAGCTTCTGCACTGGTGAGATGAGTTATTAGCATTTAGAAGTAGCCTTTACGCTTGCTGTCAGGTTTTATACAGTGACCCTTTTACTTCTTAAAGGAGAAAAAATGCAGACTTGACATTTTATCTATACGTTTTTCTATTTAAAAAGTGAACGTATTCAATTATTGTTGTCCCCAGAGACTCTCTATATTGGCTCATAGATTTTGCAATTCATATTTTGACAATACACATCCCCTTGAATAGGAGAAGAGCAATGACATTTACGGATGAGACTGATTGTAAGATTGTGGTTCAATTTCCATTTTTCCCTTGGACAGTGGACCCAGTGTTCCATGTATTAGCATTTTGTGTATTGATTTATTCATTGTCATGCATAGTAATAAGGATCTTGGATCGAAACAGTTTTTTCTTTGCCAGATGTTTCCACAAAAATGTACTTATAAAGTAACAAATGATTGTAAGGTAGAAAGCCAGCTTTTGTGCAGCTTTAGCTCTGTTGACCTGGATACCAAAGTGTAGCCAGGTTTAATAAACTCATCCATCCATGTTGTGGGATTAAATGGACTATATTAAATCTATTTTGACTAAATCTTCCTAAATCCTTGGAACACTTTGAAAGACATTGATCATGATATTGTTTAAAACATATTTTGAATATTTCACAACCCAGTTAGGAGCCACATTGAGAGGAGCCATTACACTTTATATGTTGCACAGCTCACCATTGTTCCAATATTGACAGGGATTGAATTTAACTCAGATATTTAAAGAGTGTTACAACTTATTTTTTAATAATAAAGAAAAGAAATTTGCTCAGTTTGGCCCATTTCAAGAATGAACTCATTCAAAGACATATCCGGCCTTTAGATCACCTTGTACCATAGCATAGCATAAAGTTCACCTTAGCAGGAGCAAACACCAGCAAAAATAAGTGTGTCAGTCCCCAAAAACATTGGTATTAGATGTATTCTTCCATTATGACGTCTCTCCTAAGTGTTCTCACTGGACATTATACTTTTATGACCCATTCATAACCAGTGAGGTCAACCTGTGGCACTTTTGGGGTCCATAAAATAGGCTGTTTGTCTGAAATGTATCATGACAGCATGGGAAAATGTTTTGAAATTAACAGTGGAAAATGGGTAGTAAATCAAAATTAAATCCATCTATGTTTTTCTCCAAGTTAACTTAATAAGCATGTTTTGGGTTTTTTTTGCACAGTCATTTAAAGTGCAACATCATAAAGTTAAAACTGTATGATTTAAAGTTTAGTTCCTTTAATCCATTTAAATGCACCAAGAATGTATTTGAATCATAACTCAACAAAAACCAAAAGCACATTCAGCTGTCTTCTTGTTATGATGATTTCATTTGCACAAAGAGAACACAAGCAAGAAAATTACAAGTTTCACCATTTAGCTGAGAACATTTTAACAAGAAACAATACAAACTATTTGATAAGAGAGATGCAGTTGCAGAAAATGTCTAAATTTGTTCACTTTACCCAGAAAGGTGCAACTGGGTTTGCTGAAGATTCTGAAGCCAATTCTCTTCAAACCTGATTTACTGTGGAGGTTGGAGCTGGTACCCACTTTGCTATTTTTGGCATTACTTTCACTCTGACGAATAGCTGTATTATTTTGTGAGAGAAGCATTGAGTGAAATGATTATGTATATCAAGCCCCGAAACAATGCTGGTATTGTAAATGAGTCGGTCCGAGGCTGCCTCACTCAGAACTGATTTGGAGGACAGAGAGAAAGAGAAACAGAGGTGTAGTTCTTTTAGCTGCTCAGAGCCAATCAGTATTTTATGGATGATGGGTAGTGGTAAATGAAATTTTGTCTCAAATGCATAAAGTATAAACACAAAGTTTATTATGTCAGGCAATGAGTAACTTTTAAATAATGTCGTAATGAACAGTATGAGCAAAAGTATTCAAAAACAATACAGCCATGGCTTAAAAGCAGCATGTTTCCCAAGACTGCCAATTACACTGGATTTTTTTCTGCCAAATGGCATCCAAATGACTACTACCATCAATATTTTGGACAAAAACATACTGTGGGATTGTTAAAATCTCATGTTGTTTGACTTTTTCCAGACAACATGAAATAAATGCATGCTGAGACTTAAAGGCATCGTGCTGATGGTTTCATGCTGCTTCTACAACCAGCTTGGTGCCGTTCACATCACAATCTTACAGATGCAAAGAACAATGGAAATGTGTGAAGAGTTTTATGGCTGATTGTATTCGAGCAGTGTGTTAACTTTTGTGTAAAGACCTTAAAGGAAAAGAAGACATTCGCTGCTGTCATGTGACCTTGACTGGTGATGGCAATGTAACAATTTCACACACTCACTGGGCAAAATTACAGTTTGCATAGTGATGTGTTGAGATGTCTAACAATGTCATAGAGTCCATTTGTATTTTTCAATGTGAGGGCTCTTCAGAAGTGGTGCCAAAATAATTTGACCATCCCCCGGTGTCTGGCTGAAAAATTCTGCCCCCAACATTTTAGCTAATGGGACATGAACCAAATAAATTTTCCACCAAAATGGTTTCAGGTATTTCTTATCATGCTGGCATATGTTTAATGCTGCATTTTAAAGTTATTTAATGCTAAAAAAATATCATTACATTACATTAAAGGGCAAAACATACATCCCTCTTTTCCTTGCATTCTCCCTTCTTTGTTGAATTTTTTCTTTCTTGTCATCATATTTAACATGCAGCAGAGACACATACCGAAGGATGCATTGATGGTATTTTTTTACGGAGAATGTGGATGAAATGAAAACACGGAGGGCAGCATTAGAATTCGAAAAAGCAGGAGATTTTTTCCTGCTAAATATTTGCACAAATATAGCGAGGAGGAGGATCAGCAAGCAGCAGCACATCAGAGCTTTTTGGTTCTTTGTGCTTGTATGTGTGCTCATATTCA
>JAPZDV010000016.1:6895501-6983669 GCA_029814665.1 Acanthurus lineatus
GCAACTGAGTGCTTAATGTGCACAACTTGATGCAGTGACTCCATCCGTCCACCACTACTGTGCAGACTCCTGCTCTAAATGATGTCCCAAGTGCAACACAGCAGAGCCTGTAACAGGGATGGTTTTCTGGGTTTTTTTTTACAGTGGAAAGAAGCAGAGAGACGTCGTCCAGATTTATTCACAGTCATTGGCTCACAATAACAGTTAAACATGCTGATGTTTAGCAGGTTGTGTTCACCATCTAGGTTTTGCGCATATGCCAATCTTTGCTAATCATCATTAAACACCAATTCTCAGCTGTGACTGGTGGTTATGTCATTAGTTTTAAGGGTATTTAAAAGATTTTGGATAAATTAAAATAGTTCTAGCAGTTAGCTGTCCATCACTAAAGTTATTGCAGTTCACCCTGAGACGGACAGGAATGTCTGTACCAAATTTCATCATAATCCATCCAATTTTGCTCAAAACCACAAATCTAAACCTTGTGGTGGTGGTGGTAGAGAAAAAGTGAAGGGATTGCCAAAGTCAGTTGGATTAATCCTCTAAGGACAATGAATGTCTGTACAAAGATTCATGACAATCCATCGTGTAGTTGTTGAGTTATTTCAATCTGGAACAAAGTAGCGGTCTGACACACCGACCAACGCTGCCATCCACGGAGAAAAAGAGAAGAAGGAATCCAAACAGCACTTGTATTGATGTCTTTTCTCTCTGGCCTTGCAGAAAGTGGCTTTCAGCTGCTTCCTTTCCAAAATACAAAGCCACCAAATAACACAATGTAAAAACACAATACACATCACCACAGGGTGCATTTTGTCTGATTTCATGTCTGACCAAAAATCTTTGTCCGACCAAACATTTGAACGAACATCAAGTTCTCTTTGATTTATTTCACTTCTCAGATTCGAAAGGTTGAAAGGGATTTCAACAGATTGTTCGTAGCTGCCGACCCTCGTCGTGAAATTCCCTGCCACATGTTTTTTCTGACGCCACTGTTCCATGACCGTACTTGGGGGGACGTGAGAAAGTAGCAGGCCAATACAATGTTTTTGAGCAAAAAAAATGGTGTTTTGCTCTGACAGGCAGCTTAAGATCTCTCAGCACTTCAGAAGCCAGTTTGAGTCGTATTCATTTCATTTATGACCAGACGCCTTGCAGTCCTTTTTTTTTTTGTCTTAATTGGTAAAAAAATGTCTGAAAATGTTTTTTTGACTGGTCCTGATAGACTTTGTTCAGTTATTCTTTCACTTTAGTATCATAAACTGAAATTTTAAAGCGTTATTGTTGGCATCCCGTCCTTAAAGTTTTAAAAGTTACTGGTACAGTTTGGTTTTATGGGACTCTCTTACATACTATAATCAGAATAAAAAATATTGTGACAAATATTGTGATTCATGGTGATATCGGAAAAGTAATGTAGGCTATTTTGTCTGGATCACCAACTCCCATGTGGGGAGTGTTTTCTCAGCAGCTGTCAAAAATATACCACAGAAATCAGGAGGATGTCGTATCGTAGCACAAAATATTCCTCTCAGAGGTGTCAGGTGTCATTTCAAAGTGAGTAATAATGAAGCGACTGCCAAGTGCAGTAAACCCCTCTTCTTTTTCTTTTAAAACCTTAAAAAAACAAACCTATGGAGAAACCGGGGGCTGATGTGAACCATACTAAAGTGAGAGTCAAACTCCACCTGTGGTTACATACTTTAAACTACGCCTGGACCCTTCACTGGCAGCGCCTGACATTATCCTGGAAAACGTCCAGGAGGAGCCGAGCTGGAGGCTGAAGTGGAGCCAAACAGGAGGATCAAATTGAGGACTAGGCATCATACAAAGAGTTGTGCAACATAATCCTTCATTTTGCACCCCAGTAACACATTTGTAGTATCTTAAATCAGCCAGGCATTGTTAAAAAAGGTACTGTTCTTTTTTATTTTACTCTTAACTTTGTTACGCTCATTCCCCTTCCTTTCAGGAGGGATGCATCCAGAGTGTGGGAAGCTAAAAGACAGTCAGTTTGCTGACATGCTGAGTTTTCTGTGCATGTTGGGGTTTAAAGGTCAAATCAGGTTATTTAGATTATTAATTAGAATGGTTGTTATTCTTGGTCATGCTTTTTAAGCTGCAGACCAAACACAGAGTCACAAAGTCATCACTTGGAGCAACTTTTGACACCGAGGCAATTAATGTTGAGCTGTGCAGCATGTTCAAAAAACTTTCACCAACTCTATTACATTACTGTAATTATCTTAGACCTCTAACATGACGACAAAATGCTCTTCTTTGGCGGTCTGGGGGTCACAAGAGTTTTCAAAATGATTTGCATAATCACTCTTCACTGTATTGTTGCTCCCTGAAATTGAATCTGGATAATTTCTGTGATGCAGAACCAGACGGGGAAGATTGTCCCTCCGGGCACATTGACTTCCATTCATTTTCATCCTGACAGCTCTTTTAATGTTGAGTGGAAAGAGCAATGTTCCCTCCTAGATATTATTCATTCCATTGCAGGTTTACAAGTCCTCCGCAAATGTGGAGCGTTCCCATGCTCGGCTGTGTAACAGTCACAGCTTTACTGTGCAGGCATATAAGTTTTGAGGCAGAAAGCAAACAAAATCCCAGAAAATTTGTTTCCAGCTGCCTGGTGAAGACCGGGTGTATTGCCGGGAAGAGGAGGAGGTCATTTTTAGAGGGGATCCTTCCAATTTCCAATCCGAGACCAAACCAGCACACAATACAACCCTGTCAGGTCTTCAACATGTAAAACCTGACAAAGCATGTAATTGTTTCACTCCTCCAGCAGAGCTTTAGCAGATTGATTGTCTTGACAGGAAAATGGCAAACGGGTAAACACTTTCTAGATAAACAAATTAAAAACCAAAGCATCCGTGCTGAAAGGAAAAAAAAACTGAAAAAAAGGAGAAAGAAACAAGGATGTCAGCATGAAGAGCTCCTCTGTGGCAAGACAGTGTGTGTGTTTCCTTTTCCTCCCTCAGCAAATGTATAAATAGAGCCTAAATACTTGATGAACCTTGAGAGTTTGAGGTGTTTGTAGTCCAAAGGTAGTATTTTTCAGTGGCTCTTCCTCATCCTGCTGCAGGGTGGTTTTGACTGCAAGAATACTTGAAGAACATGAAACTTAAACAAACAAAAAGACAATCAAATTACTGACTTAAACGTATTATGTAATTGTTTTTTTGCAGGACCTCCGGGAAAGCGAGGAAGAAGAGGCCGCAATGGAGAACCTGGTATGTACATTTATATTTGTGTGTCTGAGTGTGTGTGTGTGTGTGTATGTGTGTGTGTGGGAGGGATAAGATCACTGAAGTCTCAATCCAGAACTTTCAAGGAATGATTCAGTGGGACATCAGCAAATCATACTCTTACAATCATGTAAAAGTACACTGTATATCTTTGAAGGCCAAAATAGGTCATAAAGGTGTAATTTGTGGGCTGGCGGTTTCAGTGTTCCCCTGGGTTGTTTCGGCTTTTGTTGCTATAGAAACACTAGATTTTCACAGTAAAAAAACCAAGGAAACTATTAAAGAAGGAGGGTCATAACGTCACTCTGCAGCATGTGAACAGACGTTGGTGCCACACGTAAAAGTTTTCAGCATGTTTATGCATGGTGATGATATTTTGGTTTCTTTCGTGTATCTTCAAGACACAATTCTTTTTTATATCTATGTAAATTCAGTAATTTATTTGCATCCAAGTTAAGTTAATGTCATGGTAAATTTATAACAGACTGAAGCCCTTTACGTATGTAATTGAAGTTAAAAATGTTAGTAAGATAGCTAAACTGTAATAATATTCATTCATTCTGAAATAAATATCTTTAAGTGACATTTTAACTACAACTTTTTTTTTTTTTTTAATTTGCCCTGGAGGATATTTGAGTTAGACTCACATGGACCATATAAATTATGCCTGTGATCATCTTTGGATATTAGCAAACCAATGAATGGGCACATTTGGAAAGATGTGTCAGTATTTATTTTCTGACTTGTGTTCTTTCATTTGGTAGAGGTGTGTCCTCATTCAAGGTCATATGACCTACATATGTTGGGTTTAGCATCCTTCTCCATGCATCTTCCATAGACTTTAATAGAGCTGGCACCAAAGTCATGCACCGAGCAGAGCATTAGAACATTAGTTTCATGATGTAATGACTCTGCCTCCTTTTATAGTTTCCTTGAGTAAAACTGGAAAACTGTACAGTTTGAGAAAAGAGAGGTAATGTAAACACTTGTAGCAGCTTATGATGTCCATTTCTAAAAGTGAAGATTTTCCAACTTACCAGTGCTGATCCGAGACATGATGGACTGACACTCAGCTTCAGTGCATATGTAATAATTGCTTTCTTAGCCTCAAAAATTCCAGCAACAAGTTGTCGAAAAGCATTCAGAATCTCCATCCCCCCAAAATCCCTCCTCCCACACGCTCTTTTCTGAGCTGACTCAACAAAGTTGGCCGAGTCGAGGCCTCGAGGATCTCACAAGAGGACATGTTGTGCAGTGACAACTCCCACAGACGGGAGAGCGTCGCCACAAATTGAATTCACAGCAAGAACATGTACTTGGCAGCGAGCTGCGTCCACACTCAGCTCACCTGATAGTAAAAGTGATAATGGGACCGCAGTGCAGCGGAGCGCGGCCAGCGCTTTGGAACAAAAGTACTGATCTTGTAAAAACAAAATTAGAAAGACGAGGCAAAAACAAGGTCCCAATTTTTAGTGAGGTGTAGTTAAAAGGGAGCGGTTTGGTTTCACAGAGAAGCAAAAATTGAGTGTGTGAGAAAAGGAAATTCAGCTGCTACTTTTTAAAGTTACAGGAATTCAACCTAATCAGCTGGGGTTTGTTATTTAAGCATCAAATATTCACTTACTTCCTTCATTTTTTTTATTTTGACAAATTAATCTGGAGTCCGGCTGTGGCCGTTGTGGTCTGGAATTCTGCCTTTTTTTTTTTTTTTTTTAAAATAACTTGCGTAACCCTGAAATAAACCAGCGCATGACGTCAAAGCCACGAAACATGAAAAAAATTAGAAATCAAATGACAGACAACAGTTCAATGTTCTGGTTTGCTGCAGATCTGAAATACCGCCAGCCTTTGTTTATGCAGTGTTTAACTCTCCAATAAACATCCACCATGCCAATGTGTTTCAAATGGCACCATTGTGCACACAGTTTTTTTTTCCCCTCTTTCTGCTCAGTCAGTTCAAATGTGGATGGCTTCCTCTTGACAAATCAATTGGAAACGAGCAAAGCAATCATACCCACTCACAATGTCTGGCCTGTAGCGGCACAGTGGTCTTTTAATGGCAGACAATAGGGAACAATTTGGATGACAGGCCGTACATACCAGTCTGTATAATAGCCCAAGTTACAGTGCTAAACCAGGCAGGGACATGTTGTCCAGGCAGACAGAGCTGGTCCAAGTTTGTCTACCTGAAATTGTGCTTCACCTGCCAGAGAGACTTCACACTAGCTTTTTATGTCATGTTTTCTAGTTGTTTGTGCAGCTTTTACAAAAGTATCCAAGGTATTTATATGGCTCTGCTACAGCGATGCTTTGAAGTCCTTGTGCAGAGAAAAGTAATTTATTTTGGCCACTTGAATGCTTTGAAAGAGATTCTGGGTGTTAGCATGCACTTATAGCTCAATTATTTCAGCTATGGTTGTAGTTTAGATGAGCGTAAACAATTGGAAACAATAGTCTTTGTGATACTCATAGAAACATTCAGAATAAATAAATACAATGGCACCAAGGCTGCACCCACTGTCAAACTCTGTGTACTCATTCCACAGGAGAAAAACTGGGAAAATATTTTGGAGACATTATATTTATACGACTGAGAAATGCGGTCCCTGACATGCACAGCCGTGCGGCATTCTGCCCTGTAAGCCCTCTGCAAATCCAATTTCCCTCTTTCTAAGTCTCTCAACACTGGTTGATGTTGAAGGGTTGCATATTTAATTCATGAATAGCTCTAACCAAAAGTAACTAAGTCGCAGCAAGTTTCCCACAAATTCACAGAGAGGCGTTTTACAGTTTACTCATCTAAAAAGGTAAAGGAAAGCTTTTGCCCGGACTTGGTAGCAAGTGACATAGAGAACAAATAGGAAAAAGACACAGTGATGTTAAGCTTTGCATTAAAATGTATGGGATACTGCATTAGCATCTCTTATTTGTTTATGGATCACATATGGAAAGAAAAAATGTGGCATGACAGTTTAGGATGAAAAAGCTTTTAGAGCAGTGAAAGACACGCTCTCAAACTGTTCAAGCAGGTGGTAAATGCTGGGAAGTGTTCAAAGTTTCCCCACATTTTTCCTCAGGGGAATAATCAGGACTTTTTTGCTCCTGAACCTGCCTGCACAAAAGCAGGAATTGATGCTCAAACTGTGCCGGTCAAGCAAATAAAACATTCAGTGGTGCACCAGTGTCAACTGAAGAAAAGCGGCTCTTTCTTTGCCCAACTTTTATTAAATAGCATGACTTTTTAAAAGCCTTATTGTAGCTGCACTGCAACATTTTTATATTTTAAAGTAAAACATACCCAGTACAGCGACTTAAGTAATGTTTACAGTCTCTGGTGACTCTGTTCGGCAAAAGCAGGATGGTGACACACTTTGGAGGGATTTTCTATAGGTTCCAGCTTGACAACAGAAAGTAAAACTCAGTAGTATTAATTAATATTATAATATTACAGGTGGCCATAATGTGCTTTGCAGCATATTGCACATTTTTATTACAGAATTTCTTGAACTGTTCCATAATTTCTGTTGAAAACTTTGTACTGAGCCCTACATCACAGTGGGACATGTATAAAAGCACAAGGTAGAGCAGGTTTATTAAAAGCTAAGTGGTCTACTGTAACTCAATGATCCATAAAACAACACAACAGAAGTGCGGCTCAGTGAACACACAGCTTCTTAAACGCTCCAGCTGCTGGAGCTATTTGCACTTTCCCCTGGTCACGAAGAAGAACAGTTCAAGGACGCAAGCTTTATAAAGAAAAAATGGTCCCTTTCTCAGGGTTAAAGCAGCTGGGTAGCTTGTTAATAAAAAACTAAAGACCTCAAATGATTTGCAGGGTTCTGAGGAGCCCTGAAGTGTGTTTCTACACACTCCTTTGAGCAGCAGTAATTGGGAAAAAGACGAGTGCCACCTCACAAAAACGTGGGGGGAGTATTTAACAAGCGTGCAACCCCTTGTCGTAGTGAAATTAGAGCCACTTACAAATGGAAATGTGATCACAAGGCATGGCGGCCATTGTCGGCCCAACTGCATAGAAAATATTAAGAATATTTTGTCCAGATTCTACTGTTCTGTTCTTTAACTGGAAATGCCAGTGACTTATACTGAAGTAGAATGTCTGTCTGCTCTGCATAACCAGTGAACGCATCATGGAAGCGATGTATCTTCATGAATGTTCTTTCCCAAAGAAATTATTCTCAGCAAGAGTCTAATTTCCCGTCTTAGTTATTTGGATGTGTGGTTTAAGTGGAACATTGATCATCTGAGTCTGTTTGATCGCTGATTGAAAACACACTAACCAAGTTATTTTTTTTCCCCTTCCTCTTTTAGGACCTCCTGTAAGTATGCCTGCTACACATCCTCTCCAACTGTGCTAGCCATGTGAAGGTAAAAACTCAGTAAAATAGTAACACATGACTGCCAGGGCAGTCCAGCTAATATTTATTCACTGTTTGACGTCAAGAACAATTTACATAAAAGGAAGATATTGGCATAAAACCATAAGGTCACATTAAAGGATTAAACCTTTTTGTGAATAAACTTTACCGCTGTTTTTACTGGGAGTTATGCGAGAAGATTGGTACCACACTCTCCATCTGTGTGCTGAAAATGAAGTAACAGCAAACAGCTGGTTAGCTTAGGAAACCAGGGGGAAACAGCTAGCTAACAAAAAACATCTATCCACCAATCAATATCAGCCTCAGAGTCTCCATTTTAAACACTAATACTCATGTTTTAAAGCATCATCATCTGTTACGTGAAAACCTCAGATTTCCACACGGTCAGAGAAAGTAACTGTTTGTCCTGCTAATAGTTCAGTTTTAAAAATCTTAGCGCACCGGAGAGCGTCTCTCCTGCCGAGCTGCTGACAGCGCCATGAGTCAAAGAGTTAATCAGAGAGGACGGCAGCAAGAGAGTTTTGTACCACTGGATGGTTCAAAAGTGGTTAAGCCTACTTCACTAACATTCATTGCTGGAGCAGGACATGTAGGAGCAGCCAGCAGACTGGAGTCATGCTTCCCAGCGTCGCTCTGCTTGGCATCACGCTGCTGTCTGTTTCTATCACCCTTCTCTGCTTCTACCACCACCAATTTTGTGGTTTGTGGTCATTTTAAGACTCATAAGGCTTACAACCTGCAATGCCCTGTGTACAACAACGCAGCTTAAAAACAAAAGTGCACTAATATGACTAAGAAAATTCAAGGTCACTTCGGTTCTCCTTGATTGATGACCAGAATCATCAACTTTTTGGTTGCAGCCAGTGGAGATTTGAGTCTGTCTGTTACAACTCAAGTTGTTGTTTTTAAATTTTGAGTTTTTTTAAAAGTTTTTAAGTTTTAAGGACCAAGTGTCATCCCTGTTATCTGTCTAATATTTCAGGACAGACAAGACAAGGTCACATCAAGCATGTCTTCTCAATGTATATTTAAAAGGGTGACCCCACGACGGGTTACCAAAAAAGATGCAATAATGAGAACACTAGCACCTTCCTTAAAAGTTTGGAGATTTTTAGCTAGAAGCTCTCAGAGAGGCCACAAAAAAGCCAGAGCTCTTTGAATAAAGATGCTCAGTGCAGCATCCTGCCACATACATCCACTCATCCACTCATGGGGAACAACTGAAAGAGATGCTGATGCTTAATAAAATGCGCTACAGGTGGATTTAATTACTTTTAATCAGAGCCTTACTAGCTATTTCCAGTCTGTACGCTAAGCTATGGCTAGGCCACAGTCACTCTCTGCAAGGAAGGGAAAAGCATATTTCCTAAAAAGTTGAATTATTCCTTTAAGTATGATGCAGAGTGAATGTTGAAAACCATAAAAGCAAACGATGTTATAAAAGTGTGTTTTTACAATTGACATCTGATTAAGACAAATGTGCTACAAGAAATCTCAGCTGTACCTCACAGTTTGACTCTGTTATTAAAATAATCTCATCATCCCTGCGTTCCCCTAAAGGGACCCTTTTCCCTGTCATTTGGGCAGTCTGGTTTGTAATATCCTTGCTACCAGCCTCCATCCCTGCCAGCTCCCTGTACCCAAGCAGATTATCTCACCTCATTACACTGCTGGGTGATCACAGATTCGCTCTCCTGAACAGACGGAAAACTTCAGAGTTTCCCCAGAGATGAAGACAAACCCATACATACATAAGCACAGGGGTTTGTGACAGTACGCTGCATAACCGGGTCAAACGGCCGCTGTATTTGTGTGCTCTGTTAAAATTATTTATAGTCCGGAGGCAAGTGTGATTGAATAGGTATGATAGCCTGTGCCGACTGAGCCGTAAAAGTTGTAAGTTAATCCACAGCGCCTTCTCAGACACTCGCTCCTGGGGCTCTGGGACATAAGTAAGTGCAGGTGGTCTCACTTCTCAGCCCCTCTCGCCAGGCCTCACATCTGACAAATAAAATCAAACTGTGAGTGTCTCAAGAGCCGGCTGAAGCCCAGGAACTATTGTCCCTGAATTTTTGGATTTGCCAGTAAATATATGGATGACTGTACTTTTGGGATTGTTCCTTCGGGTGTGACGTAGTAAATCCAGTCAGTGCACAAACTGTAAGTACCTGACAGTGTTCCAGTCGTGGCCAGCAAATCACTCTCTGAAGTCATTATAGGTAGCAGAAGGTGCTGTAAAAGTTTGGTAGGGGTCCTAGTTTTACTGTAGCAAAAGCAACCAGGTTTGAGCAGAATCCATACGGCACCGAACAAAAGAAGGCTATAATTTACAGCATAGACTCAAATAACTGAAGCCTGGATGACTGACTGCATTTCTAAAAACAGACAAGTCTTCAAAAAATGCAATGATCTGACAATGACTCACCCGATGGTCACCAAATCTGTTTCCGAAATAAAAAAATCCTGTGCCAGTTTCTTAAAAAAGAGACAGTAGTAAGTGATCTCATGTGGTTTCTCATTCGGTATGCCCACCCGGGGGATGGCAGGGGACACATCGCTATGAATATTCAACAGCTTTCTCCATAACTCTGGGAACACTGCATAAATTGTACACAGCTCTCAGAGCCAAACAAACCAACCGCTGCTGAAGCCATTACAGATCCTGTGACTTCATCGTTCCTCAGCCGCTGATGAACAGACAGGGACCTGTGGTCGCAGACGCAGGAAGAGAATAGGTCTCCTCAATCAAAACTCATCAGGAAAGATCCTCATTCTCGGCTCGTAATCAGCACTTCTGCATGGAAAAGTGATCTGCTTTGTTTCCAATTCCTTTCTTTCTCCGCCACTTGGACTTTTGTGTCAATTTGCATGGGAGCAGGGGTCAGTTTGGAGTGATGTTTTGTTGGACATCGCTTCTCTGAACCTGTCCTCCAGGCAAATTTAAAAAAAAATATTAAGACAGACATGTTACAGATGTAGACTGGAGTGTTTTTTTTAACTCATGCAGGATTTATAAGAGTACTATTTCCCTCTTCTTGCCTCTTAAACTGGAAACATGTCTTTACTGTACATAAAGTCTGTGACATGACAACTGCGGCAAAAATGATCACGTCTTTGATTTCCATCTTTTATCTCCTTTGCTCATTTTTCTGCGGCTCTTCAAGGGCGGTCCGTGTCAAAGCATCAACCCCAAGCACCCACCACTGTGTGTGCACACCATTTAGCACCAATCAAGCATAAAACACCATCCCTGAGGCTGCACTCGAGTACCCACTAACACCAGCCGCCGACTGTACTTTTTTAGCATGGACTGCATGCCATACTAAATTAAAATGACACAGACAGAGAAAGAAACTGGGCTGCTTTGAAAACTAGTTGGAAGGAAGGGGAAATATTTGAAAATGATTCAATGCTGGAAATATCAAACCCACTTTAGCCTGCTAAGCATGCCTCTGCACCACACTGGCTCTCTCAAGCAAAGCAAGTCATAGTACAGCACATGAGCCCTTGAAAAAGTACAGTCATATTAGCAGTGAGGTTAGAAAAAAAGGCTGGTTGCGTCTGTTTCTGTTTTTTGACAAGTTGTTTCCACCTCCCTGCTTCATCAGCTGAGATTTCAGCGACGCAGGTTGAGCATGATCTGTCACAACATATGAATTATGCAGCCGAGTTGCAGGGATTAGAGGGAATGTTGGGGTGAAGCAGAGGAGCCCAGGCTCCCTCAGCCCTTCATCCTTCATCTGTTATGCACTGCAGCTCCACACCTGGTAATAAACATATTCTGGCTGGACTTTGATCACATTTGCCCTACAGAAGTGGATAAGATGGCAGGTTATTTAAAGTGAGAGCTAAAGGGGGGCTCCTGCATGCTCTGATGTGAAAATACAGATTTTGCAAAGTTGCATGTTGAGTTTAAAACCGAAAAAAAAGCCTCTTAAACAGTTTCTCATTAGATTGCTTATAAATCTGTGACCTTTGTGTGTGTGTTTCACATCAGTGGGTATAAGCACAGACACACAGAGGAACTGGCACTGAAGAGGCCCTCTTGAAAGCTGCAACTGGATCTATTAGACATGACAGTGTTTATTTGGGCTAATAAGGGCAGTGGTGCCTGAGGAGGCCCACTGTCACTGGATGTGACAACATTAAGAGTTTGACCTTTTAGATGCCAGCACGCTGCCTGCACTGTGCTCATCAGCAGCACTTGACTGTCTGCAGTTGATGAAAGGCAGTCACTCAGGCCAACCCTGAGCTTTACTCACAGTGATTTGAAGCAGTCAATTGTGCATTTTGGCTGAACACTCACGAGGGAAACTGACTGTCATTACCTAAGCGTGGTAGGAGAATTAGCACCGTTTGAATGCAATGCTCGCAGCATACAAAAAAAAGCTTGACGGCTTTATGATTGAGAGGAATTTTCCTCCGACTCGTAACATCAAATGATGAAAAATGTGGATCTGCCACAATGCGGTTCTAATTGAATCAACAGAAGAAGTGAAAGAAATGCTTTTCCAACCGGAACATTGTCTCTTATTCAACATTTTATTTCCCTGAAAAGAATTTTGGGGGTCAGAAATTTGCTTACGTATCACGCAGAACAAAAATTTGGCTTCGTTGTCTGGCTTTTTTTATGTCTACAATTTGATTGAATCTGTTTAAATATTTCCCTCATCCTGGAGAATTGTGAGATTGGGAATCGGGATCTTCTCCATGTTTCATGTGCATCTTGATGCTAATCGTACATAATCTCTCCCTTACAACAAGTCACACTATCCCTTTCAGTTCGCCCCCCATTCATGGTGTCCCCATTCCCACAAGAACATCCAACACATAAAAACATGCACTCACACCATCACAAACACATACACACACATTAAAGTCATTTTACGCCGGCTAATTGTGATACACTGTGGATATGGGAACCAGATGCCATTCCCAAGTCAGTTTTCCAGTGTGGTTTTCCTATCCCTGCCTAACCTCTGTGTCCAGATTCCTCCGATGAGCACCAGCCACTTGTGGTCGTCTGTTCCTGCCCATTCTGCTCTGATTACTCACATCCCTGTCCTCCATTAGTTTCCCGCCTCGGAAAAAAAAAAAAAAGTTCCCCCCAGGGCCCATGGTAATATGATTGAGGGTTCCCATACAGAACTAACAGATGGAGGTTTACATATAGATATACAGTAGAGTGTTTTCACTGGATGTCTTTGACTCTCCAGGTTCATGCATGTTTGAAATCGAGTGAATTTCACTTCCAGTGGTGCCCTCATGTTTTTAGCTGCAAATGGTAAAATGTGCAATTGGCAGTTTCCTTACCACTATTTCCACTCATTGCATTAGCATTGGTACAATTGATTACATTTGTGTTTCCAGAAAAGACATTTCACCTTTTCCGGGTAGAGAGTTTATGGGAAATGTTGCAAGATAATGAATGTTTTATTATTTTTCTTCCATAGTGCAGAAAATCTCCCTTACAAAAAAAAAAAACTCATTGCCGTTACATGCTGAATGTGTTAATAAGTGAGCTTTAGATGTGCTGGTAGGCAGATTTTTTTAGCCTGTGGAAAAAAATCCAGCCTCACTGTTTCCCCTTTCTATTATTCTTATTGCTTAGCTAAGCTAACCGGTAACTGGCTGCGGTTATCATACAAATATGAGAGTTGTATCAATCTTCTTATCTAGCTCCGACAGAGAAAAGTATAAGCAGATTTGCCAAAATGTTGAATTATTCCTTGAAGTCAGCCAGGTTAACATAAATCCAAATGTTTGTGGTGTCTAGAACTTCTTTAAGTTTCAATCTATGGCAAACATGATGCATCACTTCACTGTGTGAAGTGCGTAATTCAGTGTAGTCTTTTCAGACCCTTTACTTTGGCCCTTTTCCCACTTTTGTGGTGAGCAGCACTCCTCACCTGCCCCCCTCTTCTTCACTTACTCATTCCCTGTCAACACTTAGTGCCTGCAGGATTGCTTTGCTTAACTTCCTGTGTACACACATGTTTATTAATATTGTGTAGCTGTGTGAGAAAACCGTATGCCTGTAAAGAAAAGGTTGTAAAAGCAGTAGTTGTTGGGCTGCGCTCTCTGAGATGCCAGTGCTCCAGGGTGAGATGATTGGATCCATGTGGTCGGCGGTTTGAGCTGCAGCAGCGGCTGCCAGCCCTGTTGGCCCGCGTTCTGCAATGAGGATATGAGCTCCATTTGATGGATTGATTTTCTGGACCTCGATACATTTAACAGGTCACTGTGATGAAAACTAATACAGCCGAGTCCAGGCAGAGGTTACGATGCACATCCCCTGTTCCTGACTTTTTGCATCCTGTTGGATTAGGTGGATTGCTTCACAAGATTGTACCAGCACCTTGTAGCCAAACCTACAAGAATTACTTTGCTCTTGTCAACAACGGCTAAAGCTGTGGATTCGAGCCAGTCCCTCGCCTCGCGTTGCAGTCAGGCGAACACTGTCAAGATTTCATCCATCATGTTTTGAGTGAATTATGGGAGAGGAGGAATGTGAGGAATGGATATTCAGTGTCTTGACTTCTATTTGAGACAATGTGAGATTAGTCTGATAGAAATTTCAGCTTGTGAGCTAGCCCAGGGGTTCCCAAACTTTCCATGCCAAGGCCCACTAAATAACATTAGCTTATAGCTGGGGCCCCCTTTTGAAAGATGCCTTTAAAAAACCATTGACAATGCTATGGCAAATGTCTAAAAAAATGCTGTGGTAAAGCCATACTTTATTTAGACTGCTTATACTTTTGAGTTTTTCTTGGCAAGGAGTTCTTTGTGTGTGTGTGTGTGTGTGTGTGTGTTTTGCAGCTGATTTAGTCTGATGGGCTGTTGGTATGTTCAGCAGGTCTTTTCCTTTACTAAAACACCAGCAGCTACAAGATTAATGTCTTTCATCAGTGTTTTAAATAGATATGTAATCACATTATTACACCATTCTTGGCATACTGACACTTAAGTAAGCTCCATACTTAGCAACAGCAGATGATCAGAACAGCAGGGTGAAATAAAACTATGAGATCTGCACAAAAATAGTAGTAATGAGTAATTATGCATCCAGTAAACATTTCCATGGGGACACTATTACACTCATCTATCACTGACTTTCAGATCAGCAGAGTGGCATGAAACGGGCTGCAGAAAATGGGGCTGCTCTGCACAAAAACTTGCATACATTGGTGTCCTTGTTTAATGCAGACAAAAAAGGGTCCCACTCATAAAAACTTGATACTTTTTTAGTATAATTCTTCAGCAGCGGTTAATAAACGACCTAAAGATCTTGAGATAGGGTTAAAAGCTCTAAAAATAGCTAGAAAACGGGCTTTGAGCTAAGATTGTTTTGTAACATGAATTACATGCATTTGACCGCCCAGTCAAGTTAACCTTATGCAAGTTAAATAAGACTGAAGATGATTTAATACTATAATAATACTGAAAAGAGTCATATGTTGGCCATAGCTCATTTAACCTGTGAAATCTGAAAGGAAAACTTAAACACAAAAAGTCTATAGATGTTCAGGGTGCTTTTTTTAACAGTTTCTAAAAACAGTTTTTCATAATTGATCTAATGAGAAACCGCAGAGAGAAATCTTAGAAGCACATAAATAATTTATGTGGCATAAAATATAAAACTAGAGAAACCATATAATCCACTATACAGCAGGAATTGGCAAATGTGTTTGCAAGTGTGGGATGAAGTATAAAAATATACTGTGGTACTTTTCTTTCATTCAATCAAAAACAGACCAACACAGAAGTCTTGAAAATCTTGTTGTGTCCAGTATTTTCTCATCTTGATATTCAGCATCTAAGGAGCCACATATGGGGTGTGCCTTTGCGCCAGGATCATTTTATTGAGTATCATTTACTCTTTCCTTGTAATATGAAATGAAGTAACTTACATTGTCAGATTTGAATGGCAATGTTCACGTCGCTTGCGGCTTTGGCCCCGTTTCCCTTTGCCGTTTTATATTTCCCTGCAGACCTCTCCATATTTCTTCCCCACTCTGTTTTAAAGGTGGCAGGGGTTTCTACTTTTTTTTTTCAGACCAACAGCTCATTCAGGCCATTGCAGGAGACAGTGGTCATGGTTTGGCTTCAAATGAGAAGCTAGACATGTATGTGGATAGCGAGAAGCTTAATCCTGATCCGGTGGTCCACCATAAACTCGACAATATCATGCATACAGGATGTTCTGTTACAAATTATCCCATGATTGAAGCTTGACATAGGGTTGCCCAGCGTGAAGCAGCAAAAGATGTGAGGCTTACCATCAATGTGAAATGTGTCATTTTCAATCAGTGGATTTAGTTCTTCTGCCTTCGGGCTGTTGCATTCTGGTCATCAACACACATATGAAGCACATGTACAGTCACTTAAAAGAGGTTTTCTCAGTAATGAACGGTCGTGCTGAAATGCAGTTTGTCTGTGCACCAGATTCACCACAAAACGTGATCAAGGCGACAGTGTTCTTTGTTCCTCCATAGAAATCTGTTTGTTCAAATGTGTTAGATTTAAGAAATGGAGCATGTTATTCATAAACATGTTTTTATCAGGTGTAATCCCCTGAAAATAAGAATTACTGTGTTCTCTTTACCTCAGAAAAAACCTTTTTTTGTCAATGAAGGTAACAAGTCCTCTTGCATGGGGTCCTTCATGTTGCACTGCCTTGTTTCAAGAGTAGCCGAGAAGGACAAACCAAATACAGGCTCCTGAGAGGGGTTTTTTTGGGTGTTTTAGTGAATTTTGCAGTAACTGTAAGCTCTCCCATAAGCTTGAATAGGGAGGGTGAAGCAGGGGCTCTTGAGATGTAACCTCACCACCACCCAAGTCAGGCATACTGTAACTTTAAAGAAATAGTTACATTTTACAATTACATTGTAGGAATAGGCTAATAGGCTTGCTAACTTTAAGATCAATACCTGTCTGTATGGTTAATTTATGGCTATAGCTAGCAGCCAGGTAGCTTAACCTAGCAGCAGCTAGCATTAAGACTCGAGACAGGTTTAACCTTTTAAAAAAAACAGTTGCAAAGAGTTTTTGAGATCTATGTGGCTATACTGACTGAGTGTTATCTAAATAATATTAAGGTGTTAAGGACACTATAGAGGGTTAATTGTGTGTAAGAAAGTGACTTGTTAAAGCACGGTGAACAGGGTTGATCAAACAGAAGTAGCCTGATGAGACATGGAGCACCTGCTGGAGGGCTGCTGTAGAAAAAAAAGGCAGAGCAGAGGCAGTAAAAAGTTGTGAAAAGCATACACAGGTGCTGATGAGAAACCATCCTTGGGGCACACAGAAACCACAAAGTTGCAGAAACCGCCTGACAAATAGATACCTGATGCGGTTCTACTGTAGGGCACCTTGCTTCTTTGAAATGGTCCTTGCAGGAGAGCTGTTTAATAGTCTCTATAAAAGACCCTCACTCTACTGGCTTAAACTGCTTAGAAAAGCTCCAGTGGGTGCTGTCTGTCCAAGTGATGTGCAAATGATGGCTGTATAATGAGCAGGTGCAGACTAGGTAGAGAAATCATTTCCACATGCTTTTACAACCAGATGGAAGAGAAAAATGAAAAAGGTTTTTGGGCAAGATATGGTTATGTGTGTCAAAAGCAGGAGTCCACTTGTTAAGCATAAATCTACCACCAAATGTGGCGGAGTGGAGTTACCAAATATTTCATTCGCTTGACATAGTCTAACAAGCAGGGCAGGATTATCAAAGATAGTTTTTTTTATTAGAGTGAAGTAAAGTAAAACAAGTCAAATACCAAAACATCATAGGAAGCTTAATTGCCAGTTACCAACCAGGGTTACTTTTACTCAGGTGACTGCATCTGCACCTGAACATCACATGTGTGTCAAAACAAGCTTGAAAGCAAAGTTAAAACAGTTAGCTTAAAAAAACAGACAGCCAAAGTACAAACGTGTTAAAAAAGTGAGGCACATGTAATCGATAAGACGAATTGTTCGCTGCACAATAACATTTGAAGTTGTTGGATGGTAAACGGTTGAGAATAGCAAAAAAGGGTTGGTATTGTGGGAGGGAAGGAGGGGAACATCAAAAAGTTTTAGAACCACAGATTTAGTTAATTAAATTTATTTGGTATGTCTACAGTAGAAATCCATCCAACACCTGGACCTCATTTTCCTTATTAATTCCTTCAAAACAAAATGTAAACATGTCCTATTATGGTAGTTCAGCGTAGGTTGGATCAAGTTTCACTACATTGCTGCACAATCTGGATGTATTAAAATGCCAAAACATATAAAGGCAGAATTTGTGTGTCTTTCCACAAACTTATGGTGCCCAGTCATTTAGCACAGTAATTCAGTGTGCCAACTATTTGTATATGTCAGTGCCAAATGTACGGAGGCTTGTGCAGAGGCTGCAGTGGGTATATTTGGGGATGTCTTTGTTGCAGCTATTCATATGTTTGCAGTGACAGCTTGTCAATAGCTTTGTATTATCCAAAGGCTATTTTCCTTCACAACATAAAGCCTACACCGATTTTCTCTAGCCTCCCATTTTTAGAAAACTTATTTAGCCCCCGTGGAATGACTCGACAACATTATAAAAGTAAAAGTCACATTTGATTCCAATATGTTGGCTCTGTTTTTCCCCCCCAGGGAACCGCAATCTGAAACATTGTTTTCATAATGGCGCATTTTGTGTTTACAAGCGTCTTGTGGCTTGTTGTACGGTCAGTAAAGTAAGCAGCAGGTCCAACTTCCGTGGATGCGTGTGTGTGTGTGTGTGTGTGTGTGTATTGAAGCTGCATACCCATCAGCCAGCATTTGGGCGTGTTGAAGCGAACACAGTTGCCTCATATTTTGAATAAATGGGACAAGTTTCCTGTACAGGTTCAATTCCTCGAGGCCGAGGCAAATAAGGCCTAGTGCAGATCCAGTTGGGCAGACATGCACCACTTTACATAAACGAAAAGCTACGGATAGTTAACTATGCATCAGAAATAATGTCCACAGGCTCTGAGCCGGCTACAGCCTACCACACCGCTCACCTCCCTCTGAGCAGTGTGGTAGAAACTGGCAGAGGAAAACTGCTGGACTACCTCTGGAGCGTTTAAGTTTTAGACTGTGCTATTTGTGCCAGTAGAGTGGAAGCCCGTCTGTGTCTGCAAACCTGCCATTCTAGGTCACTGGTCCATTGATTCACAGGAACAGCCTCCAAACACGAGTTTTACACCACTGTCATTAATCCATGGATTAATGTCAGTCCACTTTCCTGCTTGTCTGATATCTTTGGAAACAAATCGTATTTGACCTCGCCTGGAAAAGTAACCAGCTTTTATAAGAGTTGTAATAGTGACAGCTGAACTGCTTGTTCTTTTCACCGTAGGACATACGTGACTTATTTTTGGCAGTAACCAAATTGATGACAGTGTTCGAAGAGATGGACAACCGCCCACACCTTGGACGTGACTGTTAAAGTTTCAGATCTGTCTCAAATATTAACTCGATCTAAGAAGAAGGAAAAAAAAGTGCTTTGATCCAACAAATGTATTTGACAGATAGCTTTCAATGTGAAACACAGATTAGTATCGGTGTACATGCCACGGCAATATTTTTCAGTTTCTGCAGGGGCTTGAAAACATAGTTGCTAAGCGGGTG
This sequence comes from Acanthurus lineatus, assembly GCA_029814665.1. Classification (NCBI taxonomy): domain Eukaryota; kingdom Metazoa; phylum Chordata; class Actinopteri; order Acanthuriformes; family Acanthuridae; genus Acanthurus; species Acanthurus lineatus. Next base: position 6,914,796 of record JAPZDV010000016.1, read on the forward strand.
GTCAGTTAGTTACTCTTCTGTCCCTGATTTTTCCAAAGCTAGCATTTTCCAGAACCTCAGAGGAAGACAGAGTAGAGAGCCCAGCATACAGGCCGGCATCCCCTCAAGTTGAATGGTAAAAATAGTGTTTTTGAGCTCAAGCTCATCAAGGCTGCAGCGTATGGATGCACACCTCATTGTCAAATTCTCTGCTTCGCTCATGATCTTTCACAGAGCCCACCCAGGCGCCTCTGTCTGCTGATTGACAGAAGTTGGATGCAAAAAGTGCCTAAAAAACACTGCTGTGAGAAAAGGGAAAAAAAAGAAGTGTTCCTCTTGTTCAGGGCACATTTTTACAGCATGCTTGCCAGTACTTGGTTTGAGATTACTGGATTTGATCCTCAAAGTAAACATGGACTTGATTTTGGCCTGTTTCTGATTTTAATTGTATGTTTGTTTAAGCCCTGCTGTCTACAATTCATTATATACCAGTTCCCACTCTGTGACAAGGGGTTTGAATCATATGCTGAAACGCTGACATGTCGAAAAGTACCAATATTCACTTCATCAAAACTCAATTTGTTGATCTTTTGATTTTGCCTTTTCCCTTCATGATTTTTCGAGCCTTGTTAAGCAGCTTTATTTGTTTATTGGCTAACATGATTAGTCACACTGGTTTTACAGTTCTTGCAGTGTGTTTTATCTTACCAGTGTTCCCAGCACAAGAAGGATTACAAATAACTGTCACTGAACATAATTTGTCATTTTCTTCCTATTTATTTGTTATAAAAAATTTAAACAATCCTTTTTTTGTCTCTTTTTAGGGCCCTCCTGGTCCAAAGGGTGAAAAGGTGAGTAATTTTATACTTTGTTTGATAAACTAAATTAGCTCCTTTTGATCTTTCGCTGACATTTTGTTCAAATGTTTAAAGAAATCATTTGGGGAAAAAAATTGTAGCTGTTTCAAGTTTTATGCTAAGCTAACTGGCTGCTGGCTCCAGATTTGTGTTTGCTGTACAGACATGGGAGTGATATCAATCTTCTTATATAATTCAAACAAGAAATATGCTCTATTTCCCAGTACACCACCCTTTTAAGAAAAAATGAAGTATAAGTCTTTAATACATAACCCATCGTATATTTTCCATGTCAGACATAAAAAATAACAAAGTTGTGTTTTCTCTTTTCACACTTAATTTGTCTATAAGGGTGTCATTTTGCATTTGTGGCCATAACTCACATTCAATTCATCCTGACCTTAAGTCTGAATATTTAAATTCTCCTGTTGTTCACAAATCCACAGCGGAGAACATTCATGACTGAAAGCCTGAGCTCAACTCAGAGCCCTTAAATGCCTCACTGAGCATTCCTCCATAAAACAGCAGTGAAGCATGCAAAATAACCACTCTGTGTCTTTATAAGTCCGCAGGACTCGGGGACAAATATGTGCCCGCGCCTTTACTTTGAAAGACTTAAACCATGAGATCCCTTGATTCACACTAAAGTTGATAAAGTCCCTGAATTCACTTGTAGTGGAAACAAATGACTTAATGTACATATTTCTAAAATCCTACTGGTGGAACTCTGTTTTAGAGGCCAACAATGAATAGACTAAGTGTTTATTTATGTTTTATATGAAGTGAACAACAACTCAGGCATCAATCTTTTTTTGTTTAAAGGATTTTTGATCTGTGAAATAAAAACCCTAAAATGAAACAGCATGGGAGTGCTAACCGGAGGTGAAGTCAAGTACAAAGAAACAGTTGTCATCTGCACACTCTTTAGTAACTGATAATTTGGAGTAATATCTGTGTGGACTGACACTGATTATTGTTGGTGACTGACGTCATGATCCAACCCTCAGATTTCTCATTTTGATGTACTTTTTAAGAACATGGACCCCATAATCATGACTTCTCACACCAGATTTATTTGATTACGGAGCATCCGTTATGATAATCTCGAATAACCGATGCTCGCTAATTAGATGCATGCTGATGCTTCTCATGTGAACCACTTCATCTGCAGTTTATTGAAATGAAAAACAACTGTGTTCATTCCTCCCACCCAAGAAGAATACAGCTTGCATCAGTGTGGTCATTCACAACCGTTTCCTCAATTAAAACCCGGTTTTGGCAACGATTTCCTGAAAAATTACAAAAATTCCGAGAGCTGTTTTATTTGAAATTGCTTAGGTATTACATAGAAGTTTGTTTGAGCAGAATTCCCATCCATGTGTGATAAGTTGTTTGGTTCATTTTACTGCTGTGGCTGAGCTGTAACTCCGCCAACAAGAGAGTGGGGTGCATCAAGTGAGATGTTTTGAGCATGTTCAGTTATGTAATTCGAGACAAATTAAGGTAATAATTCAGCGTTCAACATTTTGTTGCTCTTTAGTTGTTTCCAACAAAAGTGTTCTTGTGGTTCGGTTTCACTCTAATGTGATAAACCCGCAGTCCTCTACAGCACAGGTTGATTCGAAACCAAACGTTTTCTCCTGCAGGAACGCTCTGTCCACAGAGCTCCAACCCCCTCAAAACGACAGAAAGCCAAAGATCTCTGGGGTATAAAATCTGGCCTGGCAACGCAGTTCACCCACACTCATCCCCCCCTTCACCAAACCCACCAAACCTCACACCACCGTTCTCCCTCTCTCTCTCTCTCGTACTCCTTCTCTCATACCCAATTCATGTCAGTCCATGTTATCATAAGTGATTTCACTCCCAACCACAGTGAATAGTTGAGGGTTCCTGGATTTTTTTTCCCTTTATCAATGTGTTCTGAGTTATGCCTCAGTGATTTCGATGCAAATCTTAGCTTATTATTAGCACTGTACTTGTGTCTCCGTGTGTGTGTGTTCAGTGCATTTCAAGACATTCTTTTTCTTTCTTTCTGCAGGGGGATCAAGGCGACCAGGGACCACGGGTATGCGGTTTTCTCCAACTTCTTGTGATTAGCTGATGAATGTGACTGTGTGTGTCTCCCTCAGCAGAATTGCGGGCAAAAGGTTTGAGATGCATGAAATTCCAGGGATAGTGTTCTTCCCATCTGGCCAAATACAACAGGCATTTTGAGCGCTGCTTATTTCTACATCAAGAACGGGCAGCCAATCGTGCAAGATACCTTGGAAGACACAGCATGGTATACTTTTTAAAATGCAAAGACCTTTTTCCCCCCTTCATGTCTTCAAATTGAACATGAATACAAGCTGTTGCACATCAGCAAAAGATATCTACTCGATCTCTGCTGTAATCAAAAGCCAACTAGCTCTGTCTCTATAATTACTTGTGATTCACTTCAGTCCTCGACGTGACATGGCGTATTCAGAGCTTTAATCATTTCCAGCTCTGCAGTTTGACATTTCTATAAAAGTGCAGCTTCTAAATGATGATGATGTGAGTGCTTTTCCGTGCTTGACAGACTCTGAAATGAATTACTCTATCTCCACCTAGCAGCCAGCACACCCTCATTTTTCTCAAATAATGGTTAAAAAATGAGGCCTCTTTGAAAAAACCAGACTGCGGCTGCACAGGTTTGTTTAAAGTAGATTGCATTAACTGAGGGCACACAAGCACATGCATGCACACACACTTTTAACTCCCTCTGCATCTGCTGTCATCATCAAGGGTAGATGGTATGGAGTCAGAGTCACTTTAAATGCTTGTAATTGATTTCCGTGAGGGCAGAGAGCACATAGAGGTTAGAGCACAAGGACGAGAGAGCACAACAACGCAGAGGATTGTCCCATCATCCGAACGCCAGCCATCTCCCAAGTGGATCTGATCCCAAATCTGTACTGGCGTCCACCCAGACGTTAGCAGTTTACCAATTAACTCTGTCAGCTTTCCTCAGGGGTAATTCGGCACATCGTATCAGTGTGTTTCTTATGATTTGAGAGTCGATTAAAACGACCTGCGGGGTGAAATTTGATTAGTGGCCTCAAAGTGATAAATCTTGCTTTTAAGGGGATCCTCAAATGACAGAGATGGTGGATTTTTCACAAGACTTCCAAATATACTTTAAGGTCTGTGATATCCTTGGTTTTTTTTATATATATAAAAATAAAAAGTATTGGATGATCATTGCAGTTGCAAAGTACTGCAAGCCAGCAGAGAGGGAATATCTGTGCTATCTGGCTGAACTGACTGGAGTAAACTGTCGCAGTTTGCATGGAAATTCTTGGGTTTTAACCACAGTTTGTACCCTTCTGACCTGGGAAATGGAGTCATCTGTCTCTATCAGTTAAATGATTTATGCTTTGGAAACAGCAGTGCGGCTGACAGAGTTGTACCAGGGACAAGCCAAGCCCTATTTGTCTTGTAGAGTAAATAAATAAACTGCCCACTTCAAGACAGCATTCCGTTAACTTCCAATTACAGAAAAATTGTCCCCCAACAGACACAAGTTAACACATTTTCACAGTCACATATGAACAAGGACTTGAATGAAAAGCAGCCTGGGTCACCAGAAATCATATTACCTCCCAAGAATGGCATATCGACTTTGCTCATTAGATTAGAGTAGCAGATAAATGTAGTGGAACAGTGAAGAATAGATTTTATTAATAAATGAAGGCGTAACAGGACAAGTGTGGCCTGACCTTGAGTTTATTTATCAGGCAGATAGTGAAGCTGTGTCATGCCCAGCATTGACTGTGTGCAGAGAGGCTATAAACCCTATATGGAAGTGCACATGTAAATAATAGCAAGTGTCCTCTACACATCATTTGCTGCCAGATTACATCAGATCATAACAGATTTAAACTTAGAATAATTTAAAGGACAGTTGTGTTTGTGTTTGCATGTCCTTTAGGATCGAATCAAAAGGGTTAAGCCAGAACTCCTCAACAGTTGTGGCCAGAGATGGTGTGGAAAATGCCACATGGCCAACAGAATAGCTTCTCAGACACACACTTCCTCTGCCTGTTCCCCACATGTCAGGGTCAGCCATTTGTCGGCCCTGAAGGTCAAAGGCCACATGCAGACGCTAAAGGTTAACCAAGCAACCAATAATAAATTGTTTCGACAAACAAATGTGTTGCCCTCCTCCAAGCTCCACTGGTGGGAAATAATTGACAGGAGTTACAGGCTAAATGTATCACAGAGATAGGTGTGTGGTCTTTTTGACGGATGGCACTAGCTACACTTGCCGAGCAAAGATTCGTAAATTCCCGGGTCAGCAAGAAGAAAAATTCCTGAGATTTCACAGAGAATCTGTTGCTGTTTGTCCAGCACTTTACTTCCTACATTTTGGGATTTGACCAATTTGCAACTTTCTTCCAAAATAAAGAGGCTGGGATTATGTAATTTCCAAGATTTGACTTTTTATCCGTGCACAGAAAGAAGTGTGTTATGGTCTACTGTTTGCACATGAAATCAGAAGCTTCAGACGGAATTTCACTCAAGATAAATTTAACGTATTGCACTGATGCCAAATCTGAGGCTTAAAATGAACGTATTATTCCTCTCTTAAATGTATTAAAACCATATGTGCACGGATTTGGTAATCAACTCCACATATAGACATTCAGAAAATGCCAAAGCCTTTATTTGCTTGGGATGTGTTGTGTGTTTGGTGTGGTCGAGGAGATGCTGTTTCTGGCCGGCGTCCTAGGACCGCTGTTGCTGATTGTCCTCCTATCTGGCTTTTTTTGTTGTCTACAGTTGCAGTCATCTTGCTGCAGGCAAACACAAAGCAATAGAGCTCCTCACCAAATAACCAACATCCGATTTGGAGGAGAAAAGGAAAACAAAGCAATCTGTGAATAGTTAGGATTCTCTGTCAACCGTCATGTCATTATCATTCTTACACATAGACATCATAGACATCAGCACACTGGCAGTGCAGGTCAAGCATTTACTCACACTTAGTCAAGCATTTCCTCTCTTTATCTCATCTCCTGCTGGGAAAGATCAAACTGACGACCATTTGTTCAAACTCACATTGGTCAGCGAGGTTGTCAACATGCTGTCGAGCTTCTCTCTAATGTCTTTTGAAGCATATTTAGCAAAACAATTGTAAAAGCAAGAAGGCTGCAACCCAGAAAATAGACACATGTGACTGTAGATGTACCACACTACACTCTCATGCCTGAAATTATATTGTCCGTTCCCCCTCTGACCATAATCCAGTACTTGTTTTCCTTCTTTGTGCTCAAGATGTTTGAGGTTGTAAATAACTAAAGAAATATTTGCACTTTAATCCCAGTTACACACAGCATGACTATTGTCTGCAGTGCCAGAGTAGGCCATCCATTGCTCTGTTTTGCTGCAGGGCTGAATTAAATCAGCCTGCCTTGAAAGCCATATTCTTAACGAGCCATGCTTTTTGAATTATCTTTTGAAAACCAGAGGAATAGCACCAAAGCCATGTTTTGATAGGAAAGATTTTATCTTAAACTTGAATATAGTGGAAGAGTGATCTCTCGCACAGTATGTTTATGCTAGTGTGCCGATGTCTGAGAAATGCTCTCATCTGTTTATTTAGGTTGGTTATATTTACTGTGGAGAAAAACCTGCAGCACAAAGATAAACAACAGAATATTCAATCACTGTACAGCCAGTGTGATTCACTTACTGTTAAAGCCGAAACCATTAACATTTACCAAGTCCCATCCTCCTTAGTTGCTGTTGCTACAGTGCAGTGGTAGATAAAAACAGAGTTCCCGTTTCCAGCCAGTGATTATCTATTTTGCTATCTGATGTGACAACATTCCCAGATAGTCTGTTTTATCAGCCAACTCAACCTTGTTTTTGTTTCCCCCTTGCATTTAAAAAAAGTGCTAAAGCTAACAGGCCAACAACCTCAGCAGGTGGTAATCTCTGGAAAAAGACATTTATGCAACTCACTTGCTTGGAAAATCATCTTTTTTTCCATACAAAATTACAAGAGCAAGGGGAGAGTTTCTTACATTAGCCTAAAGTTTGATTGCAACCAAGATTCACCTCCAAACTGTGGTAAAATAATGCACAGTGAATGGGTTATCCATTAATTGTTTTTTAGCATAAACATTAGCAAGCACTAATGTCAAGCTGAGTACAAGGCTCTGGCTTTTAAAGTAGCTTGGTTACTGCTCTTGGTTAATGCTGTAAGTGATTAGCTGATTACCCAGACAGGCTTATGAATGTGGTTTACAGTAGAGCTGACAAATTGTTACATCCATTTTTTACACTTTAGCTCATGTGTTTTTAGCTTTGAAAAGGCTACAAAAACAGACATAACCCTCCAACCTCTTCTAAGCTGAGTATAATTCTTATCCCCATGAACACAGCTTTGGTTTTTTTTAAAACCTGCTATGCCTAAACTATGTTTGGACAGTCACTCTTCTTTGATATTTGTATGGCTAAATGACTGTTAAAGACTTGTAACTATCAAGGATGTTGTTTGACAGATCTGCAAGCAAGTGCAATAGAATAGATATGTATATGTTTAAGCATGAACATGCCCCAAAAGAATGATTATTTGCATTGAATGAAACATAATTACATTCAAAACCATGTTTAGCTAATGATATGTCGATGGTTCTGGCTTAAGTTAATGGTTAGCATCCAACTGTAAACCCTTGTCTCATTTTAACATGGAGGAGGCCTGAAGCTTTTGTCTTTGAATCTGTTTTTATGAGCAAATAGCATCTGTGGCGCTGATGACAAAGGAATCGGAATCCATGTAATTGAATTTCCAGTGAACATCACAACCCCTTGATGTTCCCAAAAACTTTCTGGACAATATAGCTTCTCAATTTACCAGCATGTTGTCGCTCAAAGCCTGCTCTGTGATAACAATCTCAACAAATGCTCTGTCTGTATATTTCCAAGAAACAACAGGAAATGAGTATTTAGTTATGACATTGTAGCATTGACTCTGCACAGGATGGTCCCTAAGCCATTGTGCACACAGTTTCCTGGCGGAGAGTAAACTTGGACTCGTTTAAATGATGAACATTAAGATAAAATGTCGGTCTTCTTTAGATCTCAATTAAAATGTCCGGTCCTCAAAACTATTTTGACATTTAGATTGATTTTTGCTTTGGACAGTTTCAAGAAAACCCTTCAAATACAAGTTCCTCACAGACCGTAGAGCTTTTTTCACGGAATTTGTAATGATATTTAGAAATAGGATGCTTATCTTTTTCCTCCTTTATCTGTTTTTGTTCATTCAGTGTTTGAATGTCATGCGTGTGTTGTGCCATGTTCTGCTGTTTGTCCCTCTAGGGATTGCCTGGTCTCCCTACGCTGGCTGCTTTGCACAGCAATCAGATCCTGACTGTCAAGGTTTGTCGGTGGTGGAGCTGCCGATCTGCTTAGTCCGATCCCCTTTGCAGCACACACTGGGAGTAAATGAATCACCATCGGCTGCTTTTGCTCAAAGCCCGATGATAGACTAGGCACAGGAAAAACCCAATCTAATTAATCACAGCCAGTCAATCTTTATCCTCTTCCCCCCACTGCCGCTACCAGTCTTTTACTCAAGATTTCGGTTGCATGCTTACATGGTTCTCGATTGAAAGCAAAGGTGGCCTTTTTACAACCCAGTAATATGTAGCTGACTGGAACAAAAAACAGCATCCTGAAACCAAGTCATGGTCTGGCTCATGTCCATTGATGCTAAAATAAATGGAAGGAACTCCAAGAGGAATATGATGATGAACCAAAGTGGCAAAATGTTTTTAAAGCTCAAGTCCATGGTTCACCACAAATCCTTCAATCCACCAATTTAGCCTTAAGGATTGTTTCAGCGATGGATGAAGCCACTTAATACCAATGGACACTAGCAGAATAATAAATGCACTGAGAGAAGCAAGGTTAGAATAGTTTCAGCTAAGAAGGTCAAGCATGCTGGTTTCAGTGTGTGCAGCTCCTGGGGTCTGACTTAGCAGCAGGCGCGATGAAGATGATGACAGCGCCTTCACAGAGAAGGAGAAATTCCCATTTTTCCGGGGACTGTGAGCCCGCTGTGGCGCCCTCGCACCCCTGAGGTGGTAATTATGGGCCCTGGCTCCAAGAGAGAGAAAAAAAAAAAACTAAAAGCCCAGACTTCCGAAGCAAACCACCTCCGTGCTGGAAAAGTGTGGATTTCTCCCCCCCCCCTCGTCTGTGAGGGCGCTGGACTGGGGTTTATGCACAGGCCTTTCTAACAAAATCTGTTTCTTTTTGCTTTTGCCTTCCTCCTCCTTCTTCTTCTGGGACCTCATCCTCCTTCAACCCTCTCTCACCTCTGACCTACGACCTCTTGACCTCACACACCTGCTCAGATGGTCTTCCCTAAGATCAATCATGGCTTTCTTTCCGCTGACCAGCAGCTCATAAAGCGTCGGCTCATTAAGGTAGTGGCTGTGTCCTCACTTTTCTCTCTGTCCATCGTGCCAAGTCTCACCGAATCACTTCTCTCGGGGCATTTCTGCAGTTTGCATGCAAGCCTTTGACAGACCTGTCAAAAGTACTTATATATTCCTCCTGTTTAATGGAAAATTTCTTTCAAGAAAACCAGGTTTTATTAAGGTAAAAATGAATTACTGTCCTGGCACTGCTTAAAGCAGTTTCCCTGCAAGTTAGATTGCTGAATATTTTTTTAGAGTTTTTTTTTAAAATCCAGTGTAATAATGGACCACACATTTTCAGCATATTTCTGCCCTGATTGTAGCTCTGCAAATCTGACTTTTTTCTTAGTTGGTGCCTAATGCACAACCCTTATTCAACTCATTAAGTCCATTTAGAATCCATTACCGTTTCAACTATAAATCAGCTACATTACAGCTCCGTCTTCTGTATGCTGGCTTTAGCCATAAGACCCAAAATGCAAACTCTCCTCCATGTTATGAATGGAGGCAGTCCATAGCCACCCACAAGATCATTCTACCACTTTCTCTTCATTATCATTTAACTGCAGTGGCTCCAGTCTCAGTGGATCCAACAACATCACAGATTAATGATGTTTAAATGTGTTATGTTGCCTCACAGGGAGATCAAGGCCAAGCAGGACCACCTGGACCTCCAGGGCCACCGGGCCCACCTGGGCCAAGGGGGCCTCCAGGGGACACAGGGAAAGATGGGCCCAGAGGTGTACCTGGTCTACCAGTGAGTGTTTATTTCGACCTGAGCTCCGGTGAAAGTTTAATTAAGCTGGACAAAGATTTTCTTTTGAAGTCATTTTGAAGTTTAATTAAAATGGTTTTAGATTTGTAAAAAATCTGTGGCTTTTTCCTTTAAAAAGTGCTGTATTGTTTTCATTAAGAGTCCAACAAGTTCAGCTCTTCTTGTGCTCATATTGTATTTTGCTCTGACTTAGTGCCGGGAGGCTTTATCCCAATGAAAACCTTTCTAATGAAGACTAGACAAGCTACGTTGCAGTTCATTGCCCTAATGTCTTTAGCTTAAACATGAATCCGTTCCCAAGGGAATGCTTCACTGTAACGATTTACGTTTCCTTGGTTGTTTTTATTATACTGCAACGTTTTCCATGTCTGTAAGCCTGTCACTGGCATCGCACTAATTTATGTGAACTCTGCCTGCGAGAGAAAGAAGAAACAAAAAAGACCTGTCAATTATGTTCAGCCATAAAACCTCTCTGAGGGGCTCCAGCTGATCTTTATTGTCTTGGCAGAATTCACAGTGGGAGTGCAAAGATATTAAGTGTTGTTTATCTGGTCCTTTCCAAGTTTTTGATGATGATTGTTTTCAGTTCTTCCAGTTGCAGTTGCGTTAGATGTTGCATTTTTCCAAGAAGTTAAATTTCTCTTGCCGGGGCACTTTATTTCTCAGATGATTTATTTCTTTTCCTGTGAATCACTCAGAAGAAGGGTGGCAAAAATTGTCCCATAAATGTCACAAAGAGGCAAAAATGTAATAATGTTCAAGCAAGGCTTTGGCATAGAAATTTGGACATGGCATGTGTGTCTTTTTCTACTCTGAGAACTGTGGGAACATCCGAGCACCAGGCCCGAACTGAAGGCACAGACCTGAACAAGGTTGTTGGACAGGGACATGGACGGGTACAGGTGCCGCAGCATGATAAACGCCTCCCAGCCAAGTTGGTACATGAGCAGAACAATGCTGAGCTCTACTTGGCAACATGGTTCCTATGCAAAAGAGCGGCCAAACACTGTGATGGGGTGTACAACCATAATGTGGAAAATATTGCTTTGTGTTTCACCAGACTGTTTGACTCTTTTTACCCAGTAAAATGCTTATGATCAGTTTAATATTCCAAGCATGGTCTCAACTTTTCAAAATAAAAAAAGTTGCCATTCAGTCTTCCATTAACTTACTGTTTTTGAATTTACTATAGGGTGATCCAGGGCAGCCTGGGGAAACAGGACCCATGGTAAGTACAAACTTATCCCCAAGGATTGTAATTGATATGTAAAAATTTTAGCATTACCGTTAGCAAAGTGTTTAAAGGAATATTTTGTCTTGGAAATTAGTGTAGTGTAGTTTAGTTAGTGTACTTAGTGTAGTTTGGCAGAATCAACACAAATATATATGCTTTCGTATTTATCGGTAAATAAGAGGCTACAACCTGCAGCTCGTTAGCCTAGCTTAGCACGAAGATGTGATCTTAATCGAAGAAGCCAGGCTAATGCAACTGTAATGACAAGACTCCAGGAGGCTACTGCAGAAGGCCAAGAAATAGTCCAGCACATAAAATCCTTAAAAAACCTTAAAAAACCGCAATGTGTTTTATTTTTTTTTACTTAATAGTCCACCACAAAAAAACACTGCATTACTTTCAACTTTTACTTTTCTACAGAGTTTGTTCATTTAAGCCTTATGTTTTTGAACAGCAAAGCATGTGGCAGAAGGGATGCCACCACTTAGGATGTTTACGAGATATTCATAAGGTGGTTTATGGGTACTATGATGAATATTAATAACACGTTTTATGATCCCCTTCAAAAATGTATGTTTTCTTTTTACAAAACCAATTCTACAGTAGGGACAAGCTGTTCCAGTTAACAGCAACTGGATACTGTGTGTGGTGTTTAGCAAATAAAGCTTTGGATTAAAGTTTCCCCATAAAAGCTGCGTTGAACAGGTCCAGCCAAATTCCAGAGATAGTGAGGACGGAAAACGTGACACGCAAAAACACTTGGTGATGTCAGTCTTAGCAAGTGCATGGGAGAGTAAGTGAAGCTGACAGGGGAGGTGCTATCAAGCGCTTTAATATCTGACCTTTGACAGGGTCTGTGAGAAAATAAAGGTCAGTTAGGTTTAATTGGCAAAAAAAGACACATTGGCTAAAATCGCCAATTCTTCTTAGGCCATTTGACTTGCTGAAGGTTTCAGTTTCGTTGGCTTTGATTTTTACCACTTTGTACTCATTGCTGTGTAAGTTGCACGGTTTTGTTAGAAAATATATAATGTCACAAATGTAAAAATTGCAATAGATTTCCCAGCTGTCCCAGGTGTGTTCCCATAACTCTCTAGTGCTTACAAAAACCGCTCATGACAGCAGCTGGAGTAGTTCTCCAAAAGATGAATGGTGAATCCCATTCAAAATGAACTCCGAGGCCTCGAGCAGAGCTTTGAATAAAAAATAAGTGCTGCTTACTGTAATTGTTGAAATAGGGCATACTATTTCACGAGTACACACACAGCATGACACTAATGTACTTTTAACAAGGAAAAATTTCATCATTTGGAAATCAATCCCCCCCCTGTAAAGCAGCATGAGATGAGCATGTCCCAGAGGTTGTAAAAATATGTGACATGGCAGCTCAGACGTTTCAGGGCTTCTGTTTCCAGCCAGCAGTGGTTTTGATGCTGCTTTTGAGAGGAGGGAAGAAGCCAAGATAAGATAATGGATTAGAAAGTTTCTGTTAATGATCATTTGGGCTGTTAAATCTCTGAAGAGGGAATAAAAAGAAATTATCCATCCAGCACAACACCAATTCACACCCTTGATTGGCCTCAAAAAAACTCAATATGAATTAGCGAATAAGCAACGAGACCTTTGGGCTCCACTTTATGCAGCAAGCTGAAAGAAAAATCTTTGACCGGCACTTTTAGAGCTGTACGAGTCAACTCGAGGTAGAGAGTTTAAGGTCGGTCCTCAAAGAACTCCTGCTTCTCTTTTATGGTGCTCTATGAGCTAGCTCCCACTTGACACAGCTCAGTGTTTTTGATGTAGATGCTATTGTTAAAGAGGCAAAAGTAGATTCCAGAGTTTTCCAGCAGCCTTCCAGGACATATGGTGCTGGTTAGAAGGATTAGGCTCTTGTAAAGCAACAAGGAGGAGGGGAGAGAAGGGCAGATGAAGAAGAAAAAGAAGAAGAAGAAGGAAATATTTTCAGGACTCAATTCAAAAATCATCAGTGCCATGAGGTCTCTCTGGGGTAAATTAAGAGGGTCTTCAGTTCTCTAAAGGTGGCTCACGGCCTCGCACACAGTTTTCATTTAGAACTTAATTTGCTTAAAAAAGGCTAAATATGGAAACCAGTGGTGTACTGTATGCTGTGTTCCATCCCTGACTGAAAAAACATCCACCATCTGCTTTTTGGTGTTATTTCCAATTGTGCTCTAGAGGTTCTTTACCCCCCCTTCACATCTTACTCACAATGCACCAGTGACTCACCTTTTTTTTTTTTTTTAAATACACCAAAGCCATACATAAAGGGATCTAATTTATTTAATTTGCGTGTATCATGAGGACATACTTGTTATATTCTGGTGTCCTTAACTATAAGTTTCTTTTTAATGCGCAGCCAAACATAAGAAAACAGTGATGTGAGTGAATGCTCGATGGACTCAAACAATGTTGTGGCAAATGTCAACACCAACAGGCAAAATTTTTTTCTGTTGACTAAATCTGTTTGTTCTTAAAGGAAAATTCCTTTCTCTTTGTACAACCTCGGACTTATTTCTATAATTTTAGACAGTGTACTTGTAGACATCAGGGTTTTTGTTTTTGGTATGTTTATGTACGTGTGTATGTGTGTATGTTTATGAAGCGCACCAAGTCCTGTTAATACTTGAAAAAATGATCATATGCTTAAGACAGTGGAATAAAAAACACTAAATGCTCTTTACGTATATAAATAAATAGATAGATAGATGGACAAATATAGATATAGATATAAACATATAAAGGCAGAAATCTGTCTGTGAGTGCAAACTTCACCTCCTTGTGCCCTGCACTTCAGCCTCTTGTGGCTGAAAAGAGTATTACAACTACAAACACCTTAAAAAAATTATCCTGACAATTTATTTAGACCCATTTTTTTAGAAATGGTGTCGTGGTGGTGCTGTTGTAGGTTCAGGGTTCAGACTTGGCCTTTCTGCGCTAAGTTTCCATGTTCTCCCTGTGCCTGTGTGAGTTTCCTCCAAGGTTTTGTTGACAGCTCCCGTTTCCTCCCACAGTCCAGAGTCAGGTTAACTGGTTACTCTAAATTGCCCACAAGTGTGAATGTAAGTGTGAATGTTTTTTTGTCTCTACGTGTGAGTCCTGTGATGAACTGGCAGCCTATCCAGGGTGCACCCCACCACTCGCTCAGTGTCAGCTGGGAACACCTCCATGAGTGATGCTTCACCAATGCTAAAAAAAACAGTGCAAAAATTTAAAAGATTATCCAGGCAAAACCTTTTTCCTCCTGTTCTTAATTCCCAAAGACAGGAGAGAAAAATTTATATCATTCACAAAAAAAGGGATCACCAAAATGTTTTCTCTCCCCTCCAATGACTCACTGATTTAACTTCAAGATGCCTCAAATATCTTTTATATTTCAGAGTTGCTTCTTCAAATTTAAAATCCTAGGTTGACTGGGTGGCCTATATGTTGCATATTTTTTCTCACTGCTGCTTTGTTTACAGTGGTATAAACAGTAAAGCTAGTGCAATGGAAAGGTCTTACAAAATTTAAAGTCATGTACAGAGTTTAAATAAAGTACACATGTCCAAAAATCTGCACAGTGATGGTGGCGAGCACATTGTTATGCTAACCTCTAGCTACACTGGCCAAACTTAAGACAATAAGACCCAGACTGCAGAAAACATAATTTTTCTTTTAAAGCTCAAAGGGCCTTAATTTAATGTAAATAACACCATTATTTTGCAAAGCTTTTAAAAAATCTCATAAGTGAAGAAGGAACTTTGAACAGAGGTCCTTAAACGGCACTGCAAAGCTCCAACCATGTAGCTTTTCTGTGCTTTGATCAGCCAGAACATTTTTCTTGTAAATGCTGAAGGAGAAATGCACACTCTGGAAGTTCTTCAAGTGGCTGAGGGTCCAACAGCAGACTGCCTGTGGGAATTGACCTGGCAAGCGCCTCATTGTTTGTCATTTCCGAGACATGAATGAAAGCACCAAACATTCAGCGCTTTGTGTTTGTGCTCAGATGCTCGACTTCAATGGGCGTCCTGTTGATGTTGCACATTTGTGGATTCTTTTCTTTTATGGATGTCAAATGAGGCAGCAAAAGTGGGATATGCTTAGCGTGTGCTACCATGATAAATGCTTTTAGCTGAAATGAAATTGAGATTTGGATAAGTCTCATTTTAGATTGTCTAGCAACGTCAGAGCCCCAAAGTTGATGGCAAAAGAGCCAGGACCAAGATTTTCTCAAGGGCTCTTGACTCTTTTCTTTTGAAAAATCTCCTGTTCAGCCAGTAGCTCCTGAGTGCTCTCAGATGTAGCCAAGCTAATTAGCACTCAGGCGAGTGGCACATGCTCTCACATACCTAGGGGGTCATAAAGATGTTTACCAAACCCTTCTGAGGATAGCTAACAAAGGCTTTTAAGGGCAGGCAGGAGTAAAACCTTTTTCTTGGTTGGCTGGGATAATGGAAGTTGTTCATTGAGGTTTTTGTCATAAGTGCAGATGGAATGCACTATAAATGAGCTGCAACCGTGTGGGCCATATTTCTGCAAATGTGAGAACTTGTTGCTGCTGGACTTGTAAACGGGAAAGTTTTTGGGGCTTCAGTTACTTGGTGATTGCCTTGTTTAATCAACAAAAACTAAAAAAGATATGGAAAGATGGCGGCTGTTCTCAGAAAAGTGGTCATTATTATGGTCTTTATTAGCTAAGCCAAGGAGCTGTTGGTACTCTGGCCACAAGGTATAAGTTGGCCACCACCAATCTTCCAAATTTCTTCAAGAAAATTTGCACTGACAGTCAAATATTTCAGCCTGAGTAATTCCTCATTGGCTACTTTTGAATACAGTCACACAAGCTTCTCACTCATCAGGGGATCAGATGTTAGGGTTTGCCAGTTATACAGCACCAACATGTATAAAGCTTGGAAAGTTGTCGTTGTAGAGGGTTGGTGGTGCATACGGCCTGGCTTGTCTGGCCTTGACCCAACAGAGAGTGATGAGCCAAACAGCACCATTAACCATAGATCCTGAGCCGACAGTGAGAAAAATGTTGGCCAATATGAGGTGTCAGAACAGCCAAGCGTAAAAGTGTTGATGAACTGCTGTGGGTGCTGCAATAGTTCAGAGTCTAGTGAAGCCATCATGGAAGGAACTAACTTTCAGCTTGGTTTCTCATTTTAGTCATAAAGAAGTCTGGCTGTTTCTAGGCAGGTTCTAGTGGAGGAGGCTGAGGATCCAACATGGCCTCTGGTTTCACTGTGGTAAACGTCAGGTTCAAAATAGAAACCGTCCTCCCAGACTCATCTATCATTACATTCAGGGATGGGGCTCCTTTTTTGCCATGTCTAACTTATTAGCTTTCTAAGGCTTTCCAACTATTAGCCCATTTAGGTAATAAACCTCCTCATGTGTTAGACTGCAGACTGAGGATTTAGAACAGCAAAACGAGACAAGTTTTTACAGTCACTAAAAGAAATAAAGAAAGAGACCAACATGAAAGATAAAACCATGAAAGTTTTTGTTATTAATGGCTTCATAAGGGGATTTGTGTTTATGGTGAAACCCAGTGAAAAGGAGGCACAGAGTGAGTCGATTTTCCATCTTTGTTGAGAAGTAAAACAAGGGATTGATTGTGATTCGGCTCTGCCTGAAGGGTGTGTGCTCGCTGTATGAAAGCCTACCACAAATCTTGCCAGTCTCTCTCTGCTGTGGCTGCGTTGGCTTTGGAGATGATATTATTTAATCTGATATGGACTCCTTTTGTTCTGTTTTCTCTCCCACTCTCTGTCTCTCTTATTTATAGGGGCCACAGGGTCCGGAGGGGCAGAAGGTAAGTCCAGAAAATAATTTCTTGCTCCATTGACATTTCTCACTTTTCTTTTTAGATTAAATAAAATGAGATTCTCTGGCTTAGTTTCCACTGAATGACAGCAAGATTACATTTCACCCTGGAAAGGTGTTTTCTCTCCTCCTCTCTCTTCTTTTCATTCAACTCATCATGTAAACCCAAGGAGAATTCCTTTAGCAGTAGAATAATGTTTGGGATTTGATAGTAACTTTGCACAAGTTGCCAAATTACTGTTAAAAAAAAGGTGCTGGGTGTTGAAAATGTTTAAAGATTAGCGATACAGGGCCGCAGCCAGGGCAAGTAAATAGACAAGAGGAGAGCAAGAGCTTGAACAACATGAGGAAGGGGAGAAAAAGAGTGACAGAGAAGGAGGGAGATGGAGAACAGAGAACTTGGAGCTAAGTGCTGCGATACAGGCTGCGGGTCCCCGGCGGCGCTGATGTGGAGAACAGATGTAAGCCATATCCAGCCATCAGGTAGCTGCCAGTGTTTGTTCAGTGTAACCCAATCAGACACTTCCTGTCTGCGCTGTCATCTGTCGGCAAGGTCTCCCGTCGGCGTGGGAGGAGGGGAGGGGATGTGTGTGTGTGTGTGTGTGTCTGTGTGCGTGTGCATGCGTGTGTGCGTGTGTGTTTGTGTGGAGGGGTCAATGATGACACACCGCCGTGTTAATGACTCATAAGCCAGGCCCTGAGGCTACCCAATTAGATCTGCTGCTAGTGTGTAGTGCTGTGTTAAGCAGAGGGGGCCACCTCAACAGTTATTCAAGTTTCATCACCTAAGTGATTAATAAGGTGTCATTTCACGAAAAAAGTAGAGTGTGAATCATATATTTAAACTTAATCTAAGTTGGAACAATATATATTATTAAATTTCCCACCCTAATGTGATCCAGGCTGTGGTCTCCCTGATCCCAAGTTATATTTTGGATATATTAGAAAAGACCCAAGATTAATAAAAAACCCTTTTTTTTTCGTTGTTTTTCATTACTTTAAGTCTTGTTTCACACATCAGTGATACATGTATAAATAAGACCATGGCAACAGTAAGTCAGTTTTATTACAAAGCAGCAAAAACAGCCAACATAAGCAAACCACTGTGCAAGAGAGGTGGAGTTCATTAACACATGCTTGGTGCAACCTAGTCGGCTTTAAGTATGTGAAAGAAGCACACGCAGATGCACTGTAAGAGCTCCAGGACACATGAAGCCTCTTTGTTTCGTAACTCTCTCTTCTCTCACCTTTAAAGTTGACAGAATGATTCTAAACTCTCAGTCTTGACCTCTGCCTGTATCGTCCATAACTTAGAAGATTTGAAAAATATGACATGAAAAATTTATTCTGGCCTGGTTTTGTAAGATCAGCACACACAGGGGTGAACAGGCCGAAGTGTGGATATCAGCAACAGACAGGCCTGCTCAAAAGTGCTTGTAGGCTCGACCTTTGATGCCACTGAAGTTCTGTTAATGCGTAAAAATACTTCGTCATGTGTATATTTGACTTTCTGATCACCACAACTCTGCGGTGTGGTGCGCTTTTACTTTGTTTGTATGTAAAACACCGTGAAAGTGTTAAATACAGTGACACCTAAAGGACTTTGTGTTGATTTTTCAGGGATCATTCGGCCTTCCAGGTGTCCCAGGTGTTGACGGACAGAAGGTGAGGTTACTCATTTAATATAAGGACAAATATAGGAGAAATGCAAACAATTAATTTGATGGTACATATTTATATCCCTTTCTTTTCGGCTTTTCTTTATGGTAATTTTTTTTAGTGTGATCACGCTTTAAAACAGACTTTATAAACGATACCTTTACCCTTATTCAATTGTAAAATTTTATTTTACGGAGAGAAATGTGAAAAATCCAGATGATTTGTAAGGAAAATGTGATATCTCTTCATATTTTATTTAAAAAGACTCATATCACTTTCTTTTCAGGAAGAATATTTTAATGTTATATTGAGTAAAGGTTATATTGAGCAACATAAAAATGGTTCCTTGCTAAAAAAAACTTCATGTGAAAAAGTTCACAAAGCTAACCTCCGGCCACACCTGAAGAATTTTATCTTCAAAAGGCTTGCTTTAATGTACTTACAGTTTTCATTAGTCTTTGTGGCCATGCGTTGCACTTTTCATATTAGGGAAGTTCTGCTTTGCATTCTGACAATTTCAAACCAATATCCTAGAAGAAATCCCCTGAGCTGCATCTTCAAGTTAACCGCAAAGTACCGTTTCAAGCAGCCTGTGAATCTGCTCACACCCTCGGCTCTGTTCTGCATTTCATTCTCAAAGCGAATAAAGAAGACACAATGCAGGTGTTACACTTTAGGATAAAAATGGAGAACCATATTTATTCCAGAGCAAACAAAGGCACAAGTGGAGAGAATTAATGGGGAGATGATGTGAGAGGCGCCATCTTTTAAATCTCAAGCATGCATTTAAAAAGTTATAACTGGAGAGGTATGCATGGCTGTAATAGGAACCAGAGTAAAGAAGTTTCATTTCAGAGTGAAAGCCATACCGACTCTGGAGACAGCAAAAGCTGAAGGCCTAATTCCATACTTGTGTAAGGATTGGGGTTTGCCAGCACCCATGAAATAGAAGTCCAGTGCTGTGCAATGCACTTATAAAAGAGAATCCGTTATGGTATGTGACTGTCACTCATGCAGAAAGTGAAAGTGTGAGGCAGTACAGGCTGCTCTGACTGACACACATCATATTGATGTGACACGAATGTGCACTGATACAAACCTTATCAGCTTTAATTAAGGAGTTTTTAATCAAGCTCAACCTCATTATTATGGCAATCTACTGTATCATTATCATTATATTAAAGACTCCCATATGTGGGCTGATAAATGACATGAGGTTCCAGCATTTATGAGGAGTTTCACCACTTTCACCACCACTACGGGATACTCCCAAAAACACAGATCATACACACAGACATTCCCAAAGTGCGTCATTAAAAACAAAGCATCATGGGAAAAATTAAAAGAATGCTTATTGCCAAAATGAAATAAAAAAGGTACATACTGACATGTTTTTAAATTTAAATAATCACTTGCTTTATGTTCCATCCTGGTTGCATTAATCAGTATCATTTCGTCAAAGCTGTTTCTCTGGATTGAGGAATAGCTGCTCTTCTAATGATGTGGTAGCTTTGCAGAGATCAGGAGGTTAATTATTTCTGGCAACTGACTGACTGAGGTTGGTTTCTCAGTGAGTGCCGCGGAGAGCAGGGCTTCAGACTCACACTAACAGCGACCTGGCATTCGTCAGATGGACTTGGCTTTCTTCTTTAGCTCATGGTCAGAACCAAACGAGAGATAATTAAGCTTTTAATCAGCTTGTTTATCCTCTCTACTTTCAACCCTTAGTCTGCGGTTTATATATTCAATTTTTTAACTTTATTTAGATTTTTTTCAGTCTCAGTTGTAACATATGGAGTGTCCATTCCTTGCAGTATACTAAAATACTAATCTGTTCTATCTACTGCTCCGTTATCAGCTATGCTGCAAATGTGTAACACCTGTGCAGTGACGACACAAACTTAACCTCAGTTAAGGTTAGAGGTTATCTCAGCAGCACAAAAAAATCTCAAGATTACCTGAAGTCATAGTTCAAACTGCTGAAAAAACACACTGAATGCAGCCACTGTGTGTGTGTTATGCTGTCCATAGGGGGATGTTGGCATCCCAGGACTGGACGGTGTCCCTGGAGCAAAGGTCTGATGCACATGTTATATGTGCTCATTTTTGTAAATTCATGGTGCTCACCTTTTTTATTTTGATTGTTTTGAAGTAATTTAGAGTTTTTCATTATTTCCCATCAAAGGAACATTCACTTCTTTTTAATTTGTGAACACTTTTGTCATTTTTCAACATGTTTTTTGAACTTTTCTGCCATATTTTACATTGTAATTAATTTCTGTCATTTTTATTCATTCTTCCTGGAAAAAACACATACGTTTATATATTCATTCATTCATCTGTGTTGAATATGATGTTTACATGATCTGTATTTGTAAAACTTTTAGGAAGAATATGATACTTTTGCAGCAGACATCCACTATAGATTTGTAGTTAAATTTGATAATGTTACAAATATAAAATTTTGAATTTACTGAAATTGGATTTAAATAAGACTGTTAATATTGACAACTTTCAGAAATGACTGTGCAAAATCTGTTATCCCTGTCTGGGGAAAAAGCAGCCATAACACAAGAGACTTTCTATAATCTAACATGAATTTAACCCCAGATACAATCTGACCCTTGGTGGCTGCAGTAATTCCCCAACTGAAACCAACTCCCCTCAGAGCTTTTCTGACTTTAATACTCTGCTTTCTTTTCCGACAGGGTGAAATGGGAGAGCGAGGTGAAAAGGTAAAGTGTTAATTCAGATCACCAAACATTATTGTCAGCATCGCTCTTAATATCACACCATGTGTTCCAGCAGTCGTCATGATAAAACGAATGCAGCTCTGTTTCACACAGCTCAGGTTTTTTTTTTTCCCAAGGTGACTCCCCTAAGAGATTTGGCCATCAGTGAGTCAGTGAGTCACAAAATTGAACCTGGTTTCTCCAACAAGGCCTTGGAGGAGAGCAAAAAAGCTGAACCCACACAATGGCCTCAATGAGGAAAAGCAGCCGTCTTCTCTCCATTTCCCCAATTCTAATGATGCCTTTATGCGCTGTTGTTGGATAGCAGTGGGTGGGAGGTGTGAGCACTCACCGAGTCGAGAGGAAGACAAGCTGGGGAGGGGGTCGATGACTCAGAGTTCTTCATCGACCACAGAAGTGGCCTTCAGGCTGTTGTTCTCAGTTGCTGTTCTGAGTTTTTCTTCAAATCAAACATATTCCCCAACACACCTGATTCACGAACAATGATGCTGTGCGGGCACATAGACAATCTCCTAGCAACCGGCACACGAAGCATCATGGGTGCCCTGTGGAAAATTAGCCAGATGCAAATAATAGCTCAATACTAGGTGCATCTAAAGGAAACTGCTTTGACAGGATTTAGGAGAGTTGGAAGCAAAGAGTCGAAAAAGGTGGATCGGATCATGCGTTTGTGTTTGGGAGAAGCTGTCTTATCTTTATGACTTTGAATTTTGTCCCATAATCTTTACTTAAAACCAGACAGTCTAACACATTTTAGCCTATAAAATGAAGCTACATTGTCACTCCTGGCCCTTCTCATGGATGGAGTGTCTAGCAGCCTAATCAAAGAGTGATGTTCCCTTCGTAGACTTTCATTTGATGGGGTTTATGAGAGAAAGGGAAAGGTATCCATTATTTAAAAAAATGGAGATAATAATGTTATAGTGGCTTCCATTTGAACTAGGAAGTCATAATTTTTAAGTTCCTGGTTGAAAATGTCAATTGGGAAATTCCCAGGAGTTGGATTTCCAGCTCAGAAAGTCAGGAGAAACTCACCAACCCCAACATCAAAATCCAAGATGGCTGCTCAGAGTGCCAACAGTAGCTGTAGTGTTATAGTGTTTATTAGAACTCCTGTCTTATTTGTGTCTCATTAAATCAGTTGTAAACTCAGTGCTGCCCAACTTCTGTGGACATGTTGCCATGGTAAATATACGCACAAATACAATCAACTGGCATTGCTAATAATGGCTAACCTTTAGAGCAAAGCCCTCCTCTCCCACCCTGCTAAAGCTCGGTTTTCCAACTAGTTCTACTTGAATGCAGTCAATTTGGGTGTGACGTCATTCCCAGCTCAGACTTCCGAGGTAAATGGATTACAGCTTTAGAAACAACTCAGACAAAATAAACACTTGCTGCGCCAGAATATGTTTAATAATAGTTTTATTTCCAATCTTTTTAATCACGTCCATCCACCTCTGACGTATCCTGTAACCCTCGGGTTCGGAATCACAGCTCTCAAATACAGTTAAAGTTTTTATTTTAAGAGGAGCCAGATCTGTTAACATAAACTGCTGTTTCTCTGGCTTTGTTTTTAAGCTAAAGAGCCAGCAGTCAAATTCAAGACAGCAATTTTTTTTAATTGTGACTCAGTGCTAGTAGTCATTTCAACTTTAACTTCTCATTGATAAATGACAATGCATCCAAACAGGCTGCTTGATGTCAAGCATAGTGACTGGTGTAGTAAATACCTTTTTAATATTCTCCACAAGGACACAACCTTTGATTTCTAGTCCTTAGGGTAGCTTTTCCTTGTATGACTCACAATCTATTATACTGTAATTCATTTAATGCAGAAAAAAATGTGAATTTATCAAAAGCGAATTGATGAGCCTCCTGCCAAACACAGCACTGAAATCCACTCCAAAAGCCTGTGAAGTCTTATTTAGAGAGGAGCCAAATATTTTAACATAAACTGTTGTATTTGGCGTCGGTTACTAACTAAAGAGCCAGCAGGCACATTGAAGAAAACAATGCTAGCCTCTAACAGACAAACTGATTGTTTGAGAAGGACGGGGCCTGTTTCTGCTCTGGCTCAGTCTCCTGATGTTCTAACACTATGAGGATCCTCCGCAAGGACGCAACCCTTTATTTCAAAGGCTTGTGTTTGCCATTTTTTAAATTACTGGAACATTTAAGTATATTTTTTTTTAATATAAAATCAACAGGGTTTTGTTGCTGTGACAAATGATCCATCATCAAGAGTCAATGACACTCGACAGGCACACAAAGGCGCTGTGGTTGTTTTAGCTAATTGCTAATGTTAGCATGCTAACATGTTCACAGGAACAATACAAACATGCCAATGTTAAACAGGTAGTATGCTTACAGTTTTCATCTTCTTTATTTAGCTTGTTAGCATACTAATTAGCTCTACAGCTGAGCTTGATGGCCTTAGTGTTTAAAACTGCAGTTTTTGACCATAAGTGACAAACTGAAATGAGAAGTGTTGACCTGGTGCTGATTCCAGATAAAAAAGTTAAGGATTGCAAACTTACTCAATATAATATTCCATTCAACATAAATCTTTGTTCCACAAAGCATGACCACAAATATCAGCGTCATGATGGTAGTTAAGGAAAAGTCATATATTGAAAGATTTCTGTCTGCAATAAAAAGGTGGATGAAAATGCCATCCATAGAGTCATGCCACCAGCATGGCTAAAAAACAGCACTGACATAAAACTTTTTTTACACAGCTAGGCTGCAAAAATCGTGAATTCAGAAGTGGAGTTCTTTACAGTTGATGCCAAGAGTTTAAGACCTCTCACAACGCCCCACTGAGAGAATTACGTCACCTGAGCTCAGTCATATTTGAAACATGTGTGATGACTCTGTTAGTGACCAAAGTGACTTCAACATGCAGCACTAGGCTTTTCCCCAAGCATCCATTACATTGTTTTACAGTCAATCAGAGAAAAAAGAGTTGTCAAAGTCCTACTGTGTGTTATTCATGTTTACACAATCTGCCAATCACATTTAAAGTATTTCTTTTAGACTTTTTAAGTGTTAGCAGTGTAATTTTTCAGCATTGACACTTTTTACGATCAATAGACTGAATCTGAGTGTTTGTGTGTTTTCATCATAGGGCGATATGGGTGAAGACGGACCGAAAGGTGATATGGGAGAGAAGGTACGTAAATTCCCCTTTACCTTTCATTCTCTTGGAACTTGCACAGAGAAACAGCGGGGTCGGGTCGTGACTGGAGTGCATTAAAAAAAGTTAATGTTAGCCATCTGAGAGGAGATCTGTGGAGAACAGAACAGTTACTGAGGTCAAGTGCCATCAGCTGCAGTCAAGGCTGCGCAACAGCAATCATCCTGGCATTTGATGCATCCTTTGTGCTTAATGTGGACTTAATTGCTATGCTGTGCTGACGCTACATTTTCTGGTTGGATGGCCCCTGCATTAATTTGGGACCATTTATCATCAAGACAGCTTGTCAAGTTGGGATCCATTTTCCAACAAAAGGCAGAGCTGAGTGGAGCAGATTGTTCCGAGCGAAAGTAATAGATTCATGTTTCTGTCCAAAAAGCTTTTGTTTTCTGGAAAAGTTATTTTTTTGTTTTGTTTCATCTTAGCACACTGATACCATGTCCAGAGGCAGATTATGCATCCTCTCCAAGACTTCACGCTGCTTTTGCTGTTATTATTTTGTTAAAGGAGCATTTATGAAAATGGGTCCCAGTCTCATTTGTATTGGGTGACCTCATGACAAAATTTGGGCCTCTTTACATTTCAGAAACAATTATGGATTGGAATAAACACTTCTTTGAAAAAGTGGACTCAGCTTCTCATCAGGGCCGTACAAAAATTACTCACACTTCTGGGAAGAGATAAAACTTCTTCCTACAGTTGCCAGAAATGGTAACACAGTTGCTAAGAACAGAGAGCAGACACAAAATACTGTATTTTTTATTCAGCGGAGATGCTGCCTTCTGCTAGAAAACTGAGTTATAAAAAGTATAAAAAACAAAATATAACCGATAGACCAGCATCGAAGTAGAAGCAGTGCTCTCAAAATGTCACTGCCAATTTATTGCTGTTCAGCAGAGAACAACTTTGATAACTTCTCACTTTATGGGTACTCCGGTTTTTAAAAGACTGCCAAACACGGCTGCCAAGAAAGACACCGTTTGAGGGAAACAGATGCAGGATATCATCTGTGGAAAATGAGTGAACAAAAAGGAAAGTGAGGGGCGATAAAACTTTGCGGCTCGAGCACTGCTTTGATCTGGTCTACCTTAATGCAGTAAAAGCGAAAAAATGGATTTTGGCTGCAGGAGCCAAAAAAAAAAGAAATACCATAGGAATTCAGACTACTGTAGCCAGTCACCTGCTATTCGTTCTTCAAGAGCTATTCATGTTTTTTACAATAAAAAGAGACAGAAAGTAGTGTAAAACCTGGAAATAGTGAGGATTTTTTTCGCTCGTATGGATAGGATTACCTCATCCTGTCAGGCTGTCAATGTCAGGTGCAAGCGTTTTTGGACACAGCGCACATGTGGCAGGAATGATTGCTTTTTCAATCAAGATATAACTCAATATACATCCAGATGAGTTTAACATATGTCAGACACACCAAGGATTGATTGATATTTCAGTGCGAGTGAAAAAGTATGTAATGCATGCATATGTACATTCACACTGAGACTCCTGTCATCAGAGTTATGTGTCTGATCAATTGCTCTTTCCTGATATTATCGTTTCGCCAGTGAGGGAGGAAACCAGAGAATAGAGGGGGGGGACAGATGAGGGGAGGAAAGAACATCTTTGGTCATCCATACTGAAGATGCCAAAGTTAACAATACACAGCACGCACTGCGGGAAAAAATGTGGTAACTCGGGGTGAGAGGTGAGGCAGCGAAAGTTGTGGTATGGCGAGCAGGGAGACCTCAGGGAGTGCAGAGCAGGGAGAGAAATGGCAGTGCAAGCAGACGGTCAGGGCTTTGCACACAAAAGGGAGACTGTTTTGACTGCGGGGGATCCGCAGAGTGTGGAAGAGACTAAATGACAGGACTTGCAGTAGAAACTCTACTACATGCATGCTCACTCCTGCACGCCAATAGGAAATTTGCACACGCAAAATCTTTCACAACTTGAACGACACAATCTGTTCCCGTCTGGATCATGATCGGCAAAACTGTGAAGTTTCATGCTTCAGATGAGACGCCTGCTGTGTAACACTGTTTATTAACTGGATGTTCTGAGGATTAGTTGTCAATGATAGAAGTCAGTTCTTTTAGTGTAGTTATATGAAAAGTCTTGAATTTAAGATTTTATTAGGTCAAAGTACATAAATATTATCTGGAAAATGCATTTATGTGTCAAACTTAAAAGTAATCATTATGCATTATATTATCTTGTACTATAGGGCTCCCGTCCCATGTTAAGTGTTTGCCAATTTGTTAGACTAGACTAGATCGACATTTTCAGAAAAAAGCTTACTGGCTTTAAAGCAAAGAGTTGGATGAGAACTTTAATATTGCTGTCAATTGCTATCAATTATTACAATTTGCCCATTTTACCATTGACTTTGAACCCTAACTATTTCTTGGCCAGGACCAGCAACCTTCTGATGTTGCTTGGCAGCTGGCCCTGGCCAAGAAATAATTCGATCCATAAGCAAAAAAAAGTCTTGATCAGTTTGTTAGAGGGGCTCAACATAAGGGCAGCTTATAGTGTAACCTGTTATAATGCGTAATATTTTAATAGAAATCATATTTTGAGGGTACAATTTTGTTCTGCAAAGTTAACCAGTTATTTTTGCATTTAAATAAATGGAGTGAAGTTTAAAGCAGCAAGTGGAGTCATAATTGTGCAAGCAGAGACACATGTAACACCAAGAATTGGACCCAGATGCAGACACTGGGGCAAAGCTGGTGCAGTTCAGTGGTTTTAATAAACAAAATACAAATGAACAAAGGCTTAAAGCTGGCGAAACTCAGTTCCAAATAAAGCAGTCCAAAACAGGTATACTGAACCAAAAGCGCAGGTAGGTACCAAAGACAAAACAACAGGCAAAGGTTTGAACAGTGGGAAAGCAGGCAGAGGCAAAGAATAAAACATAAAATTTTGGAAATCGAAACATGAAAATACAAGACAAGAAATAAACTGATGAATAAATAACTGATGAGCAACAGGTGACAAAGAAAACTGTCAGACAAAGACACAAAGGCAGAAAGTAACAAAAGAAGCGTGAGGAGAAACCATCTACCAAAACAAAACAGGAAATATCTCAAATTAAAGCCTTAACCATGATAAGTTACACATGTTAAAACCGAACAGTATTGAAGTAAATGTACTTTGATACTTTCCACCACTCTTTATAGTCGACATTTATGTAACACATTACCTGCTGTGTTCCTTTCATAAGCAGTCATCAACTGCAAGGAGAAATGTTTCCAGCAGCCTCTGCATATCCATCTCTGGCCTCATTTAAAACAAATCATTACCACAGTTAAAAGCTTTAGTTCTAAACCATTTACTCCTGATGCGTTTTGCCTAAGTATTTAACTAGCTGTGAAATTAACTGTGACTCTTCATGTTGAAAAGGACGGACCTCGGAGATAGGAAAAAAGGTTTTTTAAAAAAAAAAAAACCTGAGTAAACTTTTCTCTTGGTTTTGGGAACTTCCAGGCTGTGAGCGCTTGGCTCTGGTTGGTGTGGCACAGTGGTTGGTGTAAATTTTGAATCCTCAGATCCGGTCCAAGCTCTTGTGAACTGGCTGCGTTTCAGCTGTTGGCAGCTCCTTTTTTCTGCCCTGGGAGCCAGTCATCATCTTAGTCGCCTTACGTGTGTTCTAACTCAGCGACTGAGGTCGATATTCAGCTGAGGCCGCTCAATTTGGTCATCTCTGCTAATGACCGTAATATGAAGAAGGAGTCATGCTTTGAGGCCTGTGGTGACATTTAATGGCACTAGTCTGTCACAACTCTGCCTGGGCTTCATTTCTCTCTGATTAATCCTTCACATCTCATTCGCCCTCACTAAGGCAAACAGCTGGAAAATGGTTGGATCTACTAAGTATACGTTATGAGATCTTCAAGCTATTATCTTTAAAAGGCAACATGCAGCAACAGCTCTGGGTGCCTATAATGAAGTGGAGCTGTGGTGACAGCTCCCCAACCTGCCCTGCTCTGTGGTTAAATCACAGGCTGTAGCCTCACCATGGTAATTGGCCCAATTGGGACATTTCAGCACTCGGTGCCACACCTCAGCTCACCTCCCAACTCCACCACTTTTTCCATCTCATAGTACTTCATCTTGGATAGCTCCTTGTGAAAACTCTCACTTTTTTGGGCTCGGTGACACTTGTGCTCGGCCTGTCGTGGCAGAAAACGTCAATATGGCTTATCACTTCTGCGGCAAGGGAATGGGGTGTTAATTACATGCAAAGCACCCTCTGATACTTGTTTTCACATGGGCGGCTTTTTGATTAAAAGTGTGCGAACAGTGTTGTAAATTCTTATTTTCACAATTTTAGCTCCTGATGGTCTCATTCTGTTGAGATTATTAACAGGGAAAAAGTTAATTATGCTTAAATATAGTTCATTGCCATATTACGAGCAAAGCAGTGAACTTTTGTAGTTTTTTCTTTATTTTTGTAAGTTGTAACAATTAAGTACAGATGTGAGGCATTCTTGTATACCCATCCCTGCCAAAAAGCAACAGGTGTAAACCAGCACCGACTTTGATGTTTGTTTTGTTGAAACAATTATTCAATCAAGACGCAAAAAAAGTCAGAATAATTGGCCCCTGTATAAAGTTTTCCCTTTTATTATAATTTTTGGGTCTACCACAACATAACATCCATGTTGTTTCTTAAGCATTTGACCAAAAACATTTTCACTTCATCATGTAAAATCATGTAAAAGCCTTTCATTTGTCTTCTATACTCTTATATGTGGAGCCTGTTTACACAAGTTCCTTCTCTTAGATCTGTATCTATATCCTCAATAAAATATATACATAAAAAAACATAAAAACATAGAGCTGATAAGTTTGAAGATAGAGATGGAGGCAGCCTTAGATATGCAACAAAGCCCAACTGTAAACAGTAACACAGTTTATTGTCTGCAAAAAAAATGGCGCAATTAAACATGCCTTGTGTGCTATGCATCATAATGACTCCCATAAAAAGCTGAGGGCGAAAGGCATTCCTTCAGCAACTTCTGAGGGCAAGGCGTATGTGTAGAGAAACCACAGCATCCACAGATCCAGTCTCCTTCTCCCCGCTCCTTTTTCCCACCAACCGCCCATAATTACGCTTATTGGCCCCTTGTTTTATGTATGTTTTTACTATACACTGCAGTAATGCAGGCCATAGGAAAGGGGATCTGGATACCTGAATGACTCTGCAGGAAAAATGTGATATAAGCAGCTCTGCCTCCTTCTCATTCAATACCTCACCTGAAGAGAAACAATGGAAAAGGGTTGACAGTATATCCATCAAGCCCCCAGCCTCCTACACTGCTGCAGATTTCTTCTGTATCGTGTTAGATTTCATGTCATCACCAGCGTGCAGCTGCACTCTGACAGTGTAAAAACAATGAAATGATTCCCAGCACCATAGTTATAAAACGCTGTCTCACGCTTTAGTACAAAGGTGCATTTTGTCTAAGGGTTGCTCAGAAAAGCAGACTTTGTTCTCTCTAATTGGATTTTTATCCAACTTTCTCCAGCAGCAGTTGCTACATTGTGTTACAGAATTATTTGGTAAAAGGACTTTTTGCCTATTTTGTTGTTATTCCACAGTAATGCTTCTTCCTGTTGTGACCTTACAGAAAGCTTCATTGTGTCTTCAAAAAAAACTCTGTCACTTTTAGACAATTTGCCATGTTAATTTTTTTTTTTTTGTCTATTATTTCTTAGGGAGATGCAGGCTCCTCTGCAGCAGGCATCAAGGTGAGCGCTAAGCTAATGCTAACACTTTTTCAGTATCTATGTCTTGATGCTTATC
The DNA here is from genome assembly GCA_029814665.1 of Acanthurus lineatus. NCBI lineage: Eukaryota > Metazoa > Chordata > Actinopteri > Acanthuriformes > Acanthuridae > Acanthurus > Acanthurus lineatus. The sequence goes on from JAPZDV010000016.1 coordinate 6,945,340, forward strand.
AGGGTTTAGTTGCACCAGCTGCTTGCAGGTTCAGACTTTCTACAAAGTGCTTTATATGTCATGAAGGTTTGCAACACATAACCTAACAAGTTCCAGTACAAAGGATTGTTGAAACCACAGAAAAATTTCTCCGCAAATTGACTTTCAAGTGCAACTGTTATCCTGACTAACTAAACCAACCCCAAAGTACCATTAGGTTGCAAATATTCAAACCATTTAGGGTGAAAAGGAAGAATAAAGTCAAATTATCTGATCTGACACTTGATCAAAGGCTTCGTTCACACTGCTAGCCCGCTAGCCCTAATTCTTAATACTGATTTATTGATCGCATGAAATTTTTTATTTGACTTTGTATATTTCTTTTTAAATGTGGCCTATTTGAGATTTCTGTGCGAACTAGTTATGGTCCTCAGCTGACCCGCAAAAGAACAATAACAAAGATGTCACACGCAGCACTTTGTTGTCAGGAAGTAAACAAAGATGGAACTGAAGTCAGCAGTTTCAGTTTCATTAGCAAGTTACTGTTCAGTGGAAGCCAGTGAAATCATGAGCAGATGATAACAAGGATGAAGAAGGAGAGGGAGCCAATTTTTTAATTGTGGCTTTTTTGTGGAGCGATGTCTGATCCAGTGGTGGTTGGACTGTGACGTGAATGGCTTTACAGAAACAGATTTCATCCAAAGTTTTCAGGACGTCGAGGGACACTTTAAACTAGATCTGTCAGCGCCTCTCAAAACGTTTCGCAGCAAGACGCTTAGCGAGATGAAAGTCACCCAAAGTTCTGACACGACGATCCCGAGACGAGACACGTTGCAAAACATCAGATCTGCATCTGATTTGAACCACATATAAAAGTGACCCCAAACCAGAATTTCAAAGCACAGAGTCCATGTGATTTGTGCTGTTCACACTGTCATGTCAAAAACAGATCTGCCTGCATGACTTGATCTGCCAGCTGTTTAACACTGTTGGAAACTCTACATCTCCAGAAAACCTTGATATACATCAAATTACAAAACATGCCGACCATGTTTGCCCAAATGACACGAGGTAGGTTAAGCTAACATGAATTCAATCATGACATAGAGATACTTACTCCAAGAATTTAAGATCTAAAAACACAAAGTAAGCCTTGGATTTATAAACAGCTGGTGCAACCACCACCATCCAGAAATGAAACAGTTGATGAGAAAACTCTTTGCATGTATTTCAGGGTGAACCCGGAGAGCCTGGACGCAGTGGACAAAAGGTAATAATTGTTCTTTGCAGATTTATGTTTGACTCAAGGTAGATAGATAGTAGAGCATAAATAGAATTAGTTTAAAGTCTTATGTATATTGTTTACTCATACTTTATTGAGTATATAATGTTTTCTAGGTTCACATGTTGGTGTCTATATTGATATGCAGTAATACAGTTATCAGCAGACTTTTAGGAGCTGGATGAACGTATGTCTTTGTTTTCCATCACTGTGAACATGTTGTAATGAGATAAATGTAGAAGGTGAAGCTCTTGTCTTTTGTGAAAGATGAATTTTGAATTAGGACATTCCTAACTCAGTTGAGCCTCACTGTTTAAAGTGTAATGAGACTGGTTGTTCATGGGAGGGGGGTGGTCACTGAGCATAACCTGACACTTTAATGTGAACCTCAGTGCATCACAGTGCTTCAACTCATTTTACATTTACTTTGGCTTGATACTTGTTTTAAGCCGGTGTTGGGTCCCAGATATCACACTTTCATGCTGGATGCACTAAATCTCTTAGATGTTTTTTGCTTTGTTTTATTTAAACCTGTACTTGAGAGTCTGAAACCACCAGGTTTCAGGATCAGTCCAGCTACACAGGTTTTTGTTGTTAGCATCGTTTGCTGGTTGGTTGTTGTGACCTCTCTCTCCTTTTAGAGAATTTATTGTGTTTACATGCTGTCTGAGCCAGCAAAGGAAATCAGAAGAAGGTTTTTAAAGAAACAGTTGCTGATGAGAAACTAATAAAAACAAGCATGCAGCAGAAGAGGAGCTATTTTTCTGCTAAATAAAAAACATTTTTGGTTCTTGACCAGACTGCTGCCAAGATTGCTCCATCTAATTACATTTTAATCCCAAGTGCTGCACCCCATTAATCTCCCCTCTCTTTTCTCTGTTTGGATGAACTGGTTCCATACAGACAGAAGGGCTTTTAGCAAAATGTCTTTTTTTTCCCCTGCTGAGCTGCAAAGAAAATACTTGTGGCTTAACTATTTTTTGGGGCTGTTTTATCTTATCTCTCATTTTACAGCCATGCTGCTTGTGCTGACACACTTACAATTTGTATTTCTCATCAAAAAGGCGACTACAGCATTGCTTTGTTGTTTCTCCTTTAATTGCTAGCATTGGATGGCAATCAACTGTCGGTGAAGTAGTAGTCCACAAGAAAGACTAGCTTTATTAGCACAACGGTAATTTACGGCCTCTCTGATCCCCGGAGTGCCATTACAGTTGATCTTTTTCGTGCCGTGCTAATCATTTCTTTTCATATGCCATAAATACAATGGTCTTAATAGAGCGCTAAATTATCCAGAGTCAGAAATTTTGTCTCAGAGAGGCGTCATGTGGGACTCGACCTCTGATTTTTCCAGCGTTGAATCAAAACTCAAACTTGCATGTAATGAGAGTCTAGAGTTCTCGACTTGACAATGACCTGACCTTGGTAAACGAAGAAATAGGCCAACTCTTGACTTCAGGCTCTGCCAAACACTAATGACCTTGAAGCCACGGCAGCTCTCTCAAACAGCTTTTGCAACTTTAATCCAAAGGATCTGACAGTTGTTTCTTCCAGAAACCAGCACTTTTCACACCTGCCCAAAGCAATAAAACCATAAAAAATAAAATTCCGTTGCACTCTATGAAGGGTTGAGTGTTATAACAAGCACTAATCACGCCGTCAAGCCATGGCTGCATGAGTGGATTTGAAAGTGCATGTGCAGTAACTTCTGCTAGTGCTTAGTGCAAGCAAATGACAGTCAACATACACTTAACAGACAGCAAGCTACCTCTCAGTTATGACAGCTTGAAAAGCCAGCAAAGACGCAATTAGAAAATAAAGGTTAGGTAACGCTTATAGAACCCCAAAGAGCCTACAAATGTGGCTTGACTCAGCTTAGCTTGGCTTGGCTGTAACATGTCACACTCTTCTTGTGTAGGGAGAGCCAGGACTTCCAGGGCTGCCTGGACTCCCAGGGATAAAGGTAAATGCTTTGCTGTTTTTGTCCCCAATCATTCCCCCAGTGTTGTCCCTGTCCATCCCCTTCAGCCCATCTGTATCAGAGTTCAGAGCGAAACTCAGTGACCCATCGTCATGCCTCATGTATGGCACATTCAGATCTTGCTTTTCCTGCTGTGTGGGATTTGTACCTACTTCCATCTGCTTGTGTGGAAAAGGCACAGTCAGACCTGTGCATTCAGTGCGATGAAAAGTAAAGAGCTCAAACAAGCTGTCAAGAACGAACAGTCGCTTTTGCTTTTGATCTGAACTTGCAAGAAGTCAGAAAGAAAACTGTCTCATTATGGTTTTTGGATACTGTAGAGGTTTATGAATTAATGATTGGAATGCCTCATCCCTGAAAACAACTTCAGCCTACTTCCTGGAAGTGGCATCAAGAAAATCAGCGCAAAATGTGTCAAAACTACTGCCTGTAAAGGAGAGAAAGTTTGATTCTTATTTGATTATTTAGGATTTTTCAAACTAGGCTTCCTTTGTTTAAGTTAGAAAGTGCTTGCTTTTTTAAAAAATATATTAAAGGACAAAGAGCAGATGGTGAACCTCATACACAAAAGGCACATAACTGAAGAATAACGAGCACCTCAACGTATCTCAGGATCATTAGCTTGAAATAAAACACGTGAATGCAAGGAATGCTCACACAGGCATGATGAGATGATGCTTGTTTCTGCTTTGGTTTTGTTTTTCTCCTTTTGTGTGTACGTAATGTGCTGGCCTTGTAAAAAAGCCCTTTCATTTTACATTTTATATACTCCTGTTTTTACTTAACAGGCCTGAATGCTTGATGGATTCTAACAATATTTTGCTAACGTAGCACTCGCGGTTTCTGAGCTTGGCTTGCACTTTGTTCTGCTCCGCATTCCTGACTATTGTGTCCAAATCAGAGTTTAAAAGTTTGAGAAGCAGGTGTCCATTACCTCGCCAAAAAGGCCTCCAGCATGTCTAAACTGCTATATGTGAGAACTCTGGTTGCAGATGTTGAGGTAATCTATTCCAATTAAGTTATTTCACAATCAAATGTAATTTACATCAAATCAAATCAAGAATCACACCTCGTTCTGGGAGCTCACTCCACATGAGTGAAAGTGCAAATGCAAAAATGATGAAGCTTCTTTATGAGCGGCAGAGAAGTTGTTTTTTTGCACACACTCGAACAGAACACTTATGTGTGCCCTGATGAGTGTCTAACAAGGTCAGTCCTAACGTCTATTAAGGCTCATAAGAGGGAGTCATTAATGGATGTGAAACCAGGGGATAAATTAACAAGCCACTGTTAATTTTGTCTGTGTGTGTGAGTGTGTGCTTGTGATTCATGCATGTGTGTCTGTGTGCATGGGAAAGTGTGCGAGCCCCGAGTGCATATGTGCATGCCTGTCGTTTTGAATATGTTTGGCCATGCATCTTGTGTATGTGTTTAGCCCTCATTAGCGGCGGGTGGAGGTAGTGCTACACCAAGAATGCCCTGTGGAAAAATGAGTAATATTTGCAGGGGTATTTTTTCAGGGTGAGCCAGGATTCCTCGGCCCCCAAGGAGAGCCAGGGCTTCCAGGACTCCCAGGAACTAAGGTGGGGTGACTTGAGCTTTGCATAGCGTTCTTGTTTGTCACAGCATGAGAGGTATTTTCTGCTCAGAGTGACACAGTGTGTATTTCATGTCAATGACATTGAGTTGCAGCAGCTCTGGTAGATTTTTATCACATCTCGTCAGTGTAATTGTCATTGAAATTAATAATTCTTCTAGATTTATGATCTCGTTATCCATTATTATCACTTTACCCAGGCGATTAAACCTCCTTTTCTTCAAAATGTCACCAGGAGGTGGTCAGAATGAGCTAATCCTCGCCTCCTCCTTTGAGTCTTGACATTATCACACCGTGGAGCCAGCAGCGATAATCCAGACACACAAGAATTAATGTTGGCATTGTCCTTTTGCTTCAAGATGTTTGCAGTGCATTGATAATCAAGATGTATTAGCCCTGCATTGTCCTCTGGTAATATCTTTGCTGCTTAATCAAATGTCAGGGGAAATCTGAAAAATAAGAGCATTGCAGCAAATAGTTTATCTGATCTGCTTTCCTTGTGTTAAGGTCTGCTTACACGTTTGAGAGAACTGAGGCTTTATCAAATTTTTTCGAGGTGACTACTGAAGCAATAAAAACTAAGCGTCTGCAGGTTTATTTTCATGTCTGTGTCATTAAGTTATAATTAGTAGGTGGTTATTTGAAGAGAAAACCAAAGCATGATTAAGTAAACACTGCTGAATAATGGTTATGTCCCCACATGGTTTTAAGCATCAGCAGTAAGTATTAGAGAGTAATGACTGTGAGTTATACCACAGCTCCCTCTGTTGGCTTTCTGAAATCACTGCACATTTAGAGACGGTGCACATGACAACATGTACAACATCAGATTGGCATTTTTCTTGAAACAGTAAACCTAAGCAAAAGAGGGCTGGATGCAGATGTATGTTTTAGGTTTTTCCTTTAATATAACATTTTAGCCTTGTTGAGAGTCATGAGGAGGCAGATTGTGCTGACACAGCAAAAATATCTACAATACACTATGCAGATCTGTCGAGTCAGCAAACCCTTGAGAAAGACAAGGAGCTCTCAGATTCAACATCCTCCATGCCAGTGCAGCTGAACATAAAGGAAGCTGATGTACAGAAAATGCATCACAACTCTCCTGCTGATGTTAAAATAAGGGTTAAAAACTGATCCTCAATCAGCAGTCCTTAATGAAATTTAAATACAGGTTTCAGGATAACAAGAGTGACTTACTTTTGTCAAAGTTTGTTGTTTTGTCTTTTTAGGGTGAGAGAGGTGACCACGGGCCGCCAGGAAAGGGGGAAAGAGGTGAAATGGGACTCCTCGGACCAAAGGTATGTTATATAAGTGCTCGTGTACACTCATAGCATGAAATAAATAGTGAATTAATAAACATTCAACAGCATGTCTCAAAGAGTCATGATTTTTTCATAATTATCTTTTCATCCATGTAATTCAAAGATTTCTGCTGCCATCTGCAGTCTGTTTGATTTAAGTGCACGATTGTAAAGTTCAACACTTTTAAACAAGACAAAAGTAGAATGCAGCTCCAAAGTAAGGGTCCATTCAGTTCATCAAACATTTAGTGATGTGAACAGAGAGAGCTGGATAACCATTAAAATCCTGAAATAAGTTCAAGGTTTCCCCTGGAGTCTGTGTAAAGTAAACCAAACATAAATGAGTTTACCATTGTTTATGTCTGGCACTGACCCAGCAGGTAGTTTGAGCTCCAGTCTAAACCGAGACGACCCGCAGATCTGTTTCACATCCTATTAGAAACCCCTAACGTGAAACCTCGGCTTTATCAATGCCAGAGTCCAAATAAACACTTTCTGCACTGCTTGGCGGTTCTGGCATATTAAGAGCTGCTTAGTTCAGTGCAGCTGACTGTGTTGCTCTCTCGGGACGAGCACAAGAGGTAGATGATATCAACTTTGTGAAATATGCATTTTAAAGGCACTGAACTTCTCATAATGACTTATGATTGAAACCATAAAGATTTTGTTTTATTTTTTCCATCAATATTAAGTTTATAGCTCAAGTGCTTAGCTTTTATTTTCATAGCCCCCCTCATATCATGACTCTTTCCTCTTTTGTTCATTCTCACGGCAGGGTGCACAAGGAGAGGCCGGAATACCTGGACCTAAAGGGTCAAAGGTGAGCGAGGCAGATGTGTTTTCTTTAATATTGGTGAACACAGCATCTTAATTAGCTTATCTTCTAATTAGATTGGATCGAATTTCCTCCATATTTTGTTTTCGTGGTCATTATTGTCGGAATAAAAAACCCTGCATGCAAACAGTGAGCTGATGCAAACTTTCATAGCTGTAAATTATTAATCTGGCCATAGCTGTCATTGTTGCTGTTATTGTACTTGTTCTTGAACCAGATGTGTCCAGTTTTACGGACTAGTTATGTTCTTCACTATAGTTATGATAAAAGGTGAAAAGTCATATATAGTCGTATTATGTCATTTTATGACGAAATGCAAAATATTACAACTAAATTGCACCACAATAATGAGTGTTATGTGTTTTATGATTCAGAAACATTGATTTTATATTCCACAGCTATGCTGAGAGAAATTATCTGAGATCATTATGACGAAGTAGTAGTAATAGTTCTGGCAATTTATTTTTGTTTATCTCCTCACATTAGGGAGAGACTGGAGATAAAGGAGACTTGGGATCTGTTGGCCCAAGGGTAAGCAAGTATAATTAAGATGATAAATGCTTCTCTTCTCCCCCTTCTTGAATGATTTCATAATGTTTTTATGCTGGATTACATCCAAAACTTCAATTTCCCATGACTTAAATGTATTGCTGCCAGCAACTATGAGTGTAAGCTCATGTTTTCTACCACCAGAGGGCAGCAGTCAGAACTTCACAGATTTGGGGAAAGATGCACACTGTTTATGTATTTTTCTGATGTTATTATAAATTGGATGTACACTATGAAAGACTGTGTAAATGTGTTTCTGAATGTCAACGTGCAGGGTCCCCCTGGGCAGAAAGGAGAACAAGGAGCCACTGAAATCATCGACTATAATGGAAACATTCAGGAGGCGTTACAGGTCAGACAATTCATAGCTTTTTTTTTTTTTTTTAGTGCTTAATTTTGGTTTAAAACTGGGTTCTCTGAGGTGTCAGAGTTAAAATACAGTAAGATTTAGAAATAATACACAGTCACATTACAACTATGTTTCTGCTGAGTTATATTCATATTGCAAATAAATGCAATAAATGGATTTATTGGTTTGTGGAGCATTTACTTCTCATTATAAATGTTGCTCAAGTTGGTATTTCTGCTATGTTAAAATGCCAAAGATCTTTCCTTAATGTTCCCCACATGGATTCACCTGATCTCAAACACTATGCAAAATACATACTTACTCAAACATTTTGGAAAAGAAAAGGCTGCAAATTTCTATGTATTTTGGCATTTTGCATGTTTAAACTACAATATAGCTAGTGTGAGTAAATCACTCATCTTTCAATCGTTAAAGACTTTCCTCACATTTTTTAAAAAACTTTTATGTGTAAGGTTAATAAGACAATATAAATGTCTTCCTTAATAAAACACTATTTAGGGTTTTTCCTCTGCAGGTACAAATGGCAAACATTAGTTCTTTGTTAACTTGTTTTGAGGGCGTATATGTGCAGAAATGTGCTGACACAAAGGTTTCTTTTCTGTACTTCTGTGGCCTCTGAAATCTTATCTCTCATCTCTTCCCCATTTCTACTCATTTGGCCCACTGCAGAAGATTACCACTATTACAGTAACGGTAATTCGGCTCTGTGTATTCTGTGTATTGTCATCTCCACAAGTGGTTCATCCTTGTCCTCGCATGGGCCCGACCCAGTCCACACCTTGGTTTGCACTGTCTTGTCGTTCTTGTGCTCCCAAACCAGCGACATGTTTGCTTTATGCTTATGTTTACTATGCAACAGTATCCAATGCTGCGTTTACTGTACGCTTCTGTGTGTTTGACGCTACAAGCTGCCTGAGTTGCTGGTTGTCTCCCTGAATGTCAGTAAAACATCCTTTTGAAACCTCATACACAAATATTTCAAAATGTTTTTTTTAAAATAAATTATTGAAATTATCCTTCAGAGCTGTCTTTTAGAGGGGTCTCTGTTCATAGTGAGATAGAAGACATCTAATTGTTTCAGAAATTTGCTGTAACTTAAGAATTATTTATCTTCATTCCTCTGATTTTAGCATTTAGCAACAAATAACTGACTCTAAAATGAAATTCTTGGTTTAATACCATCATGATCATTGTCCAAATATGTAACTCTCTCATCTGTTATTGATTAAAACTATTTGTCCATTTGCTCCAGCTAACGTGTTTTTGACTCTGGCATGTGTCTTTCAGTGAAGCATCATAGCTGATAACTGATTGCTAACATTTCTCGTGCTGTTTGCAAGGCATTTCATTGTGATGGTCGGCTCCATTGTTAAAACCATAAGTTAAACTTATGAATTCCATCAATTTTAACTTATTCTGTTTACTAATTAAATCTCCTGTCATGTCTCTCTTTGTGTTCAGGGTCCTCCTGGACCTCCTGGACCGATCGGACCGCAAGGTTTAAAGGTAAGGTCTATTTAACTGCTCTTTTACTCTCATCTCCATCACTAAATGTAAATCCTTACATGTGCAAATCTCACGTTTACTTTCTTCAACCAAGACAATCTGTTCTGTGTGTCTTTTTCTTTTAGGGGGATCGTGGTATGCCTGGTCTCCCAGGACTTGATGGCGAAAGAGTGAGTTAATTACACAGAGCAAAGTTTATATCAGTTCTGCACTGATTGATTTAGAGGAAAATGACTTTGCTTTAATCACTTTATAAAGGTGAAGCTTTGAACACAGGGTTAAGTTTTTAAAGTCTTTTTTGAGCCTTGATGTTTACACTTTTGTCCCTCCCTTCTCAGGGCTACAAAGGCTCTAAAGGAGACATGGGAATGCCTGGTGCTTCAGGGGAGAAAGGGGAAACTGGTTTACCTGGCCTCCCTGTAAGAATCTACAGCTACAGTCTGACTTTTTCCTGAGACAAAGCATTTGAAAAAGCTTTTGTTGTGATCATGACCACTGCTTGACCATCCCATCAGATAGAAACTGCACATGTCTTATAAAGCTTTTGTTCTTTAGGGTGTAAATGGGGTAAAAGGCGACAAAGGAGATTCAGGTCTACCTGGTCCTCAGGGTCCTTCAGTAAGTCATATCAAAGACATTATCGTACTCAAACTCTTACATCAAAGATGCTGCTCAGTGCTAACTTTAATAGTGTCAATTTAAAATGCAGTTGAATGATAATAGTAATAAAATTTCTGTTTAATATCATTGTAGATCAGTGGTCCTCCAGGACCACCAGGGCCCCATGGACCTCCAGGACCTATGGTGAGTGTTATTAGAAAGTCCCATCAGTGGACAATACTGTACTGCAGTGTACAATACCATCTTGGAACATCCAAATTAATTGCTGTCATAATTTCAGAGTTTTATGCACAATTATCTTGGCCTAAATTTTCACAATGATAATGACACAATATCAATAGAAAAGTATTTAAAAGTTAGGTCAGTTTTGTTCATCTTTAACTTGTATTCCTTTTTTCTTTTTGGCAAATGAATTACACTCATTATATGAGTTTTGGATGGTGAAGAGAAAGTCTGTTACCATAACTGCACCATTAATCAGTTTTACCACTTTGTGGCAGGTGGAAACCTGCCTTAAGGTGTATAATTGCCAACTGTGTTGACACATTATTATTTACAAAGTATTACCATATGAGTGCATTTAACACAGCATGGTCATTATCAGTGGCACTTAACGTCCACACCCCTAATATACAAATGTAAACTTTTTCATGCTATTCATGACAATACTCACAAAATATAGAATCTAAATAACTGATTGTCACAGTATCTTCACAGAGCCGTTGACGGCAAAAATAACAAATCCAAGCTTTTGTTTAATGTGCAAGTCACAATCCTAAAAGACAAAACCCCACCCATCAAACCGGTGCTGTGGGTTTTTGATGGCATCTTCAGGCTAAATATCTGTGGCTCTGTACCAGTTTGTCTCTTGCCAAACCTGACAGCAGGGCATGTTTGTGTTGTGTTGTGTTAAGAAACATAAATAAGTATAATAAAGGACTGAAGTTATTGAGGTCACCAGTTTTTTTTGTCTAAACTAATAAAGTAGTTGATTATGTTGGTCATCAAGCCAACTACAGACTTACACTGTTTTCATGTTTTCAGGGCCCTCATGGTTTCCCTGGTCCAAAGGTAAGACTCAACAAAAAAGTAAAAGTGCAGCTGCCCTGTATGTATAATGATAAGACATATAAATATTTTGTAACTTTGTTAAAGTGTGTAAGGTGATACTGTTATTTGAAAACTTCCCTTTAAAGAATTGTACATTTATAAAAGATATGCATCCTCAGACACCTCAGTTAACGTCATTCAAGAGTGAAACATTTATTGAGCAAAGTAAAGACAGAGCTCTAGCTGTTAATCTTCATAAACGAGCCAATTCTACCTTAAGTCACTAATGCATCCCCTTTTTTTCTAGTAGAAACTGGTTGCATAACTGCGACAAGGTCTCTTCATGATGTTTAAATTAATCTTTAGATTTGATTGTCCGTTGAAACAGCATTGGAATTTGTTGAACAAGCTACCAGAGGTCAGGAATAGTGAGGAGGATGCAGGTGCAGACATAGCAGACTGAAGATAATAGCTGCAGGAGTTTACTACAGCTCACAGACACAAAGCAGCAGTAAATGTAAGGCAAACAGATTAAAAAACATTAATGCACAGGGAGAATGGGTTTAGTACAAGACAAAAAGAGGCTGATGACATTTTTGAAGTATTTTAGAGATTTTCTGGAGAGGTAGGAGGACACAGAAGAAACCACACTGTCTCATATTCTACTCATCCCCTTTCCTTCCTTTATTTGTGTTTTATTATTAGGGAGAACCTGGTTTGCATGGGATGAAGGGTATGCGAGGGGAACCAGGACACAAAGGGGACCGTGGACCACTGGGTCTCCCTGTGAGTAAAGCTATGCACCATGGGATATCTCCACCCGCAGAGCCCTGTCCTTTATTTCCCTTAGACATTCTTAGAAATCTCTCATTTCTATTTTAGCACTGTCTGAGTTTTTGTTGTGCCTTAGTGCACAGATTTGTGTGTGTTTGTGTGTGTGTGTGTGTGTGTGCATATTTGTGTGTATGTATGTGTGGACCATCTCCATTTTTTTTCTTGTGCTCATTTTCATTTGCCTGGGCTGACTATTTTGTGACCTCCCTGTAACACACAGTGTAATTTAGTTGTTGCAAACCCTGCCATCAACCTGTCCTAATAACAGTGTTCATCTGGTACTAATCCCGCCTTGTTCATGTCACTCATACCTCCATAACCACACAGGGAGCCTCCGGCTTAGACGGCAAGCCCGGAATTAGGGTGAGTGTCATGTGACCAAGAGGCTTCACCACCCAACACCTTTTCTCCCTCTCACACTCCATACTCTCCCCCTTTTTCTCAAATTGTACTTTCATCACCCCATTTTGTTGTGATTCATTGTGATTGAAAACAAGGTTATATACGCTTTTTTTGGATGCATACATCTGAGCTAGGTCTAACTGAGCTAAGTTATGACACACTGAAGTCAAATCTCAGAACAGTGAAAGCTGTTAAGCAGGTATTTCAAGGCTCTCACTCTGTCCCGTGTTGCATTAACTCAGCATTAACAGACACTCATACATTAACTGTGTCAGCAGCAGTGTTGTAATTGTCTTTTGTGGCCAATGCACGTGTACTAGCAGCAGCTCTGTGTGCCGGTTGTAGGTCAAACCAGATGGGAGTATTGTACAAATGTGGATGTCAAACATGATTTTTGCTTTCCATCTGTTACTTGTTTGGAAAATTCAAACTTTATTGTGAAATACCTGCTGCAGTCCAATGATGTGAACTCACCATGGCAATGCTACTCTTTGCAGGGCATGGATGGACCCCCGGGTCCAGCTGGTCCAGCTGGGCCAAAGGGTGACATAGTAAGAGCGACATTTAATTTTTGATACTACAGTACATTAAAACATTGAAGTGAGCTTTAACTGTGTGTCTGATGACGACTGATTCGTGTCTATCAGGGTGAAAGAGGACCACAAGGCGAGCCAGGACCAAGGGGACCTTATGGACTACCTGTAAGTATGGTGAGAATATCATCACATGGAGGGGGTTCTTCTTCAGGGAAGAATAAAGAGAAGTTGACGACAAGTTTTATAAGCTTGTGCATTTGCAGATATGTGCATATTAATTAAAACACACTTTAAAAGCCTCGTTATGGGACGAACGAACCATATGATTATAATTCAGCTTTAAACTCTCGCTTGTCGTTCTAAATCTTGAAGTGCCTTCTAGTTAGTTGCAAATGCTCTCATGTTGTGGTTTTGAGATGTAGGAGTACAGCTGTTCTTCATGATAGTTCTTTTTACTTCAGAGAAACAGACACATCACACAGAAAATTTGGAATTTCATATGGTTTTAAATTAAAACAACGATGCCTGACAGAATCACACTTAACTAGTGGGTCTATATTCACATTGTTCATAGGCAGATATAAGTTAACAAGAGGCTTTTTACATTAACAGCAACTTGAATGTTGTCCTTAATAGTTTCAAGTGCTTGAAAAGGCAAAATTGAGTCAGATGGTTAGCAGTTAGAAAACCACCTCTAGGTGGGAACTAACTAAGAGCCGAGTGGAGTTGTACTCTATATTAAAAAGGTGCTTTTTCCTAGCTCGCCTTTCTTCTGATTTTTTAAAATGGTATTAATATTTGTGCAGACTATAGCTGAAACATTGATGATGCAACTCATGTTTTCACTTGCAGGGAGCTGCTGGAACACCAGGCTTGGATGTAAGTCTTTCAGACATGTTTTCTAAGCTTTCTCTCTCTCAGCGGCAGTGACATGACAATAAATTAAATGGCATCTTTCAGTAAAGGGTTGCTTGACTAAAAAAACTTTAAAATTTAGAAGAAAAATCACAAAAAAGAGTAAGTACCAACTCTTAAGAATCAACAACATTAACATGTATGAACAAATGCGTGTTTGTTCCAAGAAAGACAAGCCAGGGAGATACGACTTAAAGCTTAAGAAATTTAATTCAGCATTTATCAATTTATTAGTTTAGATACATTTTTTTTTGTTTAAGTTTTTTTTTTTTTAAATCATATGGAGCTAATTAGCGATAGTGAAGTGGTTTGTCCCGACTCAAGCCCTTGCCAAAATCTTTTTGTTAAAATGCATTTAACTTTTAAATAATGTGTTATTTTAAATGATTCTGGCAAAATATTGCTTTTGCCTTTCTGAGGAGCTTCTCTATCTTTAAAATCCAGCAATACATTGATTAAGTCGAACATTTTGTAACAAATATAACAGCAGTGAGATTTTCTTCTTGTTGCACATCTCTCCGCTTTCTCTTGGTTTCTTATTCTTTCTGCTTTCAACCCTCTCAGCTTCTGTTAGTTTGATTCCTGCTGTGTGTTCTTCAGCTTTGTCAGGTCACGTCTCTTTATTTTACACAGTGAAGAGGAATTAAGTGGAGTTGTACTTTTACAGGGTTTGCCAGGCTTAAGGGGAGAGAAAGGCGACGTTGGGGAAAGAGGAGAAAAGGTAGATGTAGAGAGGAAATTATGGCCTGTTAACCCTTTAACATAACAGAGGACTGATGTCAATGGACAGTGAAAAGAAACAGACTGTAGTGAGAAATTTTATGTAGGTGCTTTAATGCTAAGTTCATTTTTCTACTAATTCTAAATTTGCTGATCAGAGACAGTGTAAATAGTTATTAGAAAAAACGGAGCGGTTAAACTGAATTTTGAATTTAAATATATTCTATCTAATGAATTTATTTTTTTTGTTGCAGATTCACATGCTAGTTTAAGTTCGTTTTGTAACATTTCTATTTTTAAGAGATAAACTCATCAACCAGAATTTTTGATAACAATGGCACAACTACTGCATACAACGTAAAGCTGCCTTCGCATAAAATATCACCCTCAGTCCTCTCGATCCAGCTTTTGTTCTCCACTTTTGAATGATTTGTCATCTCATTTCTCAAAGTCACAAGTCAAATCTCATCCTGAGACATCAAAAAGGGGATTTCGACATGTTGGAGCAGACAAGTCCATTGACAACAGGCTCTTAAAATTCATATTTGTTTCTTTTTTTTTGGTTGTTTCCATGCATGAACACACACTTCTAGCATTTCACTTACATGAGTTCTTGAGCCTGTTGAACTTGTTGTGTTTACAGTAGTTTATATCTCTTAGTGCTAAATCTGTATGTTTTTACACACTAACTAACACACAATTTGTTTCTTAGATGTTTAATGTCTTTGAGAAACTGTATCCCATTACTTGCTATGTGGAGGATAAACATACTTTGCAGTTGGCGTGCTCACGTCTCTGTGACTCTCTGTATCCACAAGCCTTTTTCTTCCAGAATAAATTATGTCGCTGTGTCTCTTCAGATGTTTAGCAAAAACCTGTCGACACTAAATGTGAAAGATTATGCATAAGCAGAACTGAATTGTCATAAAAAACAATGCATAAAAAGGCACCACATAATATTGTGTCATTAAGACTCATTTTTGAAACACTTGCATGCAAACAATACAAATTAGCTGCAAATTCATACCATTTAAATTGCACATTTCATCTCATAAAGGGCCTGAATGTACCACGGTATTATATTTGTAAACTGCTGCTTCTGACCTAATTTCAAGCAACTTTTAAAGACAATATGATGATGTTATCCTGTCTGTGTTTTATTATGTTCTCATGCATGTACTGAATGACACAAAAAAACTAACCCAAATGTGAAGGGATACAGTTTGAATGTTTTCCATGTGTTTTAGATTTAACTCTGTGCCTCTGGAGGTTTTTTCCCTGCTACTCTTTCTCATCCTTTGTGCCCTTGACTCCCTTATTGGCAATCAGCCTTGTTTTTTACTCTTTCCTACTGTACTATTCCCCCTTTTTGTCCTCCTCCTGTCCTGAGGAATGTTTTTAGAATCCCTGATATTGTCTAAAATCCCCTCCCATCTAACATTGACTATGTCTCCTCCTCCTTTGTGGGCCACAGCCTTCCCTTTTAATCGCTCCCTTCCTAATAGCAGTGCTGTCCCAAGTGTTTGAAAAATTATGTTAACTTGACCAAATCGTTGTATCCACAGGGGGAGAAGGGAAAGAAGGGCAAAAAAGGGCCTAAGGGCGAGAAAGGAGAACAGGGTGCCCCTGGATTAGATGCACCCTGCCCATTGGTATGTCCCAACTGTGAGCTGGGAATCGCCTCTCAGCCGTGAAAAGCTGTCGTCCCAAACAAGGATGAGCGCCCTGTGGCTAAAAAGATACCCAGCTTCCATCTGACCAAAGCAACCTGTAACACGAGTCTAATACGCTCCTGTAGCTCTGCAATTCAGACACAAAAACATGCCATTATGTGCTGAAAAACATATTATTTTTGCTGGATTGTGGTATCGGCAAGCTCACAGGGCAGCTCCTCCTTCACCCCCACCCTTGTGTCCATCCATAGTGGACGGATGCGAGTGGTTGAGGGTTGTCCACCTCTCTCCCAGTAACACTCCTAGGTCATCTTTGCAAACAGGGTTTCCGGGGATTTAAGGGTGAAAAGGGGGAACCAGGGCAGCCAGGTCTGGATGGGCTGGATGCCCCATGCCAATTGGTACAGTATTTCTCTTTTTCCTCCACCTCTTAACCACGCATGCTGCTCACCCTTCAGCCACTACTGAAAGCAAACCATGCATGACTTGAGAGCTTGACCATCATGAAAATACCTTGTTATAATCGCAACTACATCTTACATTTATGAATTTTTAAAAACACAACATGAACCATCATTTACTTCACTAACTTCCTGACTGCAAGCAGCCTTTTTCATATAACATACATCATATTAGGTGAAATACACAAAATAAACCTATGAATTTTCATATAATTGATACTTTAATCTATCCCTCTAACTGAATCCTTTCACTCCCTTGATTAAAACTGGAAACGAAAGTTCTGCCTAAATCCTGTTTCCCTCCAGCTGATTCCTTAGTGGACCCAGTTACCCTCTTTAACATGATGCTAACACAGACTTCTTTACTGATGCCCCTGCTATGGGCACATGGACCCCTCCTCTACTATGTTAACTCCCCTTTTCCCTTTGCCTTTATTTGTACCAATTGGGCCAGACCATGACATGGAGAGAAAAACAATGATTGAACTGGTTACAACTTCAGATCTGTTCAAGATGAGAAAATGAAAGACTGTTTTATGCTTTTTATGATGTTTCTGCTTCTACAATAATGCTGTGATATGCATGGAAGCTCAAACACAATGGGTAGACGTGTTAGAACTGATTTCAATAAAAGGTCATAGTGTTTACGTAAGCATACTGTGTGTAGATGAGTTATAGGTAAGAAAAGCATTCATATATCACAAATGCCATCTCATTAAATTACATCTACTGTACATCATTAACTTGAACCAACTACAGTGATTTTATTTTGAAATGAACTCTGATTTTGTTGAACTGAACCTCAACTGAGGAAACTAATAAAATTAGAGAGTAGAATCATCTACATATTGATGTGCATGAGCTACTTCATAATTTGCTGTGTATTATGTTCTGTAACACAAAGGTCCTTTAAAAGAACTGCAATAATTTGCAGAAGTTTGTTTATCATATGATCTTTAAATCATTTCCTTCCCTAAGCTGGAAACTACAGAGTTAAATTTAAGTATTTCAGCATGAACATAGTGATGCAAACACTTTTCACAAGAGATTTGCATGAAATAATTATTTCAGTACAAAGAAAGAAGTTTGTTTTTAACAGTGAAGAAACAAAAGAGCTTTTTGATCAACTAATTCGCTTCTCATTTGATGCAAAGTTTTTTATTCAGTTTTGCATTTCATCAGTGTTAAGGAACTCTGATGGAGGCAGGATTGAAGACGCTAATTCCCACATGTGAATAAGCTTCTTAGATGGATGACATTGATTTAATGAATATCTTAAAATTTGAAATTTTTCATGTGTTATTTTAGATTGAAATCCACTCATGTAACAGACTAAAAAACACTGTAAACTGCTTCTGTCAACATCATCTCAGGTTACTGTTTCAGTCCTCAGTGTTTTTTCTTCCCTGCTTCTCTCCTCTAAACAGGGCCCAGATGGATTACCAATGCCTGGCTGCTGGCAGAAGGTAAGACAGGGACATATTTGAGAAATATGACAGACTCCAGTAGCACAGCTGCAAATATACAGAGGAAACAAAATATAAGGGTCATATCTGAAATGCTATTAAATTAATATTTTAGATTTGCACAATTAAATTAGTTTTTCCTGTTAAACATAGAAAGGTCTCCTAATATTTTGTACCCTCTGTGTATTTTTTCTTTGTTTTAGCTTCTTTATGTGTGCATGGGGTTTAATTTGGTTAAATAAGTCATAACAACTGTGTCAGACCAGTTTGAACAACTCAATTACGAAACAATGTGAAAACGTCTCCATTTTCATGTCGTTCTCTCTCTCCTGTGTTTTTCTTGCAGTGATCACTCTAACCTGAAACGCATGGAGTTTGTAAATAATGCTTCTTTTATGGTATTTATAGTTTTTTTAATGGATTAAAAAAAAAGTCTAAAAGAAAAGAAGTATATGTGTACAATGATACAAAAAGAGATAACCGTCCTGAGTTTCACGCCCTAAAGCTGCTTCTACTCACATCACTGTGTGGAAAAAAAACAAAAATGTGTGTGTGTGTGTGTGCGCGCCGGCTCTCTCACATCCACATCGTGGTGGAGTTCAGATCCTTGGCTGGCGGCAGAACTTGTCTCTGTAGTCTTTGCATGGCTCAGACTGGAGCGTCGCAGCCCGCCCAGATTCACAGGGGTGAAGAGGAGGAGGAGGAGGCGGTGGAGGGAGGATCTGGACTGGCTCTCTAACACCAAACGCTAGGTGTTCTGTGTTGTTTCGTCTCAACAAGCTCACCACTCATTTATGCAGCGCCATTTTCTAAAAGACTTTAAAAAAAAAATAGAAAAAGAAAAAAGACTGCACCAAACAGAACATTGCACCCCTGACCCTGCAAAAGCATGAGTAGTATACTGAAACTATATGTATATGTATTGTACATAGTTGTCACTGTTTTGTGGTTGCGTCATGGCTTCTGCAGAAAAAGAAAAACCAACACTAACATAAAAAACAACGACCCCAGAGCTCTGAATTAGTAATTTTTGCTTTCCTTTAATCTTCCCAAGGGAGTCACGCCATGGCTGGTGGCCTGAAACCCCCTCAAGAAAGTAAAGCTGTTGGTTATTGTTGCTTTATTGTGGTGATGCCTGCAAGAGGGGTGTGATATCAGCAGGTTTTCACTGTTGCACTCGCGTGGCTGAGCATCATCATCATCATCATCATCATCAGTGCGGTGCCTCCCAGCAGCAACTCGTCTCCGGACAAGAGGGGAGAAACTTAGCAGGCTCACTGCACTGAAACAAATCAGGCTCACGTGCATTTGAGATTGGACAGGCCTGCTCTGGACCCCCCCAACCCCCCACCCCCACGTCTCTGAGCATGGGGATGGACCCTGCAGGAGAGACGCCAAGAGTCTCATCGATCTCGATGGGGATCATTTGGAGCATCTGCCTCGCCTGACAGGCAGCGCTTCAAGATCTACTGAGAGCGTTAACAGAATGCAATCATGTTTTTTTTTTCTTTAGTTTGTTTTTGCTCTCATTCTTTAACATTGTTTGTATTTTGTGTATAATAGCCTTTGGTGCCTCAAGCTTTTATTCATTCCTTTATCAGAAATGTACAACTTTTTTTATCATATTTTGAATTATTGGAATGGTGTTTGTTTCAGAAGAGAGAAAAAAATCAGTTGTGAGAGTATTGAAAAGACACACATTGCGCACTGTTTTTCTTATTAAACTGTTTTTACATGTTGAATTAGCATGTAGGTCTGAGCTTCGCCAGAGCAAACAGTAAGATTGCATCCATCATGATTGATCTTACTCACTCGTGGTTTCAATGAAGCTCATTTGTGCAAAACACATCCAGCATTGCAACAAATATGCTACTTGTTCATTCTGGACTTGTTGTACGGGGATTTTAATTGCACAGTGTTGTCAATTCACTGCATGTACACAATTTGTTACTTATTTCTTAAGTATTGAAAATAAGCATTGATTTTAGCGAGTGTATCAGAAGAATTAAGCATTGTTTCAGGGGTTAGGGTTCAAAACAAACACTAACCGGTATTTCACATTAAACACTGCTCTTTAACACCTCATGTATTGTCTTAAACACATGAAAAATGTACTACAGTGCAAGAAAAGCTAAAAATGACAGACAGACATAGATAATTGGTAAATTCCATTACCGCACTACAGTCTAACTGGTGGCCAGTTATGTCACATTCCATATCAGATAGAGCAAAAAATGGAGCAGTGGGTCACAATATTTAATTCATCTGTTCATGTTTCTTATATTCAAATTGCCTTCTGGCATAGTAGGTGCTATGCAAGGTGATACTCAGTCCTTCTTTTATTCAACTTTAGAAATATGCATGACTGATTTTACTGTAAGGGTGACAAGGAAAACCAACATTTTGTTGTGATGTAGCAGCAACCACAGGTGGATAAAGGATTTGTTACCATACGGTTTCTGTCTGATTGTACAGTTCATCTCATTTTTTTCAATAGAAAGGATGCACATCTGTATAGATTATAATGGTGCTATCTGATAGGAGGTCAACAGCAGCTCAGTTGATGCACTCTACCAGTGGCAAGAACTACACAACAGGTTTCTTTATTGTTGTTGGGGTTTTGTGTATGTAACAATTTTTAAGTTTTTTTGTGCATATATTTGTGTATTTGTCTCAGTATTTTAAGTGGTACATTATTTATTTTTCTATAATTTCTTAAATGAAGGCATTGTGGTTCTAAACAGCATTCCTTTCAGTTGTTTTGCAACTCAGTTTCCACCGCGCCTCTGGTGACATTATGAAGGATTTTGGATCATGTTTAGGCGTCACAGAACGCTAACGGATGCAAACAATGCAGTTTGAGGAAAGGTGGTAGAGCGAACAGACCAGTGTGTATTCACTGTGCATTTAATTCAGCTCATAGGCCTTACAACGGCGTACATCTGCTTCTATTTAATTTTGTGTTTCGAAAGGCAGCAAAGTACTGATGGGCTGAATGTCAACAGGCCCGGCCAATGCAAGTGCGCAAAAGTTTAATATCACAGCTTTTTCTCACGCTTTCTCTTTTCGCGCTCTCTCTTTACATTGAATGTAGTTTGATATATGTATAGTGGATTATTAATGTACTGTTAAAATGTGTGCTCATTTGACAAAAAGTGCAATTTATACTTTTGGTTGATGTGTGTAGCATCAAATGCAGCTGAAATGTCACATCCTTGTGATTTCTAGAGCTCCATTTGCTCAGTCGTGCTACCCTGTATACCACTACCTGGAAAGAAAATGTTTAACTACCAGAAGACAAAGAAACAAATGTAAACATGGACCTTTGATGAAATATTAAATTTTGATTGGTTTAAATATTTCCTCAAATACTGTCCCTACACTCATGTTATTTCCATTACTTAATATTTACTAAAATTTTGCATCATGATTTTTTTTAATTTTCTGTTTGATTTCCAGCCTTTCTTACAGTATTTTTTTCTCACAAAATGCTGTATCTTTAGCATGTGCAGCTAATTTTTAAATTGATTTTTACTATTTGATTTATTTTGTTTGTTTGTTGGTTTGATTGTTGTTTCCTTGTTTAAATGTCAAATTTTGTTAATTCCTGCTTTGAGCAGAGGTGCCAAAATGTTTATTTCCATATCAGTATTGGCAGAGCTGGTGAGAGGCTCAATGATAGACCACATCTGTGAATTTGTCATTGTTGCAGAAATATTCTGTGTCAAGATTTCCCTCATTTGAAACAGGAGCAGACACCCAAGAGTTACACATTGTTTATCAAAATTCCTAAGATTAAAAGTAGGATACAATTGACAAATCAGATTCTGTATTAGATGATGGAATACTATTATTTTATCAGAACCCGGAAACTCTTCTGCCTCTATACCTTCCAATGTACCACAGCCTTACTGAAAAATGTATATCTCCACATACTCTCCAGAACAGGAAGCAGCCTTGGTACTGCAGCAAACACCGAGGCAAAATCCACACTGGCTTTTTCAAGTTAAAACTACATTTTTTTGGTTGTGGTATATGCTCAGTTTCTGTTCTGCATTTGTTTTGCAGTGTTTATTTTTTATCCAGTTGATTGACATTTCTTTAAAGATACTTGTGTTCACACACTGCTATATTTCAAGATGACATTTCATATGACTGTACTGTTGGAGCCAAATAAACACAGTCTTTCAAATACAAACATGAGTCTTGCCCTTAGTGATACTCCTCATGATCACATCAAGTGTCTTGAATCACCAAAATACTATGATATTATGATGATAATAACTACAGCATAACTACAGCTTAAAACAAAAAAACTACATTTATATACACGTAAAGCTTGCATTCTTAACCCACTTATATATTGTATATACAAACCATAAAGGAAATGTATGCAAATGTTTAAAAATTATGACTTATACACATGCCGTGGCTGTCACTTATTGAGTGTACACATTGTGAACACTGTTTTTTATAACCGTTGTATTTTCATCATCTTACTATGAATCATTTTTATCAATATTTTGTCATTTAAATCAGTAACTGTCCAAAAAAAGGTGTGATACTTAGCTCAAAATTTTCTTAACCATATATTAAACAGTGGCTGCCAAATTTGCATGCCAGGAGTAACATCATGATAAGGTAATAATCAGTCTTTAATTTTTGATATATTTTAATAGGTCAAAATTCATATTTTTTTGTAAAGGTCTAATAAGAAAGACCTCAGGAGGAAAAAACTAACAAACATACAAACAACAGTGTGCGGGGTAATGTGTAGGATTCCTGTGTGTGTCTGTAAGTGTGTGTGTAGTTTAGAGGCTCTATATGAGTGATTTTATAAACAAAGAAACAAAATTGGATTAATTAATAAATAAATACCCTAAACAGAGAAAGAAAGAGAAAGACAAAGACAGAAAAAGACGAAACAATCAAGTTCTGGTGGCAGAGTGATGTCCCAGGTACATCCATTTAATTCTGTTTGGCTCTGTTGTTTTGTATTTTTCTCCCTCCCAACATTTCTTTAAAAAACTGCAAATATTTTTCTCATGTTTCTTGAGGCAGAGGTCTCAGTGGCTGCCCTCTGGCCTTAAAGAGGACGCTGAGGGGGGCAGCAGTGTTGTGACACTGTCACACCCCGCGCGCCTCCAGACCCACTGGAGAACAACCTGTGAGGAGGCGTTTTTTCTCTTTTGCTTCCTTTTTCCCTTTAAGAGTGTCTGATCAAATTATCCTATCCAAATTTCCAGAAATAATTATAAATAAAGTGACCGCACTGTCCTCAGAAACAGACGGCCCCGCTCAACAGGCGATAAACAGCCTGCAAGCAAATCAGGAAATACCTGTTCGACGTCACTGTCTCTGAAACATCCGCAGGTGAGCAGGTGCAAAATTCCAACTAGGTGGCAGCACGAGAGCGATGCGCAGTGTAAGTGTCACTGACTGTGTGTGTGTATGTGTGTCGCACATAGGGGCGCAGAGGTATAAAGCCCGTGTGGTCGTGTTCACGCGGGCATATGTTGTTACTCCTCGAGACTGTGTGGAAGAAAGTGCGCGCGCCGCTCGCCAGACGGTCCACATCAAGATGTCAGCGGAAAGATTTGAGAAAAAGAAGACGTTAGCGCTGAGGAAGAAGCACATTGGGTGAGAAACTGACATTCAGCACCGATAATTCGCTTCAAAGTTTCCAGTAAATATGACAGTCGTCCAGTATTAGCATCACCACAACTCCATGTTTTATTCAAAACCAGAATGAACCTCTGTTAACATCATCAAATTCTGTTTTTTAGACATTTTCTTGAGATGCAGCATCACTTGATTGAACTTTTCATACCGAGAATTGTTTATTTTTTCTTTGATAAACTAAATATCATGTTTTAAAGTATTTTTAAATATTAATGACTACATTTGTAGCTAAATTCAAAAGGTACATGTCAAATAAAGTGTTCGACTTGGATATATTTTGTCAGTGTAGACACATACAAAGCGTACTGTGACAGCTCCAGTAGTAGTTCATTTGTGAGAATGAAGCTGTATTGAAGCTTATGATATATAAAATTTAGTTAAAAAATAAGCTTTAAAGCTCTCCATTACAACTGTACAACGTAAATTATGTACTAAGGCTGTACTTTGGGGCTGTACTTTGAGTAAATATGCGTAAATATTAATATTAGCTCCTCTGCAGGCCGTCTTGTAAGATCTTCTTTAGCTACGACCCGATCAAGATTGTGCAAGCCAGAGGCCAGTACATGTATGATGAAGAGGGACAGCGCTACCTGGATTGCATCAACAACGTGGCTCATGGTGAACACACACTTGCGCACACACTTGCAAACGGACAATAACAAACGCATCAGATTTTTCTATGCCTCTCAAAGTCATCACTTCAGCTAAAATTGCATAACATAAAAGAGTTTTCTCTCAGGCTGGCTGTCAGATTTGGAATCTGACTGAAAGGTTTTCTATTTGAGAACTGGTTTTCACTTGAATGCATGAGCAGATAAATCATAAACCAATTCCTCCTGACAAAGTTGTCACCTAATGTACACATAATCTGGGGTGACTAAAGCTGCACTTCTTGCAGACAAACACAAACGTAAAACAGGAAGTCTCTTGGCCTCCAATTATGTCTCTTATATCAGCTGTCATGGTATGTTTTCGCATCAAATTACAGTCAGATGATTTAAGGAGCAAAGAGTGTGTTTTTGTCCTGAATGTGAGGACCGGTTTTAATCCTGTGTGCATCCTTTCTTCTATTTGTCAGTGGGTCACTGTCATCCCGACGTGGTGAAGGCAGGTGCTCAGCAGATGGAACTTCTCAACACCAACTCACGTTTCTTGCACGACAACCTTGTGTTATATGCACAGAAGCTGCAGGCCACACTGCCGGACAAGCTGTCTGTGTGCTACTTTGTCAACTCTGGGTATGTCTGCACATTCTCACATTCCACAAACAACAAATGCATCATGAAGGTTGGCCAGACTTTTTTTTCTGGGTGTTGATCAATTGGTGTCAGTGAGGTTTAGTATTCATTTACAAATGTAGTTAACGTCAGATTCAGATTTTGTCTCTTATCTAATTTAATTACTTGAACTGTATCCTGAATTGGACTAGATGCGGGGGTGTAGTTCATGCATGTATGATGATCAAATTGTGTGTATTTACAAGAAAACAACATGCATTTTAAGAGAACAAAAAAATGTTGCAGTGGATCATTGGAGGAACATCATTGACAGTATAAGTCTGCTTTTAAAGCATAAAATAAAAGCAACAGATCAGAATGTCCAGGGAGAGTCTAGACTTCCAGACAAAAGTAATATTACATAATATAGTACATGGCAAGCTTTGGACATTAAACTGAACCAGTCTGGTGTGGTTACTTATTTACACCACCTGCTGGAGTGGAAACAGGAATTATCTGGCCCAAGGTAATAATGTTGTAGATAATGATCCATACTCAGACAGTATCAGATTTAGTATTTATCAGTCAGGGGGAAATAAACGCATTGGGAGAAGTTATAAACCTGATAAACATAGGCAGTAACTTATCGCTTCCAGGGTCTGCACAATAGTACAAAAGTGCAGGTATGTGCAATAGAATTGCACACCAAAGACAAGGGATAAGATACACACATATATATAGATAAAATATCTAGCATGTAGGCCCCTTTTTTCTACCTTAATGAAGTTGTTATTCTATGGCAAACGACAACATTTAGACAATATTGTTCCACCAACTTTGTGGCAACTTTGTTCAAGGAAGACCCTTTCTTGTGTCAACATGACAGAGCCCCTGTAAACAAGGCAAGGTCCATAAAGAAAGAGTTTTCTGAGTTGGTGCAGAGGAAATTGACTGGCCCGCCCAGAACCCTGACCTCAACCCCTAGAAATGAACTTTAACACCACAATAGTTTTTTTGTGGCTGAATAAGAGCAAAATCCTGCTGTTACAGGTTACAAAATTATGTGGAAAGCCTTTCCTGAGATGTGACAGCACATCAGCAATCTCAATTATTTGCAGTTTAAAAGTCACATAGAGGTGAAGTGTTGTTTTTTGTGATTTAGGGCCTTTTCCTTCATGACTGACAGTGTCCTCACACTTTGACCATGAAGTGTAGGAAAAACAAGTCACTGGAGGGGATGTGGTGTATTTACTTACAGGTTGCCAGTTCTGTTGTTATGCAGTGTGGCTCTATTTTCATTGTGCAAAACTCCTATAGGCAGGTGACCTCATATTTTACCTTTAAAAGAGAGAATTTAATACACGAAAATATACAGCCGGGCTATAGATACCAATTAATTTAATTCACAGTATTAATGAACAGGTGTCAGCTTACAAGCCCTAATGACTGGGAGTGAAACATCAAACTGTGTCTGACTTTCCAGTGATTCCCCTGTGTATTCTGTGGTGACTGTGTAACCTAAAGTAACACTTGCACCTTTGAACTGCAGCTCTGAAGCCAACGACCTGGCTCTTCGCTTGGCATGGCAGTACACAGGCCACAAAGATATCATCACGTTAGAAAAGTAAGTACTTCTGTCTGGTCAACATTCAGAAGCAGCTGGTGCAGCGCCAGATGAGCAAAACAAAATAATAAAAATGCTAATGAGTGTTGGGAGTCAATTTTAATTAGAGGGTTTTTTTATGATGAGATATCATAATAAAATGAAATTGCTGATTTGGTCCATGGCCTGTGTTTGCTTTGTTTGCAGTGCATACCACGGCCATGTCTCATCACTCATTGACATCAGCCCCTATAAGTTCCACCAGCTGTCACACGCTGAGCAGAACCAATTTGTCCATGTGGTGAGTGCTTTTTCTCCCCCCGTCTGTCTGCCTGCACACTATTAAAACACCATGATTCAACCTGCTCTACTGGGCTTTGGCAGGTTGCTGAGTACTCACTCCTGTGCATGCACAGGGATGAGAGTGTGTGATTGAGAAAAGGGGGAGACATAAGCATGACAAAAAATACTTGTACCATCGATTCAAAAAAGCATGACATCATCAAAGTTTTTTTTTTTAAAGACATTTTACTATTAGTGGTAGATGCACGAGGATTAGCTGCAGTATTTAAGAGGAGCAGATACAAAAAAACACGACAGTGATTTAATATCTCCAACTACCTGAACAGTCGCAATGTCGAAATCAACAGTGCCTTGGGAATGAGGCAGAACAAGCGATTTTACAATGCTAAACTTTTGTTTTTTTTATCATATTTTTTATCATAAGCAAAGATATTGTAGATATGCATGTGCAACTACTTCATGTCTGGATATAATTTATTGGATTTTATTTTAATGTCTTCTGTGGGGTTTATTAAAGACAATTAACATTTGGATGAGAGTAAGAAAATGGTGACTTATCGACTTGAATTATATGTGCATTATATGTATTTATGTTTCCATGGCCACACCTTAGCTTGAGGTAAATGTTATGTTGTTACAATTGTGATGTTGCAATTGTACAATAATTCAGTGTCCTCAAGTTCTCTACTGCTTTCCCTATAAAGTTGGTTTAGACAATGTATTTGCAATCCACATGTGTTGGCAACGACAAAGGATTAGTAGGGCTCAGATCAAGTTCAAGAAAGATTTATAGGACTTTACAGCTCCTTTTTTTAAAAGGACAGCCTAATGACAGCGTTACCCACTCCAGTTTTTCTAGTTTTGAACATTCCACCATGGACACACTAATGTAAAAATCTGACAAGGAACATGAACTGTGAAATGAAAAGTATAATGAAAAGTATGAACAATACAAAAAAAGTTAAATTAATGTGAGAACATCCAATGTGTTGTAATGTTTTGACAATGTTCGAATGGAGTATCTAGTTGAAAGAAGAAATGAATGAAAAAAAAACAATAGCAATAATGTTTACAAATGAACAGACTGTCTCTGTAGACATGATTGCTTTTGATATCCACTGGACTCTGTGCAGAAACCTCACCTCACCAATATCACTTATGATCAGTAGATGAGTACTAATGATGCACTGGGCATTTTTAATCACCTGCTTTTTTTTAAGCCTTACTAGGGCATCTTAGTTTGGATATCTTCAGGATTTCTTATCCTATTGACCATCACATTCCCTAATTGTATGGAAGTGTAATGCAAAACACATTTGTGCATTACTGTCTAATTTTTTTCTAATACAGCACAGCTGTGAAGATGTTTTTTTGTTAAGCTAATTGGAGTTGACCCCACACTTTGGAGTGAGCAGTCTGTGACCAGACAAGATAAAATCATAAATCCAGAGTCCTTGTTACTTTGGGTTTGTGAATCTGTGCACTTTGCCCTGTTCCTTGAACGCCTCAGTGTAGCTTGATATGGCAGACTGTGGAATCCCCACCTCTAGTGTTTCGTGCCAAAGGTGGGGCAATTGAGTCAGTTTTGCCAGCTTGCATGTTTTATTCATGGTTATAGATGCTAAGTAATCAGGTTGTGATGCTGATGCTTGCACTTCATTAGCTGACCAACATTTCAGCCTGGGCTGGACTGAAAACATGTCAATCTATAGATGAACATAAGTCTTCATGGACAAGTGCAACTGTGTAAATATGGTGTAAATCAAGAATGTTAAAGAATGTTCAATAAACTTATATTACCTGAAACTATTCAAAAAACTTTCTATAACCCAACATTATATGGTACGTTGCAACAACAAAAAAGTATGTTATATAATACAAAAATTGTAAGCAAATTTGCTTGAATATCAATTTATTTTAAATTTGTTGCACACTGTTGAATGGGTTATGCAGTTATGCTCTGCTTTTCTTTATCATCTCAACATCTTGTCCCTCGCACAGGCACCAAGCCCAGATGTATACAGAGGCAAATACAGAGCTGACCATCCTGACCCTGCCACAGCATATGCAGATGAAGTCAAAGATATAATAGACAGAGTCCACAAAAAAGGAGGCAAGGTACAGTTTGAATTTGATATTGTTGTGTTAACAGATGTTAACTCAAATCAATATCAACCTTATACCTTCCTCATCTTGGTTCATTAAGTGTTAAGTGTTAAATAATCTAATTTTATTTGCCTCAGCTTGTTTACCCTGTTTTACTGTTTGCACTTCCAGTGAATAGTGACTCACTTATGAAAGAGGAAGATTATAGGATAAGAGAAATAATAGTTTGAAGTTTGCCAGAACTTGTTTTCTTTTTCAGTCTGTTTGTCTGGTTTTAGACTGATAGAACCGATTGGTTTTTCTTTTATGCAGATTGCTGCTTTTATTGCTGAGTCATTGCAGAGTTGTGGTGGACAGATCATTCCCCCGAGGGGCTACTTTCAGCAAGTGGCCGCGTAAGTACCTAAGTTATTGCAGAGACTCACTAATGTTCATACAAAATGTCTCAAGTGTCTTACCCACCAAGACAGATGGAGAGTTGTCAGTCTGAAAGCAAAGTATGCTAAATATGTATTGAATGTACAATTTTGGCACACTGCAGGAAACACTTGAAGCAGTCAGAAAAGATGTACTTCTAAAAAGACAATTTGGGGCAGCTGCACCAGATCTCATGTTTGATAATTTGTTGAGGTGTTATGGTCAGGACAAATCTGAAAAACTAGTTGTGTCTTAAAAATTGATGTGTTTTTCTGGGTATGTGTGCCATCTCAAAAGTATAAGCACTGAACTAACCTCTCCACCCACATTTTCAGACATGTTCACAAGGCCGGGGGTATTTTCATCGCCGATGAGGTCCAAGTGGGTTTTGGGCGTGTTGGCTCCCACTTCTGGGCTTTTGAGCTTCAAGGAGAGGACTTCGTGCCTGACATTGTCACCATGGGAAAGCCTATTGGCAACGGCCACCCGATGTCATGTGTGGTCACAACCAAAGAGGTGGCAGAGGCCTTCCTGTCATCTGGGATGGAGTATTTCAATACAGTAAGATCATTGCAGGGATTATTTACTGTGCTTTGGATGATGTAAATAATAACTTTCAATTTGTTATTTAGTGGTTAAGATCAGCTAAAATGTAAAGATAGACTTTATGGAACACATTATACAATCTCTGCTTTTTCACACATGTTTTCCAGAAACAGAAATGACCTGACCTCATCCTTCACATGATGTTCCTGTCTATAATTTCCAAGCATATGGACACAGCTGCTTTTTACATTATGGGGAAAAATAAATTCCAAATAAGCCTCTTTTTTTCATTGACCGCCTCGGATAACAGTTATTTTCTGGGAAAGGAGAAAGTGAGGATTGTAATAATGAAAATATAAGAGTTCTCCATTTTATATTGAATGAATTCTTAGCCAGTTAGCTGCAGTTTGGCTCATTTCTGGGACATTGTACTTGTAAGTGAATGTGTCTTTGCCCCTAAGCTCTTGTCTCTTCATATGTTAAGCGGCTGATTTCCTCGGTGGTGGTGAACCTGACCTCAGTCTAATCTTTCCTCTGTGTGTGGGTTTGAATTCTCAGTTTGGCGGTAACCCAGTGTCGTGTGCCATCGGTCTGGCAGTACTAGACGTGATTGTGAAAGAGGATCTGCAGGGTAATGCGCTGCGTGTGGGGCAATACCTAACCAATCTACTGGAAAAGCAGAAAAAGAAGCATCCACTGGTCGGGGACATCAGGTGAGCAAACAAGCACACAGCTGCAGTGTGTGACACAATGTTGATTGGCTCTGTGCTTGTCCTGCCCTGCTGATCCAGAGCACTGCTGGTTATATCTGGCTCAATGCACACTCTGGCATGTCCAGTACCAGAATATGTACGTCATGTCTGTATAAATTCTGAACCAACACGTAAATCAGTGACTTCACAATGAAACTTAATTTTGTTGTCTGACTGACTTGCAGTAACACATTTGTACTTCCCAGTGATTGTCAGTTAAACATTGTGTGAGATTCTGTGATATTTTTACTTGACCTTATAGCTGTTATTATATAAAAAAAAGCTTTTAACCTGTTGCTATTGTAAAGATAAATATTCTAATAAAAAAGTGGCAAATTTATACTTAGTATGTTTAATTTCTTGTATACAACTACCACCCAAAACATCTGTTTGAAAACTTTCTGTGCATGGTTGTCTTATAAATGGTCTATGAGGAGCAAACAGAGGTGCACCAGAGTCTTTGCGTGTCAGAGATGACTAAACCAAATATCTCACATACTGCAGGGGTTGTGGCCTCTTTGTAGGGGTGGAGCTTGTGAGGGACAGGTTGAAGCTTACCCCTGCTACAGCAGAAGCCCAAGAAGTCATATACAAGTAAGTGGGAGAACACAGATGAGTGTCTAAAGTCCAGTTAGTCCAAAACATAAAATGCAGCATTTAAACAAAGAGGTTGCTGTGATTATTCTGATCTGCTGCCTTTACTAATTTTTGTTGAGAAAAATGCAACCATCCTGATGCAATTATATTTGTCTGCAAACCAACAATTTTCAACAGAGTTATATAAGCTTTGGTTCAATCTGAAAAACACTTACCATGGGTTACACAATAGGCTTATCCATTTATGTTAAAAAGTAGAGATGAACAGTAAAAACTAGATCATATGCGTTCCTGAGTATAATATTTTAATAGAGAGAGCATGTGATAGAGCTTCTCATTAACAAGTCATGATGTCTCATTCATGTAGGTGTTTCATGTTTTGATATCATTATGCTGCGTATTATTCTGATTTGATTAATCTCATCATGAACTTGCCAATTACTAATCAGTTGATTGGTTCTATGGTTGAAAAGTTTTCATCCTTTATGGTGCACAACTGGAATCCCGTGCATTTAAAATTAGACATAATTTTAAAAGAAAGTTACTTAAAGATTGTACAGAGTTGAAAGTAACTGAACTCCCATTATATAATGATGGTTAACCACTATTTACCAGTTCAGTGATTAAAAATAAAATTTAACAGCATTTTTACTGCAGAGGTTTTACTGCTACAGCAGAGAATGCAGGTGTATTTAATAACATTAATTAAGACTGCATTCATTCAGGAGGGGCTGCTGTTGCACTCACTGGCTCACTGCCTTGCGTTTACTCGACACTTCTGTAAGCAGAGCCATCATTAATGTTATTAGTTCCACCTGTACTTTTCCTGCTTTGATTAGTTCAAGTGTAAATGACAGACTGCTGCATTCAAATCTGAAAATAAAAACAGAGTGTAGAATAATTCATACTTTGTCCCAGGTTAAAGGAGCAGCATATCCTTCTTAGTGCTGACGGGCCACATCGCAATGTGCTCAAATTTAAGCCCCCCATGTGTTTCACTACGGAGGATGCTGACCTGGTGGTGGAGAAGATAGATCACATTCTAACAGGTACTGAACATTTCCCTTTTCTTTCTCTTGTGTTCTTTTGGATGGTTTTTCAGGAACAAGCCCTCTTTTGCACTATTTAAAGGGATCAAGGTGTGTGATTGTTGCCTGTTGTTTGCTGAAGGAGCTCTCAATCATGTGCATTACTGTGTCTGTGTTTCCAGAACTTGAGCAAGCCTTAGGGTTGAAGTTGCAGGACACATTAAATGGAACGAAGGACAGCAGTAAAAGAGAGGTAAGTATGGTTCTGCAGCATATTTTAAATTCTTTTTAAATTCTTTTTATTTTTTTTATGCCCCCAAAAGTCCAAGCAAGTTTTTCAACAAAAGCTTTAGTCTTTTGGATCATATCCATCCAATACAAATTTATAAAACTCCAAATTTCATGACTTTTCCAACTTTATCTCCTCAATATTTATTTCAAGCTGCCAACTGATGAAAATGGACACCACTGTCAGAGTGGAGTGTTAGTACACAACAATGGAGGCAGTCCAGGAGTACCTCAACAAACCAAACAAACCAAACAAACCAAACGGTTGAAGACATAGACACTGCTTTGGATCAGAGCTATTACATGTGGATAGTTTTTCTTAAACAACCAGTAATAGACACTGTCAACCTCAAGAGATAAAAAAGAAAAGTGATAAAAGGTGAAGTGCCTTAGCATGTGACATAAAGAGAAAATTTATTAGATTTTATATAAGTATTTTCTCAGGTATTTTTCTGACACTTTGAAATTAAGTTGTTCAGCACAACATGGGTATTATAATTTCACTTTGGTGCAGAAACATCCTTAATTGCCCAAGTAGGTTTACACATCATGGATATTCTTTAAAATTTAAATTTTGCCAATGTTGATTTGAACATAATTTTCAGGGAATTATTTTAAAAATCAAAAAATTTTATGTTCAAACACGAAATGATTTCGTAATGCAAATACAGTTTTTACTGATCAAAAACATTGCACACTGTGGTAGCAAATGTAGAGTACCATTAAAAATTTTGTGGTGTTCAATGTAATGAATAAAATATTGTATTGAAGCACTTAATGTGAGACTTGTTGTTTTAAGAGGGAAATTTGGCCCTGACCTCTGCCTTGCAGGCGTGACCATTCGAGTTGAGCACACGTGGACTATACATACATGAGGTGAAAAGTAGCTGTATTGAGTGTAGGCATTCAGCATACAGTATCCAAGTCTGACACACATGGACAAATGGGGCTGTTTGTAAAGTCAGTAATTATTTACTAATGAA
The DNA here is from genome assembly GCA_029814665.1 of Acanthurus lineatus. Taxonomy (NCBI): domain Eukaryota; kingdom Metazoa; phylum Chordata; class Actinopteri; order Acanthuriformes; family Acanthuridae; genus Acanthurus; species Acanthurus lineatus. Next base: position 6,978,943 of record JAPZDV010000016.1, read on the forward strand.
CCTTCTTAACGGACTGAACAAAAGCTGAGTTTGTCACATGCATGTTCAAGTTCTGAGTCAAAGAGAGGTCCCCCTGAGACAAAAATAAATGTGATTTATTACACGGTGTTCTCTAAATGTCTGAAGGAGTAGAGTTTGCCAAAGGCTTGGGCCTTTATCCATAACATAGAGAGGAACAGGGAGGAGACAAGGAACTCACTCAACTCCCAGATGTCCCCAAAACACTAATTCACTGTGTATGGATAATGTTATGTCTCTTCGAGGCTCTTTAAGTTGCTGTAACATTGTAGCAACAATTACAGTGCCATTCCTCTCTTTAAGTCTCCTAAATTTGTTTGAGTGGCTAAACAATATGGTCAAATCCACTTTAAACTGTTTGACCCAATCTTATACAAAGGACAGAGGTTATGAAGTACAGGTTCCATACAGTTTGGCAATTTGGTTCTGTAGTTTTTACTCTGGTGGTCTGATGTTAACTCCTGCTATGAAAACAGTTCAGTGTCTCTCAGTCATCATTCTTTACACTACAATACATTCCTTTATTTACATAGCAGTAGGAACTATTCTTGTACATGTATCTTATGTACAAATACTACCTTCTTTTTTTACTTAGCAAAAATCTCTAATTGATCATATGTAAGCAGATATGAAGCAATTCTTTATCTCTGCAGAAGAAAAGAGAAGTGGAGCTTGTGAGTTTGTGTTAAATGTTTTGATAAGAGCATTATGCCATCAGTTAACTTAATTTGATGTGTTCAAGAGTTGCATGTAAGGGCTTTCCTGGTGTTTGCACAATAGTTCCCCCATCTTGTATTACTTCTGCAATGTTGATCAATTATATTTTACTTTCAGATTACATTATGAATTTTTTACCATCAATTTTTTACATATTGTGTCCATAGCACTGAATGTACAGTGTTTGGATATACATCCATGCACGTGCCAGAAAACGGCTTATCTCCAGGACAGGTAAATATAAGCTTTGGGATTTCCTCATGTCAAACATTTGCTTAAAGTAGTTCTAGCGTAATAAATACTTGTGCTAGACTTAATCATTCAAATATCAGATTCGGCCTTATTGGCCAACTATGTAGACAAACAGGTAGATGTAAACACAAGTATAACATATTGCACAAACAAGTAGGTAAAAATGTGTGCGTGTCTGTCCAAACACGGAATAAAATGTCTATATAAAATCTAAAAAAAATCAGGTTTACCTGTTAATTAAATTCAAACACAAATAGTGCAAATGAATTAAACTGAATGGGAGGTGTGATAGATTACTATACACTACACTCATGATATACATCACTTACATGTACACCTCTCTGTACTGTAAATACAGGAAGCAGAATGTATGTTGATAATGACTACTAATATTGAACATAAAAGGTTTAATGTGTTGATTTTAGTGACATCTAGTGGTAGAGTTGCAGATTGTACCGGACTGAAATCAGTCTGCTCATCCTCTCATTCCAAGCATGTTGTCAAACTAGCTGCCACCAAACTGACAAAAAAGGAAAGGAAAGGCCCTTTTTAAAGCCACAGTTTGATTTGTCTACTCTGGGCTACTGTAGAAACATGGCAATGCAACATGACAGACTCTTGTGCAAGAGGATCTGCACCCTCTGTAGATACAAAAGTTATATTCAACTTCTGCCATATTGTTCTAACTACTACACACTGGACAGATCTATGCTGCCACCCTCTGGAGGGCACAAAACAATGCTTTGTGTAAATCACAAATCCCAAATCTTGTATGAGTTTATACAAATAGGTCAAAAAGTTTCGAAAGACTAGTCTTTGTCCTTACATTTATTTAGAAATTGGATCTAAACAGGTGAGTGATAATCAATGCAGTGTAAATAAATGACAACAGCAAGGAGCTCTGAAAAGTAGATTTATTTCACACCTTTGTACAAAAATGCAACTGTGACAAGTTCAAGGCTTTTCAATGATTTCATTACGACAACTTACAACTTAAACATTGTTCAGACATCACAGTCTGATACCAAATGAGTGGCTCAAAAGTGTTAAGTATCTTCCTTTTCTTGCATGGTACTTCTAGCTTTCCTAGTGAAATTAAGACAAATTTCTCAAGTTTGCTCTAGAATCACAAGTACCATGTGCAATAAAAGAAGTCTGAATATTATAGCCCCCACCCCCCCCCCAAAAAAAGGAAAGAAAAATTGTGATAATGACATGTCTGTAATGGTGATCTAAGTGATTCCTTTGAATCACTTTGTGAAGAAACTTGGAGAAAAAGACAAGAAAGGAAATCACTGAACACTAATGAGACACGGCCAGTAAGAAACTGTTGGTGCAGCTTGGTCTAATTTCTTTAGCAAGGTCAGTGCTTTCAGTCCTGAATGTTTGTCGATTATATAAAAGGTTGAGTTTTTCCTTAATTTTAGTCTAACTTCCCATTGTAGCCCCCTGTATTTTATGTCCTCTGTCAATCCAAATCATTTTCAGTGCACTCTTGATGTCTTCAGCCCATGAGGTATCCACTAAAAAGACAAGAGATTACTAGCATAAGACACTGTGGCACAATGAATGTCAGTTCAGAGAAGCAAAATTCCAGATTATTTACTGTTACATTAAACCAATTTGAAAGTTTTGTGCTTAAATTACAAATATTACTTTTTGGTAAAAACATGCTTAGACTTACGGTAGCTTCATGCGCATGAAGACTCTGGCCATGAAAAAGCTGAGAAGAACGCTGACAAAACCAATGAAGAGCAACAGGAAGCGGTTGAGTTTGGGAATGTTTGGAGCATTGGAGCGGTCCAGGATTATAAATCCCAGGCCTCCCATCGTGAAGAGGAAACTGGACGCCAGCCCTTCCATAATGTACTGCCCATTTACTCTGAAAAACGTGTGCTTGCATTAGCTATGCATTACTGTGACTTTAAGTATATTTTAACAATACTAAGTGAAGTGATTATCATAAACTGGTCCCTCTGTTTTAGCTGCCATTACCTGTATGCCAAAAAGGCCACCGGCCGTTGGTGTCCATGCTCATCAGTCATTGAACCCACACTTGGAGGCTCAACAATAACATCGTAGATGATCCCTATAATGTGGGGAAGATTAAGTAGGCATTAATCAGAAAATGTTACATGTGACTTAAGTCTGGGCAACGTTAATCTCGTTAAATAGCAAAATTTTCATATTAAACTTCCCTCTCTAAAGTTACTTCTGAGTAATAAGCATCTCTAATTATTAGACCAAAATGTAATGTTTTTTAACCAGTTTTCCGTCCTTGCTGAACTGCAAAATTAGCCTCGTCTGTGTGTAAGCAGCGTTCACAGTAATGCTAACGTTACATGCTAAAGTCGATGATGGCAGGCTGATTTCCAAATGCAACCAAAACCTATAATGTATGACATAATTGAAACCACACGTGAATGAGCTTTAACTTTAGATAATTTGCACATACAATTATGCTAAAGATTAATGCTAACAACTTAGCCTAGCGGTTTTGCATTGTAGTTAGCTTAACAGAACCATGTACCTCCTGTGATGAGAAAGTAGGACACAATTACGACCGCGTACACGGTCATAGCAGATGGCATGTGTAGCCATGACGGTTTCTTCAGTTTTATATTTGGACACTCCAGCACAGTAAACGGTATACTGTATAATGTCTCCATTTTCGTACGAATATTCTCTTTGCTACACTGCAGCTACTGACGATGGCTGACAGTCGTCTGAATAGCGACTTTGTTGACGTGTCCCGGAAGTACATGTATATTTGCTTTTTTTAAAGTCTGTCCTTCCTACAAGACGTTGTTATTGATTTATATTATCAACATATTTTTTTTGCGACTGTGAATTACTTAAAAAAAAGTTTAGATTTTTTTATTTAACTAGCAGGTAAACGTTTTGACAAATTAAATTTGGACTCAAAACCATTGAAATCACTGGCAGGAACTGTGCGTGATGCAGACTTAAAGAGACAGTCATACGGAACTACACCGGTGTTCTTTCCTGTGTCCAAAATTAATTCCCCCATTTTTTTAAATGTCATTGACTTAATCTATTTCATTTCATCGACTGACATAAACGTCCAGTAAATTTTACGTAAATGTTAAATACTATTTATGTCATACAGTGGTGGCCAAAATTATTAGAACACTTGGCATACTTAAGAGGTTTCAGTTGTTTTTGTTGAATTGGCCATCAAAATACCCATAAAACAAATGAAATATCTACAAAGTCATCATTATGCTATATAAACCATAGAATAGAGCCATCATAAGGATATTTAGATCATTTTCCTTACAAAAAACAAGCTAGGCCTATTTCACTGTCAGTGTCACACAATCATGTTCCTTCACAGAAGAAGCCAAATTAATTGTGTAATCATTGCCAGGTGTGATTGTGGTTAAATTGATGGTGATGCAAGAGTCTTAGGACACAGCTGTGTGATTCTTTTGAATGTACAAGGCTTATCCTGCTCTTTAAGTGATTGGTAACATCAGGGTTTTGTCACTGAGGCCACACCACCAATTGGTATAAATTCAAAGCCTCTAGAAGTAGTCTTGAAGCACATGTTGCTCTTTGAACATGGCTAAGGTGAAGAAGGAGCTAACGAGTGAGCAACGGGTTTGAATAAAGGCCCTTTTTGATGCTGGCTGGAGTTACCGCCGCATAGCCAAGGACTTGAGATGCAGTCCAAGCACTGTAAAGTACACTTTAGACCGCCATGATGCCACCAATTC
>JAPZDV010000016.1:6995525-7005906 GCA_029814665.1 Acanthurus lineatus
TTAAAAACAACACAGTATATATATATATATATATATATATATATATATATATATATATATATATATATATATATATAAACACACACACATATGTTTGTACTTTAGAAGTGCTGGACGACTTAACCGCTGCTGTAGATTAATATTAAACAGACTAAATAGTGGAGTGGTATTAAAACCCTGAGCAAGACAGCAAATATGCGAAATAATTTGAAAAGTTTTTTTAAAAAAGGTATTACAGCTACTTTTGAGCTTGGGTGGGAATTTATAAAAGCGATGATACTTAACCTTGTTTGACTCGTAAGTGTTTTATTTTTGAGCGAAGGACCCACCGCATGCATGTAACCTTGAAATGACCTAAGGCGTAGGCCCTACACATAAATCAGCAACTGAGCTAAGCTTATCCACCTGTTCCGTCATCATAAAAAAAATAAGTGGAAATACAGCCTTTGCTGTGTAACCACGGCAACTCCTCCCTCAAAACGCAACATCACCAAAGCCCCCACTGCGTGCCCTCAGCAGGAAAGGATACGCTGTCTGACGCTTACCTGGCTTTATTAATAAACCAACCAGTTCACGTGGCCAGCCCAGCCCCGCAAAATATTTTGCCACACTAGCAAGGTATTTTCGACCGGGAGATTTTTTTCCTCCTCTCATCCGAGGCGGGAGGGATGCTGCTGCTGCTGCTGCTGCTGCTGTGAGGGAGAGGTGAGCGCAGTTGGAAAAGCGTTTTTTCTGCCTCCAAAGCTCCTCCTCTGTCGTCGGAGAGCGGAGACCGGTCACATTTTGCTCAATGAGAGCAAGAGGGCACCGGAGAGGATTTCCTAATTTCAACCTGCTGCTGTGCCGTGCGGCTGTTTTCTCTTGCCTCTGTCCAAGGTAAGGCATGACACCGTCCGCAGCCTCTCCACGCGTCATGCGCCTCGCCAGGGAAACTCATGTTGGGGCTGTTTTGGTCGGGTGATGATGGTTAGCTGGTTTGTTGTGTGATAATACAGCTGAAAGGGCGAATACATCATTGAAGGGCAGACAGGGAGAAGAGTTGTCAGTGAAGCTGAAATCTCAGACAAGCTTTTCAGCGGGCATCATTGAAAAGTCAAACAGGACAGGACGTGTTTTTATCTGCTTTTACCTGAGCAGCAGCGTCAGAGCGTTCACCGTTTACACTGACTGCGGCCAAGTGATGTCCGTATACCCTCGGCCTTCTCATTTCGTGGTATTTTCCCAGGTAAAAACAGCAGATTTACGATTTTTGACTCCAAGTTGTGAGAATGTACTAAAAACTAAAATTGTCAAAGCAGAACAATCATCTACTCGTGTAAGTTTTTTTTCCAGTTTGCTGGATCTAGTGGTTTGAATATATTAGTTTACTTGAAATTGTAAACCGCTGTAGGCTATTTAAAATTACTGAACTTAATGTTATGTAGCCTAGCTAATGTAAGCCTGTTTAGGCCATAATGACAAAAAGGACCAGCCTATTTAAATTGAATTAAACTGAAATATTCAAACTAAAGATGTTTTACATTCTTGATTTTATTTGCCATAGCATGTTTTGTCTAGAAATTTGTTAAACAGTGCTGTGAGACAATACTGGGATGAAGGACTGATTATAAACTCAAGATGTGCACTAAATATGCATTTTAAGTTTAGTGTTCAAATAAGACTGTCATTGAAAATTTCCTATTTAATTTTAACTTCTGAATATCTTCCTGAAGTTATTTTTGCCAATGGTCTGGAGATTAGTCTTGATTTGCAGCTGACTTTCCACAGTGTTTATTGAAAAATCATGCTGGTTAATGTTACATTTTGAAATGGGATGTGTAAAATGGAGGGTCAGAAACTAGATATCCATCCCACATTACCACACTGTTCTTAAAAAGCCATAATACTTTAATGTTTTACATTATAGACTGCAATTTCCAGAAATCAAAGAGGTCACTTTTTTGTCCGATTAATTAAATAATTGTCTAGATTTCTATGGTATTATACTTTATGTCATTACTACACCATTGAAACTGACAGAGAAGGGTTTTTAAACCTCATGATCTCAATATCCAACTATTTTTTTGAAATTTTATCTTATTCTGTTTGCTTTTTTCTGCCTCTATTATTAATTTTTTCTTCACTCTTTTAAAATTGTCCAGCAGAGGCTAATATGAAGACATCATTTGGCAAACCAGACCCTGGAAAGCACCTACAATCTTTTCATCACGTTTGAAACTGAAGACAGCGCCATGCATTGTCTCCGGTAGAACCTGCTCCCCACTCTCCCCTTTTCCTACCTAGCCTTTAAGAGTGAGGACACCACAAGCTGCACAGACATGGGTTCAAATCAACCCTTCATGGATTCAGTGGAGCAAAGGCCCATATTGGGTGCTGGCTGTAAGCAACAGGGTCACCGGTGTCTGCGGAAAAAGCTGAGGCCAGTGCGAATCTTAGGGTTCATCTTCAGCCTGGTGGCCGTAAGTGCCATCTCCTTCAGTGCCTTGACCTGGAGCTCAGGGGGTCTCACTGAGCCAGTGCTCCCCCAGGAGAGTTTCCACCAGTCGGCCCCTCACAGGACTCTACTTTTCACACCACCTCAGAGTGATCCTAATGTGTCGGCCGACATACCAATAGCCATGAAATCTACAGCAGATAGCAATGAGAGCCAGGGGGAATACCCACCAGACATTTTCAGCCTTGCAGAGAGGCGCCAAGGAGCGGTGGTTCTCCACATGTTTGGCATGATCTACATGTTCATTGCCTTAGCCATAGTGTGTGATGAGTTCTTTGTCCCAGCACTGACAGTCATCACAGAGAAGCTTACCATTTCAGATGACGTAGCAGGTGCCACCTTCATGGCGGCAGGCGGCTCAGCCCCAGAGCTCTTCACCTCCATCATCGGCGTCTTCATCTCGCACAGTAATGTGGGCATTGGGACCATTGTAGGCTCTGCTGTCTTCAACATCCTCTTTGTGATTGGGATGTGTGCCATCTTCTCCAAGGAGATCCTCAATCTAACATGGTGGCCACTCTTCCGAGATGTCTCCTTCTACATCTTGGACCTGATCCTGCTCATCATCTTCTTCCTGGATAACTTCATCTCCATTTGGGAAAGTCTAATACTGCTTTCAGGCTACGCAGCCTATGTTATCTTCATGAAGTTTAACGGCAAAGTTGAAGGCTTCGTCAAAGATTGCATGAACAAGAACCAAGTGGTAGAAGTAGAAGTACAGCCCAAGGTGAGTTGGTTTCTTGACCCATATTATTTCTCTTCCACTTTCCTTCACCGCCATCTCCTCTAAAAATTTCAATTTTATTGCACATGTCAGACTATTAGGATGTTACAGTAGGTGCGCAGTAATGAGTTTTAATATTTTTGTCTTATAGAAATTACCCTCAGTCTCTCCTCTGGCATAGAAGCACACACTCATTCTTATCTAAAAATCATGCACTGTATTTTAAAGAATTCAGGCTTGCTATATTTGTTTCGGTTGATTCAAAAATGAAAATAGTTTGATCATAAAGACATGCTTTATATAGAAAGACAAATCTATCTTTTCCTTTTCATGAACCTAATAACCATTTTCAAATGAGACTAGTATTTCACTGATGTCCACAGTGATGCGTTGTCTGTGAACAATTTTTACTGCGAGAGATGTTTTTTGTCTTCCCCTAATCTTTAAAAATAAATACAAGACATAAAAATAGAACAATCATGTAGTATAGTACTTAAATATTATCCCGATAAGTCTTATGTTGTGCTAGTCACCATCTAACAAAATATAGTTGATGAAAGATTAAAATGTACAGTTGACACTTTAATTTGGGTTCTATGTTTTTACATTATTTAAGGTTTTAATACCAAACACAATGTACAACATTTAGGAAATTATATGGTTTAGTACAATCACATTGAATGATCTAGGTGATATAATTGCACAAAAAAACAATAATAGGTCAAAACATTGCCAAATGATTTGCCAAATTAATAGCCAAATGATCTGGCTCATTTCAAAGGGCTGAAATTCCCATCACTAATGCCCCACTCTCTTTCAACATTGAACAGCCAATGCCAAGCTTATGTTTTAAGAGACTCGCTTATGTCATGCTTGTTTATTCATTTCCAATGATAAGAGAGAAATAACAGAAACTCTGTGGGTGTTAAGTACGGAGTACTTTCAACAACTAAACTGACCATTTTGCATTAATGCAGTTCAAGCGATGCTGCACAGAGCTGGCTTACAGTATTCCACTGTGGGATTAATAAAACAGAGTCAAATGTGTAATTCTGGGTTAAGCTCTACAAATTGTCCTGGTCTGACAAACAAATCCCTTAGAAAATCTTAGGAGCTTCTTTCCCCCCAGTTAAAGATTTCCTACACATACACAAACACATACACTTTGTGTTTACATTGTTGCGTAAGCATGTAAACCGCATACAGCATGATGAGGTGAACCGCTTACAGTAAATGGCTTCTGGGTGGATGTAGTATTCTTGGTTGTTCCTCCATTTTTGCTCTCAGAGGAAGTTCTTCATTTATAGTCATTTAGTGCAATATTTTACTTTTTGCTCAATAGAACACACAGCGAATACACAATTGACAAATACAGTAGAAATCATTGTGTCACTTCACACAACAATCACTCCCTCAATGACAATTAAGGGCAAAAGACACTGCAGTGCAATTTGATACTGGTGTAGAGATTATCCGGACGGATTTAGATTTCTTTTGTTACATGAAATGAAAATGAAATTTTGAGGAAGTTGTATTGTAAATCCTTAATTAAATCTGGATTTATTCAAAGTACATAAAGGATATTTAAACCACAGGTTACACAATATTGGGAAAAACTCTCAAGGAAGTCAACATTGTCATTTGATATGCAGTGTCTAAACCACAATGCTAAAATGTGAACCTCTCTTCATTTTAAAAAGTCAGCATGAAAATTTTATTTTTTTGTAGGTCCTTTTGTAGGTTATTGCTATAGTAATTTGAATTGAGGCTTATGTGCAAGAAAAGAGTGAAAATTGAGGTGCACAGGCTGAGTGCCAGAGGAGACTCAGGTGACCTTGAGCTGCAATGGATTCTGGGTACTTTGGCCAACAGAGCTGTGTGTGTGAATGTGTGTGAATATGTGTGTGTGTATGTAGAAAACAACTTTTGATGGGAGTTTGGGGTACTGCAAGACCTATGAGTTGTTCAAACTCCGCTATCATGTCTCATCTCCTTTGATGTGCACACCAGATTTTGCCTCTCTCCTCTGTCTGACCCTTAGGACTGTGCTTTAGAAAACACACTTAAAATAAAATACCCAAATTAAAAGAATTGAAGTTTTACAAAATGCAGTCCAAGATATTACTCTACCAGATATAGGTTGTTAGTTAACCTCTTTTACTCTGTCATTTGGGTCTACAGGGTTAATAGAACTAAAAAGGCACTAATATTATTAGACTGTAATCATCTAAACATCCTTTTTTAATCAAGCTTTGACACTTTGGGGACACGTATATTTCAAGACAAGTTTATTTTGAGATTTAATTGGCAATTTAGCAGGCGTGTGTATGTGTGTGAAATCATACAAGACGTAGAAACTAAGGCATCCTGGCAAGAACAAAGATGAGTGAGTTTATGTACATACGAGTCCTATGAACTGATAAATGCTTCAGTAGCGTGTTTTTCTTTTTTTTTGTCTTTCTATTTTAAAGTGACATTCACTACTGTGAACCGAGAGCAGCTTTTTAATCATTTTCCTGTCATGACTAAGCTCCAAGGTGTCCTTAATCCTCCATACATTTCTGTCCAGGTGTAAAGTATTGCGTTGTAAGTACTATAGGATGTCATTTGACGCCATGCCCTTGAACTTGGCATTTGATTAAAATGGACTTCCCTGAGATTGTTTTGTGCATTATGATATTGGGTTGTCCCCGTAGTGTGTTTCAATGCTGCCATAGACAGAAACACTGGACTGTCATCAGGAGACAAGTGGTGTCACCCAATGGTAAAAATGTGTAGGTCCCTTTGTTTGTCAAGGCAGCTATCAATAATGAATGATAAAAACACCATGTTAAGTTCAAGTCTGAGAGTAACATGGACAGCAGTGGCTTTCTGCACTTAGAAGTCATCAGTCAATTTCGGACAGCCTGTGACTGCTGCTTCTCATCTCATTACATAACTGCTTAAACTGTGTTCCCTTTTTTGGACATGAAAAGTTTCTTTTGTGTAACTTGTTTATTTCGTAGCTGGTAACATAAAAATAAATGACTTGTTTCACCTATTTTCTCAGAAATAATGCCTGGCTCCGAAGCAAAGCGTTTAATGGAGAGAGCAGGGCTTGTTACTCGATCATTTGACGAATCAGAAGTGTCTCTTATTTTCCTGTCTTCGAATAAGGTTTAACATTATGAATGCAGCACAAAAAGTACAGTCAGATCTGAGTGTGGATGGTACACCTTTTTAAAGCCATTGTTTTATAGCAGTTCAGTGGTCAGCCTCGTCAAATGTAATCTGCGATAATCCCTCAATCCAGTTAACACATCCATGTATGCTTCACAATGCCATGCACTTAAACTCACTTGGAATTACGGCAACGCAGAATAGAAAAAGCTTTTCCTTTTAGCACATTAGGTTTTAGAAGGATGAGAGAAAGTTCAAGATCCTAAAATAGTTTGCAGAGTGGTGGCACACGGATGGTTTCTCATTCTTCTTGCCAATCTTTGTTTCACAGAATGCTCCTGCATTTCGAAATCCTCATGAATTTAGTTGTAAATGCTTACCACTGATGATGATAACTTTACACAAAGTTGCAGAACCTCAATTCTCAGTGAACAGCAGTGAATCCCTTTTGGGATAGATAGGAACTCTGCTTGTACCTTGAAATAAACACCACCGTACCTGAATGTTTTTCTGCTAAAAAAATCATACTTAAACTTACAATAATTGATGGTTTCGGCCACTTAGGGACATGAGGAAAAGGCTCTAAATAACACTGAAATATCATCATCTTTTACGTTGAATTTTTTAGCTAACACAGGGCAATATTAGCACTTAGTTGGCTGTTTTTTTTCATTCTGTCCCACGAGTATAAGTCTAATAATAACTTTTTGTTTAGCTGTTGTTTGGTCTTTAGCATTTCTGAGAGAAATATGTGACTCTTTAGCTGCTAAATGCTCCACTATGCTCTCTAGCTAGTTGCTAACTTTGTTGTCTGCTGTTTGATGCTGAGCAGGTAGCTTGCAGTTATTTTTTTAGAGCTTGTTGTAAAGAGCCCTCTGCTGCAGCTGAAAACGACACATGAGCACAGTGAGAGCGAACCAGACAGTAAAGTCATTGGCCATAAAACTAAAACAATGGGCTAACAGACAATAGGAGAACAGTAGAGCCAAGGGACAATTGTCTGCTGAGTCGTCACTATTCCCTCTTTTCACGTACACATAGCCTTTTGATCCATTGTAAAATAAAAATATTTTAATCGAAAATTTGTGGAAATCATCAAATTATTTTAATAAACTGGTCAGTTCAGTTGTTTCAGTTGCCTGACATGCAATTTCATTTGTTTATCTTTGAGCCAAACAGATGTTGGAAGGATGTATTTACATATTAGCCCTGGCCTGATTGGTGCCTAATTCCTTTGTTTACCTAATGACTGCTTAGCTGCTGATTAATCTCACAACATGGGCACTCTGCTTTAGCCTAGCAAGTTAGGTTAGACTTCTGCCACACTTACTCCCATGAGACACATCCATGCAGACTCGCTGTATTTTACCTGCTGTCTCCTTCTTTTAACACCTCTGTAATCAGAATGTGTGTTTGTTATATGGCAGTTGACTTTCAGGAATCTCTTTTCAAGATTTTTGTTTTTTACTATATAGATTTTGTGTTTGCAGCTCATGTTGTATGCCAACATTGTCTTGTCACATGTCAGTCCCTCGGTGCTTTAACGCCAAAGGATGACTAAAGTGTCACACATTCTGGCTCTGTGAGATACAAGCATCCATATAAAACATGGTGTAATTTTACTTCTCTTAATTGTTGTAGATTCTCTCAAAGTTAAGCTTCTTATTCTGCTCGTCAGTGACTTAACGGGACAGAGTCAATGCACAGAGGTCCGATTACTGAACACTAGGTCACTAAGAGTGGCCAAAGGAGGTCACCAACGCATGAAGACTTTTAACACCCACACACTCAGCAAATCCTTATTGTAGAGACCGTGGAGAAACAGTTCAAGGTCGCAATAGAACTAGAGGCTTCTGTTTGTGCCTCTGCCTCACATGCTTAGAAAATCATGGCAGCACAAGATGGAGGAGTATGAATATCACCAGCTCTAGGTTTTTTCCTGCTTCAGTCAATTAGTCACTGGAAAAGCAACAAATGTGTGTCTGTAAGAGTTCTCTTTGCATTCTGATAGTGTGCGGTCATTTGTCAGACCCTTTTCTTTTTTCTCTCTGTGTTTAAAAAAAGGGATAATAAGTCAAGCCAATCATTGGTGACATCTAAACCACATTCTGCAGAGACTTATGAAAAAGAAGCATTTTTCTGTTCTAGTTTTTATAGCTTTTGCATTATATCTTATCTGCCAAAATCTCTCTTAAAGAGGTCAGTTTATGCCTGACATGGCATACAGAGGTTAAGCTTTACTGTCTGTACATGGCATCAGTAGGGTCTTTCATCACATGTGCATCCCCACGCCTGGACCACCTCAACAAGTCAGCCAAGGCTTATCTTGTTATCTTGCGGCCTCTGTCATTGTTTGGCTGATGGACTGACTATCTGCTTTTGAAAATACTGGCTCAGGCAGATCAGATTAGCCAGCACTTTGTGCACTATAGTTTTATGAAAGACAGGGGTGCGACGAGCCCCCCCTCCACTTGTTATGATCACGGTGACACACCAGAAGTCAGAGTTTGTCAGTAATGATAATGAAGTCCAAGTCTCTGTGTCATGAATAAGAAGTGCATGGCCACATCTGACAAAACATCACATATAACCAGCAGTTAAACAGTGAATATCATCTAACAGTGTCTGATTATGCTTAATTCCATTATATTAGTTAAAGAATTACATCCATATTAATATTATGATGCCATTTGCAGATTGAGCAAAATAAATGATTGACAAGTAACAGTAAAACATTTAAGGAAATAAATTTTAAAAAAAGCAAATAGTCTCATATACTTGCTGATATTAATAGAGCTGGCAGATTGGAATGTGGCTTAGACTCTTTATCAAATGGTAATATTAGATGCCTGCTATCGTCAATGTTAGATAAGCCAGTGTGTATCGAGGCAGATGTTGGTTCTGCTGAGATGGAAGGTGCGACCTCTGATGTATTACCATGCTATAAATAGTGTCAAGGAAGCAAGATCTTCCATCAGGATGCACTTCAAAGATCAGTTACAAGGCGGGATCTGTGCAGTGAGCAGACCGCGTTTCCTCCCTGTGAATATGGATGTTCGGGTACCAGTGTTGACGCTGTGCACCTTCTGTACAGTGTATCCACACAATAAGCCCGGCTTTGCATGCTGCTTATTTTTATTTTTATCCAGTTCTATACTAGTAAACCACCACCTCATACACTGTAACACAAGGCTGACAGATGTCAGCTTTATTTTCAGCAAAATTCAGAGCACTGCTGAACTACTGCCAAATAAATAACCATCTCCATCATATTCCTTTTTTCTGGATTTTGCTGTAATCAAAGCAGTTGTCAAGCTAATTCTGAAAAAAATCCTATTTTCCTATGGGCCACTATTTTTGAAATTAAATGGAATTTCTTTTCCATCATCAGTTTTGCAGTACACGCCTTTGTCCTTGATTTTTACTGTGTAATTCTTAGAAAGCAGTCAGTATTCATGCCTTTAAAAACGACAGTTGTAGAAGTGACCTTGGTTTAGACTGAATGAAAAAAGCAAGGAGATGACGATAAGACCTGTGTGTATTTTAATGCAGGCCCAAGGTTACTGAGGGATATGTTGAAACAACAGAAAAGAAGCATCAGCAGATAGAGAAGATTGTTTGAAATATTACTCAGAAGGAGAAAAATAATAATAATACTGATGTTTTGATGCCTTAATCATAAAGCAAAGTGAACCTGTGAGGAAGCAACACTGAGCTGTCCTTGTGTATGCTATCACTGGTGTAGTTTTAAGGTCATATAGGCACATGGGTGTGCGCACTCCTCTGCAAACACATACAGCATAATCCCGCTCACTGAGAGAAACAGAATCATTTTGGTGCTTGAGCTCAGCCAGCAACAACAGAGCCACAGTCCAATAATTTAAAAATAGAAAGCCTGCGACTTTGATCTCACCATGACGATGACGAGTCCAAGTTTTATCATCTGTTCCAGCTGTGGCTCCTTGTCTGAGAAGGGGGAGGGGGAGGGGGAGGGTAGGAGAGAG
>JAPZDV010000016.1:7006006-7021466 GCA_029814665.1 Acanthurus lineatus
GCCATTAATTAGGTTTTAGTAATAGGTAAGTTTTACCCCGTGTTTGGGCTGTTAGACCATTCAATAGAGATAAAGATATTGTTCAGGATACAGGAAAAGGGACAATCAAAACACATAGTGTGGGCTTTAAGGAAACTGGGAATGGGGGGCCTATTGAATCAAAGTTGTTCCTTTTGCCGTCTCTCTTTTGTTGTCCACAATTATTCTGCAAGCTCTCTTGGCAGTGTTGTTGTTGCTTGCTGGCATCCTGCTTTTGTCCAAATCCAATTAAATTGCATTCAGTGGCAATAATTGTGCAAGCCAAAGTTCTCATTTGCATCACAGGTGCTGACGGCTGCTTTTAATGTCCTCCTCAATTGGTTATTGTACTATTTGCCCCCCCATCCTTATCAGAGTGGACAGTAGCTCTTCACTGCCTCCTCAGTGTTGTTAATCATTTTAAAGGTCGCCTTGTCACTTATTACTTGTGTCTGTGTAATTATCAAAAACACAATGTAGTCTGCTTAAAAAAATAAGTAAAACATTGAAGCTTATTGTTTTTGTCATAAAAATTATACATGTAAAGTAGAGCCATTGTGAGTTTGTCCACTACAAGATGTTTATATAAACAAAAATATGTACTTGCCTTCTGATTTCAGTGAATCTAAACTTACAGACCACACAATTTAGCAATTAATCAAGAAAAAAATCTGCAGATGTCTGATAATAAACAAAAGAGTTCGGTGCAGACTTCCCCAAGTGTATAATGCACATAATGCACAATGCACAAGTGTTGTTTTCATTGCTGGTTGTGTAAAAAATATCTTGATGTTATTTTTTTTTCTTCCTGTTTGTATCATTTGTCAAAACTCTGTAGCTAAATTTAAGACAGGACAAGACCAACGCAAAGAAATAAGTTTGCCTCAGTGCTCTCTCTCTTACTTTAATTTAATGTCAAAGCCCTCATTTGTTATGCCCAAGATCCCAGATTTGAAAATCTGATTAAATGTAATTTTAAATTAACTGCAATTAATCACATGCTTGTTTTCTGTTCACATCCTGTCACACTGAACTCAGTCTTTGCTCTTGGTCCAGTACCATGGACAGCACCATCTTTAGCTTATTGGTCTTAAAGTCTTGAGCCTATCACTAGACCTAGACCTCACTTTTATACTTCTTTTCCTGATACATTCAGGGGTAATTTACTGTCAGTTGTAGTGTCCCTCTATGGGCTACCCATAATAACTCAAATACAGTTCAAGAATGACATGAATGAGTCATGCCATTACGTAGTTGGCAGTTACAGCAATTCCTCATAATTCTTTTTAACGCCACTTCACAATAAAGGTAACTCTATAATAAGAGGAGTGGTTAACTGAAGATGTGGGAACCCAAGTCATTTTGCAGGCATGGGAGGGTAGGGTTCCTCAACTCGCTAATGTTGATAGTTGTTACGGTTGTTACAGACAGTAACCCTAACCCTACCTTAATTAAGTACAAGGGGAACAAAGACACAAATTGCCAGATCGTTCAAAGCTGCCGCATTTTATGGTCCGCACAGCATAGTGAATCTCAGTATGCCTGGACCATGAAGCTGTTAGTCTGTAATATTTAATGAGTGAATAATTTGATGTGACCTAGACAGCATGAATAGCTCTGACTCAAGCTTTCACTGCTGCTTAGAGGACATTTCTGTTGGATTTTTTTATTGTTTGATCCTTGGGGGAATTTTAACCCCTCTGGGGCTAGCGGGTATTCAAATAAGCAGAATGCCTATTGTGCTATATTGTAGAATGAGCTAATGTAATTTAAGATGCCTATAGGCGTGTTTTGCAATAGTCCTTGAATAAATGACATGATTATTTTCATCCTTATAAACCTAGTCTTTTTCAGTCAGGTAGCTCAACCCTGTGAAAGTCAAGGCATATGTGCATCCAGATTTAGTGACATCAGCCCCTGTTTAAAAGAAATTCGGGAAACTTGAAATGAGAGATTGCTGGGTTTTGTTGTTGTTGTTGTTGTTTTTTTCATGGGAGAGCCTGAAGGTGAAACGTTGAGGCTTGCAAGAAACTGAAAGCCTTATCGATCAAGGGCTATTTTTGAAAGCGGGGTCGAATTAGATAATGTAACTGCACTGTAAAAGCATCATGTGAAGGGCATCAAGATCCCTATCTAGTGGGTGTATGAAATGACACACAGCCACAGTGTGATGGAAACGTGCATATGGTTGGAGGTGGCTGAGGACTGGTGGGCCTTAAATACTTAACTCCTTCCTTGAGGGGATTTTGGACCCTCAACATCAGCCTTTCTAAGCTGCAGAAGCTGAGTATTGCATTAGCTCTGTTGTGATTCATAAAATACCTGCAATTTGTGAAATCCAGGCTGCTGTATAGATCTCAAAGTTGCAGAAGGACCTGACACTTGTAGATAACCACTAAGAATTTTAAACAAAATTTAAGTGAGTAACTCTTAAAATGGAAATGATTGCAATCAGAGAGTCTCTAATGAGCTAATTAGGAAACACTCTGGGACTGAGTGAATCCGCTGCAAGCCTCTCCTCCACTGTTCTTGTCTAAGAGGGTTACCACTTATGTCCATCACTGACGAATGAGTGATGTATGAGGCTGCCCCTCACCCCCATCCCCACGCGAAGCCCACCAAGATTACCTGAGAGGGCCCAATCAGCATATTATGCTGTCTGTGCTAAATGTGGCTGGCCAACCTGACTAGCCAGAAAGAAGCTTCCTCCACATACTTCCACCTCCACTCCTTTTCAAAGGCAAGGCTTTTCTATGTGTGCACTATGCCTCAAATTGAGGTGACCATCTGCTAAGCTTCCTGCCCATGCAATAATACAACATAGTGTATCATCAAGTGTGTCATCTTGTTTTATGAAATGAGATGGGCAGTGTTTATTTTGACTCACTTCTGCATACACTGCTCTGCCCTTGTAAATTTTGATAGGAGTTTCTAATCCACAGCAGAAATTCCAAACAAATGCAATAAATATTACACTTAAGTACATTTGCTAAAAAAAAGAAACCCTAGTGCCTATCTGTCATGTAAATTACTGAGCCTTTTTAAAAAATAAAACCATATATTTTTGAGCCATTTTCAAAAATATTGATCTTGTGAAAGCCTGGGGAAATCAGGAAAATGATGTACTTATGTAATGTACTAATCAAGATATTTGTCCTCTTTTACAGTGTTTTGTTGACTAGCTACAGTATATTTAATTAAAATGAGACCAAATAAAAGCTCATCAGTAAGCTGGATGGTAGGACTTTTAACAAAAGATGATTCTTCTGATTTTATTTGTGTTGACAGAGAAATCAGCTGTTCAGACATTATGTCAATGATCTCAGTATCCAGGTGAACTTAGTACAGTATAGTACTGTATCTTGGTTTCCAGTTTTCCAGTTTACATTGGTGAACAACCAACCTTTACCTTTCAGCTTCTGGTGGCCTTATTTTTAATATCTCTCACTTTGTCTATGTTAATATAGCTGCACTTTCATGGCATAAAATATTGAGTAATGTCGTATGTCACTTTGTGTTTGGCATATATACTGGGAGTTGATGCTCGCTTTTTTCCATTCTTTGTTGGTCTACATAGGAGTATGTTATACGTGGTTATCAGATTAGACAAAAATGCTACAGTAATACGGAGAAAACTGGAAAGTTCAGTAGATCCCTTTGATCACTGCATGGAAAAAAAACAGGACTGTCCAGTTGCCTCAGGGAAACTAGACTTGGCCCACTGTTAAAAATTGAGTTTGATCTGGTTGCCCTCTGCTGGGAACCACTTCTCTCTGTAAAATGAAAGTCTTTCAGCATTAAGAATTGACAAGGCAATAAAACCAGTCCTAATATAGGTTAACCCAAACAAAAGAAAAGAAATCACTGTCTCAAAATGAGGGAATGCACATAACAAGAGTGGGCAGCTAAAAAATCTGGGGCAGAGTGTGCTGCAGCAGAAGCAGGGTGGACATGCTGCAGTATATAAATTCATAGTCCTGAAAGAAACTTTAGATGATTGTTTGCTTAAGTCACAAAAACATAGGATCCTGTTCAGCCTTTTATTGCTTATTGCATCTGCAGATCAAACCAAACTGTGATCTGACAGGAAAGACAAACTACAGATTGGATCAGGTTTGCAGGAGGTCATTATTGCACCTCTTGTATTGACTCAGCTAAAACTTTGCATTGCACATTCACAGAATAAAATGTAATCTGGTGTATAAATCACATAATTATAAGCTCAAGGTTTGGTTACGCAAGAAAACTGAATTTACAATGTACTAGACGCACATAGAGTACTGATAGGGAAATCACAAAACTTACTTGTTTTTAGATTAAACCCAGCGTTGTGTGATTACATTCACTTTCAAAAATGACACTGCACTTTTTGTTCCTCTATTTGTCTCCCAAAAGCCTGAGTCTGATTGGTTCATTGGAGGGGGGAGTAAGAGGAAGCAATTTTGGCTTAGTCCTGGTGAGCATTGCCTTGTGGGAAATCAGCGTCGTGGCAGATCCTGTAATTAGTTCTGCTTGTTAGAAAAATGAAGGGGTTACTAATTAGCAAGTGGATGGCTTCTTGACTTGTTGTGCATCTTTTCCCTTCTTTCCTTGAAGATCATCATTATCGTCTCCAGGCAAAAGGGGGGGGGGGGGGTAGAGAAAGAGAGAGAGGCAGATGCTGCTCAGTCGTGCTGTTCAACAGTTCAGCTCAAACACGATGAATCTAGATGGACAAATCTCGAAGGGTGTTCTGTCATGCTCTGACAGACAGACTGCCTACTGTAAGCACGTGTAGGCAAACGCCTGGAGCTGTGCAAGATTTCGCTTTTTAAGTTTGCTTAACAAGCCAGTTTGGTTTTCACATATCTTTAAATTCTGGCTCTCAGTTGCAACACTTGTGGTACATTCACATCTGCTACAGTACTTCAAAGTTCATTGTGCAAAAAATATCAAATTGACTTTAATGCTTCAAGGAACCTGTCCGTCTTGTGTAATTTTAGGCTTTTATACATTATTCTCCATACTTCCTTGTAACATAATTGAAATGGGAAATTTGTGAAATTTGTTCATTGATCTTTAGAGTTGAAAGAGATTTTTAATCCCATTTGCAAGTCTGTTTATTAAGGTAGTTAGGGTTGGGGTTAGCAGTGTGTTGGTGTGTAATGTTTGACTTCAGTAATGTGCTGGAAAAGTGGAAATGATAGAAAGCAGCACAGTGGCTAATAACAATGTTTTTAAAACTTAACACCAGCTGAACTCGACTTGTTTTAAGATATGTCAAACAAATCGCATCAAGCATTTTAAAGAGAAGTCCACAGTTCCATAGATATCAGTTGTATGATATGTCTGACCCCTTCATCTCAAAAGCAGGTCTATTACAGAACGTTGTGGAGCACTGCCTGAAAGGAAAAGGATATATGGGGTATGTTGTTGTACATCACAGTGTCTCTAGGTCCTCTTCAAATCACATATAGCTCTCTCACATTTCTTTCTTGCTAGTCTTGTATCTTGTATAGAGTGAGGGGGAAAAAATCACAGTTTCGCATTGTTCCTAGACTGTCACAGCAATAAAAAAAATGATCAGTGCCTCATGTGACAGTGAAAAGTAGTGTCTCTGTTGATAGCCTCTGTTTACATCTAGTCTGCATATAGATTAGTCATTTAATTCTGTAAAAATAAGCAGCACTGAATAGAATTTTATTGGAAATTATATGGAAAGTGGCTCATAAGATTAATCAAATGTAATGCTGATTGCTTTTATCATAATTCATTGTATACCTCAGGTTTACTGAGGAGTATATTAAGGATTTGAAGGATCAAGCACAGCTATGATGGATTTAATAAAAATCAACCATATGCAAACTAAAAAGTGTGTAAATAAAGATATTATTCCCTGATGTAATTTGGCTTGGATGTCGAAGAACAAAGGAAATGCAAATCAAGTTGATCCAGAAATAGTACCCTTTTGGGCACTCAGATTGCATATGAGAAGACCTATAATCCGCCACTTATGTACAACAGTCAGGACTACCAGCTCTGCTTTTAGAAGTTCACCAATGTGCTCACATTCCTCCGAAAGTACCCCCCTTTAAGCTCTAGGTAATATGACTGGTGAAAGCGGAAGTATTTTTGCATGATGTCACACTCTTCATCGATAATTCTCCGTAAAACAGCGTTACATGCATGTGGCTGCAGAGGGACATTTATCTCCCTCAGCTGATCCGCTTCCAAGAATGATCCTGATGTGACATTACGTAAGAACTGGAAGGCAGAGCTGCCAGTATTAGAGAACACAAACTCAAGAGAACATACTAATCTCCCTATGTGATTATTAGTCATAATATTTAACGCTGGCTTAATGAGAGACCCACTGCGTAATCTCTATCTGGCACAATCACCTGTTCTCTCCTTACTCTCCTAACTTGCCTTTGAGAAGACTGATAGGAAGTGAAATAGAATAATTATACCGCAAGTGTGCAGGGAATTACCCTGAAGATATGAAAGAGGGGAAAAATTTGGTTATAGTTGAATAGTTCCGTGGAAAATCTCAGGATTAGCTTGGCTTCTGCTCATTTTTTCAGATGTTTAATTTCAGCTCCCTCATTTATTCTGTAACCATGCAGAGGCAAACTTAATACATGATAAATTATGAGCTGTTAAACTGAAACAGGGTGATACAGTTGGTACATTCACGATGACTGCAGTGGTGGATTTTTCTGAAAATAAAACCAGTTCCTATGTAAAAGTTTTCAAGTGACAATAAATTTATTTGGTTTAATAAGTTCCAAGTTTTGCTATAATCAACAAAAGAAGCCATAAGCGTTTTTTTTCTAATCCAGTAATCTGTTAGGTGTAAAAGCTAGCTCCCATATAGCCTCATTAGCGTGCAAATGAAACGATTGGTTTCACAAGCCTGAAGGCCCAGTGTTAAAGTTTGTGTGTTTGCCCTGCATTTTTAAACACTCATGAGATTAAACTGGATATTTATCTGCTTTTCATTCAGCATTGTGTACCTTATTGACACAAACCCCCCCCTTTTTCAGAATCCCTCATTTATGTCTGAAAACTGTGTAGGCTGTGAAACAAAGCCTTGATATGCTAAGATCTGAACAAAAGCTTTGTGTTTGTTCTCTAGCAGTAAGAGACACAGGGGCCTTAAACGAATGTTATTGCACACACACACACAGACGCATGCACACACATACACACACACACACTCTCTCTCTCTCTCTCACGCAAATGCATACACACATGTATTTGAGGATGAAGTGAGCGCAGTTCAGTCAGGCAGTTGGTGAAAGGCAGTTGGTGAGAGGCTTTTGTTATAAAAATAGACTGTATTACAATGCTGCACATGCCAAATAGGCCTGCTGAGAATGATAGCAGCAAATTAAGTGATTGTTAGAAGACTGCAATCACTTTAGCATGATCTGGCACATACCCACTCTCAGATTTAAAGTTATCACATTAAAACCAGAAAAATTTAACTGTAAGGGAATGTTAAAAAGATTTCAGACTCAGGACAAGATGCATTGTTAGCTTATAGGAATAGTTTGACATTTTGAGAATTAAAATAACTCCTTTCTTTTTTATGTTGACGGTTAGATGAAAAATTGTTGATTTTCTTTTTGATCCATTTAATATGACACTTAATCTGCTTGATAGTTAGCATTTTTGGCACAAAAACTAGATGAGAGATTGAAATAGCTAGTTTGGCTCTGTCCAAACAAAATTCAGCCATAATAACTAACTAATAACTATAGCTTAATTGTAATAATAAAATATTTGTATATATCTTGTTTGTTAAGCCATTCATTAAATGAAGTTAAGCACTTAATTTTTAACAAAAAGTTAACCAATTAGGCACAAGGTATCTAGCTAGCTTTTCCCCAAGCCGGCTGTACCACCTGTTTTGCTAAGCTAACCTACTACTTCCTTCCTAAAATGTTGAACTAACTCCTAACAGCACTTATTATCTTGTTTGTTGTATTGCAAAAAGAAGCCATTTTCCCCTCAATTGTTGTGCATAATAAGCATTCAGATCAAACTTTGAAGGTGCTATTAATGAAATTTATTACCTCTTGTTTTTTGGACAGAGCCAGGTCAACTGTTTTCCCTTATTTTCAGTTTTTGTGTTATGTCAAGCTAACCTGCTATAGACTTTAGCTTTTTATTTGTCATGTAATATTGGAATCAATCTTACTCATCAAAGTCTCAAACATGTACATAAGTGTGTGTTTTTTTTTAAACTATTAGATGCTATTTTCCATTTTTGCCTCTTCACCATTACACTTTGACTCTACTTTACAGTGTAAACCAAGGTATGCCAGCAATTCTGATGCATGATGACATCCTTGACTCAGATGAGGGGAATTGATATGACATTTTTGAATGAATTTCAAGAAAATTTAAGTAGACGTTCTAATCTTGCTCAGCTTGTGTCTGACACAACAGGCAGGCACAGCAGTAGGGAGGAATCTGTCCCTCAAGTCTTGTCCACTTACATCAAAGTCAGTCATCACCATCACTGTAATGTCTCTCTCTATCGTCTTTTCATCTTGTCTGTGTTGTTGTGTGCGGCATGCTTCACATCTATGTTTTGTTTTCTCTTTCTCTTCCTCTCCCCCATTTTACTTCTTCTTCTCTCTGTGTTGGATGAGAAGGCAAGTCCTGGGGCACCTGAGGATGACGGCAAGTTGTCGGTAGGTCTTGTCTGATTGACATTCTTCCCGTCTGCTCCTGTGTTTGTCGCTGTTTCTGTGTAGACGTAGGAGTCTAACTTGTGTTTCTCCCACCATACTGTGAACAAGACATGTACATTGTTATCTCTAACCTTCAGCCTCCCTGTGTGAAGAGAGGAGCTCCATCTGTTTTCAGAAGCCTTTTTGTAACAGTTACATTATGTGCACAGCATGCAAAAGACAATGGAGGATGGAGCTTGTGTTTTAAAAAACCCAAGACTCTTTTCATGCTTGTATACTTCCAAAAAGCAGAGTAAAGTGTTCCATTCAGATTGCAGAGGAAGAGGATAAAACAGAGCAGTAGAAGGAGAATCTTCAGGGTAACATGGAGAGGCCTCATCTTACACAAGCCCTGCCAGTCTACATGTCTCCCTTGCCTCCCGCTCACACCCATATGGGCCTGTGAAATTACACCTGACACCTCCAGTGCCTACGCATCACCTGTGGGCAGTCAAAGGGGGACACACTCCAAACAGCTGCTACCTGCAACCATGCCTAATTTCCCACAGTTCTCAAGTTCAGCTTTAACTGATGGAGTGACCTTGGCAAGGGTTGTTTTGGGAGAAATAACTAATATTCAACTTAAACTGTAAATGCCTGTCTCAACCCATAGGGCTGATATTTTTAAGAAGCTGAGGCACTTTATTATAGTTTTACTAGGTTGCAGGTTCTGCCTAGGGGTTTTATGCAAAAGAGGATTAGGAAACCATATTCCAAACAGCTGGGATTAGAAATGGCTCTAGTAGAGTGCTTACAATTGATAGACTGATGTGAATATCAGTATATGTGCTTTATAGGAACAAGTTACTGGACCAAAAATACAAATTTTTGCTAGAAGGAAAAATTATATCCCAGGTAAAAGCCCTATTCCAGGCCGCAGGATGTTTGAGTGACACTTTGTTTCTTCTACCTTAGGCCAGGCCACGGCTTCAGAGGGGGGGTAGTTCCGCCTCCCTGCACAACAGCTTGATGAGGAACAGCATTTTCCAGCTGATGATTCACACCTTGGACCCGTTAAGTGAAGGTAAGACACTGGGACAAACTGCACATAGAGGACACATCTCTTCAATGATGGATTATATATCTGGAAGTGTAACTAATGTGCAGGATACCCTGCGCAGATGTTTCTTTTACTGTCAATAACATTTTATTTTAAGGTGATTGTGCCTTAAACTTGTCTTTATTCTCTCTTTTTTTCCTTAAAATAACTAAAGTCCTGGTTTCAGATGTCCAGGAATTGGGTATAAACCCAAAATTCAAGATTTTTATTCTAAGAAAACTAATGTTTAGTATGAACACATTAAAGATTTTAGAAAATAAGAAAATTTTAGCACATTCTTGACAACAATTAATACCACCAAGCATCTATGGGATGTTTTAGGCAAGTTTGTAATTTAGCCCACAGTTGCAAAATAAATTAATTAATTAATAAATTCATAGATAAATAAATAAATAAAGTAAAATCAAACAAAGTCTGAGACAAGGTGAGCTTGGTGCTGTGTGTCAGAGCACAGCTGAGGTGGAAGATCATTTTCCTTTAATCCAAGATGAAGGCTTATTAGCTTAGCTAAAGGAAATGTAAAACGGCAGTGTCAGTGCTCGGCGCAGGGGATGAATTTGTTAAAACGGCAGGGGAGGTGCAGTGTCATCCCATTCACAACCCACCATGAAAAGATGGAGGGAGGAAAAAAAAAATCACATTAATGCGGAGCAAACAGACAACAGGGCTTTGGGAGGGTTTAAAGAATTTGTCAGTGGAGTGTCGTCTTTTTCAGATTTAGTGAAAATTTCTTTGAATTGGATGTGGATGCAGTACCTCACGGCATTATGGTTTCTATCTGTATAAATAAAACTAATTCCTGTTTTGATTCTTTTTTCCCTTTAAGTTTTATGGAAATAAATAATATATATTGCTTGATTGAACACGCAAGCTTTAGTTTTAATGCAAAAAAATAACACATTTCCACTCTGGATGGGCTTGATTGCATTAGCAGATGTCTGTTTAGCAGAGGCACTCCAGCTTTCTCCAGAATGACTGTACATTCCTTGAAAGTCAAGCCTAGAATGAGTCAGCTAAAGAAAGATTAATAAGCTGTGCAGAGACAGACCTTTAAGTGCCCATTAACATGCATCAACTCATTTTTGTACACTAAATCCAAGGCTCTCTGCCCCTCAGTGTATTCAGCTTTCCATTTTGGAGTTAAAATGTAAATCCAAGGCTTTCTTAATAAATAGATGTTTGTATGGCCAGTCATATAAATGCACAAGAAAGGGTTATACATTCTGCACCCTGGTGCTCTTTGTGAAGTCATATGTTATTTGATCTTTTTAGGAGCATCCAATACGAACTGATGATGATTCACTGATATAATATTATTATTATTAATAAAAATTATTTATATGTTTTTTTTGACAACATTAAGACCAATAGATTGGATTGTATATATGAAGTTTAAAGCCACCTTTATGTGCTCAGATCTAAATGACTTCAAAGTATCGAAAAACTAATATCAAATCCATATTTAATGAATATGTGTTTTTTCTTAATAGTGGCTTTTTAAAAAGTTAAACGGGTATATTATTGCTTCAGGATGAATGCAGCAGAAATCAGAGGGTGTTATACCAGATTTGACTGATGAGTCTTTTGGCAAATTACTGACTGGAAATGAATGCACTAAAACAACAACTACAGTGTGACTTGTCATGAGGACTGAATTAATAGCCACAAAGAACAAAATCAACACTTTGGGCTCCAGTTTTAATTTGAATATATTATTTAAAAACTTACAATTAGCATTTTGAAAGTTTCCCCACACTTCAGTGATCATGCAACAATGATACTGGCCTTGAGTACATTTTAAAATGCATTCATCACGTGCCTCATTCAGTTTGTGCGTTTAATAATTTCATTGATTCATTACCGCAAGGGCCCAGTAAAGGTCGGCCTTGTTCGGAGATGAGTGACTGTGTTCTATGCACATTTACTGATATTATTAATGCAAAGAAGCATTTTGTTGGTAAGCTTGCAGTGTGGAGAGAAACAAACAGGTGCACCCATCAAAGGAGCTGAGGGAGAGGCACAGGCTGTGCTGCTTGTCCTTGTGTGCTCTTAGGCTTTAAGTGTAGCTCAGCAGGGCCGAGGGAGAGCTGGCAGGACTCCATCCATCCATTTTTCATAGATATTTCTCAAAATAGAGTCGTCTGCGCTTCCGAGCCAAAGGAAAGTCTGAGGTTGTTTGGCTAGTGCTGGGAACTGGTTACCTTTCACTTGTTAGACATGTAGAGTGGGGGTAGTTAGAGGTGTGTCTGTGTGTGTGTATGTGTGTGTGTGTGTGTGTTTGTTTGCGTGTTCATGGTGTGATGACTCCTTTATTGCCCCCTTCCTCACACAGGAAAACTGATCTGTGGTGTGGCTGACCAAACAGATTTAAATGATAGAACCCTGTTATATTGTTTTGTTTTTTTTTAATAGTCATTTAATGCGACACAAGGAGGTTTATCTTTGCAAAGATATTGGTCAAGGCTTCATAAAGCCTGGGTGAGCTTTTAAAACAAACTATGCGGGAAAATCGGTTCATATTAAAGGTGTATGAGAGTATGTGTGTGGACATGCTGTTTAAAGGAATATTTAATCATTTTGGGAAAATCTTCTTACTTTCTTGCCGAGACTTAGTTTTCAGGTGAAAAATACAGTCAGAGACAGGTTGTGCCTAGCTGAGCTGAGCACAAAGACTACAAGAGGGAAAGAATAGACAGATGTATGAAAGTAAGATGGTCTTATTAACACCTAAAAAGTCACAAATTTTTACTCTTTATATTTATATTAATTATTAAACCCTACAAAAACTTAGGTATAGCAATTAAACAAAATGTTGTCTCTATGCCAAGATTAGCTTAATGTTGTTTCTGTGGGGAGTTGTGCATTAAACTATTTCTCCTCCAGTCACAGTCAACCACTCCTGCAAATTTATTCCATATTTATACAAATTTAACAAATAATGTATGCTATCGTATAATTGATAAGCTTTAGAGGTAGTACATAAATTTTATAGCCTTTGGACAGAATTAGGCTAGCTGTTTCCCCTAACTTTAAGTCTTTGTGCTAAGCTAAGCTAAGTGTTTTCTTGCCCCAGTTTCAGCTTTAGTGTAAAGGCATTAGAGTGGTTCAGTCTTATCATCTCGGCAGAAAAGTACATTTCCCAGAAAATATTATTTTAAGCTTAAAAAGCTTAAATTTTGACTGTAATGTCAGGGGCTATAGATTCTCATCTTGAAATAATACCTATCAATGATTAATTGTGGGCTACATTAAATATCACCTGGATTTATCTTTTCTCTGTTTCTGTCTTTCTATCTCTCTTTCTTTTACTATCCCCTCAGAATTTGCTGACTCTGGTGAGTTATTCCTCTAATTTCTGTACCCCCCCAAAAAAGTCTGTCTGTTTTCATTCCAACAGCCTGGAGACAACTCTCTGGCCCGACATGTCCCCAGTGTATACATTTCCCAAGCGCCGCTTGTGTGTCAATTCTGTACTGTCCATACCTGCAGACTCTATCTTTCAAATATCTCATTATCTTCTGTGGATGTATTTCCTCTGGAAACCCCCTGTAACCATTTCTGCATTGTTTTTTCCATTGTCCCTAATCCTCTCTCTCCTCTTATGACCTCCTTTTAGTTGTAGCTTTGTATTATTGCTCTATGTGAGACAGGCAGGAGCCCAAAAGGAGCGCTTTTTGGTCTTTTCTGTTTTTGCTGTCTTAAACTTTTGGTTTGTGGAAGCCCTTTACCCTGCAGACGTTTAGCTAAACTTGCCTGAAGTGTGAGAAGAAGACAGAGTATCACAGAGTATTGGGGAAATGGAGTTTTCAGCTGTTTTGTCAGTTTTCCTCACATGACCTTCGTCAGGATTCAGAGTCAGTAAGAGCTTGACTGAGCAATTAATGGCAGGAGACTAAAATTAGTTTTCCTCTACAGCGTTTCACAATTAGCTGTTCCCACCAAACTCTTTCTGATTTAGGTATTTGCATGCTCCTTGAAAGATACAGGAGATGCTTATTCCTCCAAATTATGTACAAGAACAATAGCTCTCTTGTTCTTGTAATCCTGAATGTCCTTCACTTCAATAACGGACCTTTTAATCCTACATGTTTTTCATTGGAGAGAACACTGTAATAGTCTGGTACAGTAAGTTCCAGGCACAAGTGCATCTCTTTTTCCATCAGTGCAGAGCTACAAACAATATCACTTAGGAGCAGCATCAAATATTCAACTACAAAGAGAGGGATGGGGAAGAATAAAGGCAGAGAGGCTCTTGCTCTAATGTCTGAGCTCATGTTGGGAAAGGTAAAACAAGCCTCCAAAAACAGCACTTAGACTTCAGGCTGCGGCTTGCTTTTGGCCCAAGCCCTTCGATAAGATTTATCACACCAAGATCTGAACTCTGGTGGCGAGTTTGTGCATATCCATAGCTAAAGTTGACCTCAGTGTGGAGGATAGGTGCTTGTTCACACGAACAACCTACAACTGCAGGTAGATTAACCGTCTGAAATGTGTGTTTTTAACATTAATCGACCAGAGCTAAATTTGTATTAACAATCAAACCATGTTTACTTCACTGCTCTGAGGCAATGTGGTGTAGCACTACAAATATGGTGGCACAGCTCTCATCAGATGCTCTCCTGCAGATCATCATCTAAGATAGACTGGAAAAATCACCTACAATGCCAATGTGGCCAATGTGGCCTTTAGAATTTAGAATTCAATTAGAATTCATTTTTGTCAATGTTTGGTCACTTTTACTGAGCACAGGTCATCTCAAAGTCCTCCACAGGCTAAGCTTAGAAAAGACAAGACGAAAGTATGCCTATTGAGTAAAGTGGTAACACAAAATGGGTTGTGGTCAGCTGTTTCATTGGCAATTTTTGATGCAGACACAAAAGAAATCAGCCAGGGGCCATACAAGCATGCACAAAATTTGGGAAGTATGGATTTCCTACCATCAGGAAATTAAAATTAGGAAACAGTGAAAGTAAAGGAAAAGACTGAATTCTGGATTTTTTATGACCATATTTTAATAGCCATTTTGTGTGAAAGGTAAACCCATTCATCCAGGCATGGGTGCTGCTCCCTTCACCAGCAGTGCTGCCTGTGTTTTGGGGCCCCATTGATCATATGGTTCGATAATGCACTTACTGTCATTGACCTGCCACCCCTTATGCAACGGAAATATATTTTCCATTTATGCAGGTATATTATATTGACATTCAGCCATAGTTTTTTTTAATTAGTTTATTGCACTACTCTTACAACATTTTTATTAATAGTTACATATTAAACTGACTTCAAGATGACAACAGTACATATTTGAAATGGTAGCATTATATTAAGAAGATGTAATACAAATGTGCTGTATTTGCATTGTGTTAAACATCAATATAAGATATAGTTTCATATATTGTTAAAGCAAACATTTGTTTTTCATAGGTTTCCAATTATTCTTAGAATTCAGAAAAAGAGACTTAAAGACATTTTTTTCTGCATTGGCTGGATAATAAAGTTAATTCTGTTCTATTCATTTCAGAGAGATGGCAAAGTCCACCTATCTGCACCCCTAAAACTGACTGTTAAGCACCAGTAAATACTTTCATATCCCCCTGAAAAATCATAAATTTATAATTTTTATTCTTTAAACTGTACAAAAAAAAAAAAATATGGTGCT
>JAPZDV010000016.1:7029498-7048772 GCA_029814665.1 Acanthurus lineatus
AATTTGTAAAAATAACGGCTGCAACATGTAACCTTAGCTGTCAAATAAATGGAACGAAAAGCACAATGCTTATTAAAAAAAAAAGTATTTTAAAATAATTGGCGTCCGAGATTTGGGAGGATTAACTAATTAAGATGGCTAAGGTGCTGTCTCCCACCTCTATGCAGCTTACACTCTAATGCCTATTTGAGACACTGGCAACTTTTGTTCCTCCAAAAGCTTTTCATTTTAATTATTCTTGACCTAGCCTGTATCACTTTTCTATCACTCAGCCCCAAAGCATGCCATTAATTCTACATTCAGGGCCCATCACTGCATGTCAACTAGCATGTTGGAGTGAAGATGAGGAGAAAATCAGAAAAAAAATGTTTAAAAATGGAACCAAACTACAATTATCTTGCTAGCATTGAGCTAGCTTGTGCTAACTAACAAAGTTCCAATGAAAGCTTAGTCAATAAAAATTTGCAAGTATGAGACAGCATACAAAAAATAGGGATTAACCACTGCATGTTGTTCTATATAGCTGTAGTGTTGTCAATGGGCCTGGGTTATGAGCTAATGTTATTTTGGGGGGCTTGACATGAAAAAATTTGTGAACCTTTGGTGTGAGATACTTGTAGAGCCAATCAATAAGATCTTGGATTACAGTCTTAGACTGTACAAGCAGTTTTAGTTCAAAGGCCTTCTACCAGGTCAGAGGCAGGCAAGGCTCCTCTGCGCTCCTTGGTGCTGGATCGATCTACAGACCAAGCTCAAACTTGAGGCCCTCATCTCTTTAATGATACTAAACTGAGGGGTTACTACTGACAGCAGTTGCTTCAACTAACTCACTGACGCATGCCTGATTAGTGCTACCAATTTTTACTGGAGCATATAATTAGTTTTGCAGTGTATATCGTTGGCTCATTTACTGCTTTTGTGATTTGATGTTGTGGTTCCTGTTATGTGCTGGAAGCTGCTTTTTGACACCTGCGTTGGCCAGGTCTCACTCGTGAAATAACTTTGGTCTCAGTGTGATTTCATAGTCATATAAAGGTCACTTATATATAAATTCTTCAAACTTCTCACAGATAAGAACCTCCCAAACAGCTCTAGTGTGGAAGTGGAAGTGACACCACCCATGAACGGCACAGCAGGGCAAGAGGGGGAAACGGTAAGAAGACACATCATGCACATGCACACAAAAGACTACAGATTATGCTAACTTCATCCCTTAGCCAAGAAACTGGGTGGTGTTATAAAAAGGCAAAGAGACAGATATCAAAGTTAGAGAGACATTTATAAATGTTTTATGCTTCTCATCTGGGAATATGTTCCACCTTGAGTGTGATTGATGCAAAGGTTGCGCTGACTAAGGCACAGGTCACTACTGCTGGTAATTTCCCAGCATGCACTCGGGCGAGTTCCTCCATCTTTAGCCAGACGTGCCAAAGAGCCGCCTCCTCCCACTGAGCTCTGTAATCACTCTCCTCACTCACCTGCTGCTCCCAGCCACTGGGTGCTAGAAATGAACACTCTCACACACATGCCTCGACACACACAAACACAGTCCTTGACGTACGGCCAGGCACGGAGCCTCAGAAAGGCACCTGCAGCAGTTGTCCTGGCATGAGTGATGGCGGTGGGATGCAACGACCTGCCGGGCCAGCATACGGTCCTGGGGCAAGAGGGCAGCGATTCAAAGTCACACAACAAGAAGGAAGCAGGCAGAGGAGACAGCATGTCGGACATCCTCCTGGATTCTCACTTATTAAGGTGCAATGACCAAAAATAACCCCAAGACATCACTTTTTACACTGAGCAAAAAGTTTTGTTTTTTAACTTGGTCTCAGGGTCTTAAATATTCAGTTTTAGATATTAAATGAAATAATTACATTGTGCACAGAATGTATGCACAGATTCATCTTATATTGGAATTGTTTAACTTTTGAGTGTATCTGGTGACACCTTTGATTACTGGTGGTCATGTTACCAAAGGTTCAGAGTTGGAATTTAAAAGCTTATTAATAGCATGTTTTAATCAACATGCAACAGAAAGGTAGATTGATGCAGCAAAATTCAAATAAACCTTGTCAGTTTAACAGTGAAGTTTATACTTAAGCTTGAGGAGGTTTTTTACTTTCTGACATAGGCATAGTAAACAAGACCGATTAGCCGTTTCTGCTCTAAGAGAAGGAAAAGGAGACGAATCAAAAAGAGGAGCTGTTTCAATTTTCTAAAAACACCTGAAGACCTCTCTCTATTTGTCTTGCCACTAGGTTTGTTTCTCCTTCTCGTTCTCTGTGTCCTCTGAGATTATTGGTGGATGGAAAACAGCAAAATTTATCTTGATTTGAAAATTTATGTCGTCTTCTCTGTTTTACAGCCATGCATAATGTAGGCTGTCCACTACTGATGAAATCACACCTTGTGTAGCCTCATCTGTATACACCAAACCAGTCAATGGAAACAAGCTGTATTTTCTCTTCATTTTTAGCCGTTTTTTTAAAATGAGTTTTTCCTACATAAATGTTTTCAGCTCTATTCATCCACATTTTCCTAAAATTTTCCTCTCTACACAACTAAAACTAATTATATCGGCCCTTCTCTGGGTTAATCTGATGCAGTTTACCTGGATTCAAGCTACTAACATGCTTTTTAATCTTTTTTTTAATCTTTCAACTGACCTGACACTACAAGGATTTGTAAAAGGCTTTGCAAAAACACTGCAGTATGACCAGCGTCTTTACATACAAAGGTTCCCACAAAATTATATACTGAATGACTCTAAGGAAATAAGATTTTTCTGCACCCAAAAAAGAGATTCGGCAGCACTTTGACATACAATACATCTCCTGTGTAAGATTATCTATAAATAGACCGATGTGGAAATGTATAGAAGGTCCTCAGAATAGACTGTAAAAGAAACAACAAAAGATGAGCTCTGATTTGAAACATGACCACGTGTATATTGATCTATCTCACTGCACCAAGTTGTTTTCAGATTGATCTCTCACTCTTGCGTTAATAATAGTTCTTACAGATGAAATTGTCATCACTGCCCTGGAGCTGAAAATATTTTGCATCTAAAAAAATAGAAGCAGTGCCGTTTTTTCAAGACAATTTTTAGACTCTCCTCAAAACTTTTTTATCTTTTTGAGGTGAAAGCAGAAAACTTGATGAGCAAAATATAGAAGCTGCTTTTTTAGATGGTGATTCACAGAATTTGGAAGAGCTGGACACTTGCTGGCATGCCTAAGTCTCACATGATGCTATTTTTAGAGGTCTGTCCCACTGTGCACCTGTCTGTGTCTAGGAAGTAGCTGGAAACAGCTCACACCTTCATATTACGCCAGGGGCCTCGTCATACTAATTGTTCAATTCCTCCAGGATGCCTTGGTAACCAAAATTAGGGAATAAGGAGAGAGTAAAGGTCAAATTAAAATTGGCAGCAAACTTCTTGTACAATTTCCCAACTCCATTTTTCTGTTTCTGGGGCAAAAAAATGTTTACTGTAATATTTCACAAAACAGAAATTAAGAACCTTATTTTAAAGGCAATATTGTAGTCTGTAACTTAGTGAACATTCATCTCTTTCTAATTTAAAGATGCTTTTCTTAACGATAAATAATGTGCAGCCACAGCGTATGACTCCTTATTGTCTTTTTGTACAAATTTATTCAGGATTTCAAATTTCAGCACACATTTTAATATTTGAGTATCCAGCTCCTTTAATCACTTAAATCTTATATTTGGAAACTTAAGAAAAATCAGGAAGGATAGGAGTTAATAACCCAACCAACCTCAACAATCACAACTGAAAAGATTAGGAAAAAAGCTGTGTATTAAGGATGTTTCATGTATTTTAGGACAGGAGTGAATATCGGATTTGAATATCTGCTCATTTTTGCTAAATAGCATCAGAATTTATCTAGATGGGGCCTTAATATCAAAACAAAAAGGAAGATGAAAGATGAGTCCTTCGTGTAAAAAACAATTTAAACTTTTAACATAACGTGACTTTTAAAATAAAAAAGAAATGAGTGTTGTTTCTGAGGAAAAGCCAAATACATGAAAGTACATATCTATCGTGTATGAACATGTGTTCTGGAGCCCTGAGAAATGCTATTGCACAAGTTTTAGGAAAAGATAAAGGTGATTAACCCATTTGGATGAACAAAGTTATGCAAAAGCATCTTGTTGCAGCTGTGCTTACAACATTTGTGTGACCACAAAAAAAAAATGTTAGTGTTGCCTCGCACCTGGTGCCAGCACACACACGGTTCCCTCTGGGAAGAAAAAAATAGCAAATGTCACGCCTCCCCTCGCAGCACTGTGGTGCCTGGTAAAAGTCAGTGCCTTTAAGCTCGGAATTGGCAGTGTTGCCAACTGAGACACCACTGGGCAGGAAAGGCCCCCAAGGGGCTGGCATTTGGAAACCATCTCATAGAAGGCAGCACTAGCTCTATGGGATACATCAGCAGAGAAAGCAAGTAAAGCAAATCAGAAATAGACAAATGACAGACTCAATAGTGTGCAGTGTCAGCTAGAAATAGTCACCTTTGAGCTGTCAACATCCATGAAAGGGCTGCAGGGCAAACTGCAATGCAATACAATGCAACTTTTCAAGAGCTTTCCTCAATGGAAGACAAAAAGAAGCTGTTCTTTTTGCCTCTCATGTGAAAAGCAGGGGTTTTGGTTCAGATTTGATCTTCCTAATGCCTGAGTTCTTGATATAAGGCCTTTTTAAAGGATGACAATCAAGCCATCTGGATATGGAGAAAAGGAGAAATCAGAATGCTGCACATAAGTGATTCAAGCACTGCCTTTTGTTTGGCAGCTCTGATTACCAAGGTTACCAGGCAATACTCAACAGCAGTAGCTGTCACAGCAGGATACGCTGCATATTATTCATGATTTTTGCAGTTTTCTGCTTTAAAAAGATTTCCTCATTGCTCTCTGGGCATGCTTAGCTGATGGGATTGAAGTCTTGAAGGCTTGAATGGTTTTCTTGAGGTGAGATTATTATTTACCTAACAACTTGTGTTGTTGGCATCTGCCCTGCTGTATGTTTTTTCTTCCCAATTGTTTGCACCAGTTTTCCAGCTGTTTTGTTAAGCTTAGCTAATGTAACTCTCAAAAGGGCAAATAAAAATTTTAGGTCATCACTGTGTTCTGCTCCGATTTGCATGTATGGACCTGTTGTCTGCAGGTCCCCACGGCCCCGGAGCATCCTGTATAATTGGATACAAAGGGACCCAAGATGTCTTTCTGCTCTCAGAAGGATTTGTTGTTGTACCGTTAAAGTTTACAAGTACCAAATTGTTTAATTGAGAGTCCGCATTTGCAGAAGTAAGCACACAAAGCTGGACGGGTAAGGTAGGTAAATGCTACAGATGAAAAAATTATTTTGTTGTCCAAGGCGCAGTTGCCTCAGAGTGCATGCTCTTGGAACAGTGACAGCTTATGTGATGCTGATCTGCAGCAAGGTGACAGTCTTTGGCACACTTGGCATTCCAGTGGCAGGTCCAATCAGACCCCGGGGTTCTGCGGGTGCAGCCAGCATCAGCAGTCAGCAGTGATGAGCCCCTGATGACTGAAGAGGCTGAGCCCTTCAGGCACGGTGCAATCTCCCAAATCACAGTCATCAGACTCCTCCGTCTTAAGGTTACTGCAGAGCCAAGGCACGTGCACATCAAGGTCCTGCCATCATTTTCTGCAGACGTCTGTGCTGTCTTTTCCCTCTTGAAGTGCTTGTGTTGCAAGAGTGCTGCCTGTCTCTCTGGATAGTTGCTATGGAGAGGTGTATCCCGATGAGACAAGTTATCAAGCTGAAGGAGACACTTGGATTATAATGAATTTTTCTCTTCGTCCCTTTAGGAACAAGCAAAAAGCATGACTCAACTCAATGTGTTATCTGTCTCATATTTATCTGATATTTGCCTCCAGATGGAAAATTAAGCACCAAGAAACTACCTTGTATGGTTTTTGGACACCCAACTTTGACACCCTAATGTGACGGCACCAGACCAAAAATGAACAAAATCACATGTTATAAGGTGTATAAGGGTTACTCATTCTAATGAATGTTTTATAACCATAATCTCTTTTCCCTCTTTTTGTTTTTTGGTGTCTTCTCACAGGCTGAGGATGAGGAGGAGGAGGACCAGCCTCTGAGCCTGTCCTGGCCTGAGTCCGCTCGCAAGCGCCTCACCTACCTCTTAATCATACCCATTGTCCTTCCCCTATGGCTGACGCTGCCTGACGTCAGGAAGCAGGTGCGTGAGAAAGAGTTCGCCTGCTCGAAACATTGAAAGCAAGAATGTCATCAATTGTTTAGAGGTTAAGTTTGGAATCCTTATTCATTAAAATAACTTTAAGCTCTCTTTTCTGTCTTTCAGACGTCAAAGAAGTTCTTCCCCATCACCTTCCTTGGTTCCATCTGCTGGATTGCATGCTTCTCCTACCTAATGGTGTGGTGGGCTCACCAGGTGCATAAATCTTAAAGACTTGTTCACTCCTTGGGATATAACGCTGCAAAAACAACTGGGTGATCATAGCAATAGTCCCAGAACATTTTAAAATCCAAACACATGTATAATCCCTGAAATAGAAAAAAAACACAAAGGCAAGATTCAGTCGTCTTTTCTCTCCATTTCCCATCCTTGACATTTAGAATGAAACCATATTCTATAATCCACCTACTCATTAATAATTACAGCTGCCTTAGTCAAAACAAAGAGACTGTCAGAGCTGGAGTTTTGTCACCTTTATCCCCTCGCAAGCGTTATGAGGAAATGAAAAATAGCTGGAACAAAAGATTAGGCTTTATTTACCCCTAAGCTTAGTTTCCTTTTTTCCCCCCCTTCTTTTTTTGCAGGTTGGAGAGACCATCGGGATTACAGAGGAGATTATGGGCCTGACTATATTAGCAGCTGGAACCTCCATCCCTGACCTCATCACCAGTGTTATTGTGGCACGCAAGGGGCTGGGTGATATGGCTGTATCCAGCTCAGTGG
Source organism: Acanthurus lineatus (assembly GCA_029814665.1). Classification (NCBI taxonomy): domain Eukaryota; kingdom Metazoa; phylum Chordata; class Actinopteri; order Acanthuriformes; family Acanthuridae; genus Acanthurus; species Acanthurus lineatus. The sequence goes on from JAPZDV010000016.1 coordinate 7,036,497, forward strand.
GCTCCAACATCTTTGACATTACTGTTGGGTACGTTTTCAAAATGTGAAGTGAGTCTGCGCACGGTCTTGTTGTATTTTATTTATGTTTGTTTATCTTTCAAGACCAAGAGCAAAAGAGAAATCCTGCATCACCCAAACAGGCTAATTTACGTGGATCAACAATGTAAAAACTAATTTGGTAATATTATGATCAGTCATCCTGAGGTGTCTTGCTCTTATTTTAAAGGATTGAGTAGAAGTTCAGCATAATAATATCCCATAATATAAAGGTGCAGGCAACAGAAAGCTGCAGCAATGAGTCAAAGAAATAGGATCCACAGGCTTACAAGAAATGATGCTAATGCCTGGTATTTGGCAAACCCTGCAGCCCTGCAGTGAACTCTTTGGTATTCTTTCTATTATACTTTGGTAAACCCTGATGGGAAAACATGATTTAGTCATTCATTAGCTGAACTGTGTAAAACAAGCTAAACTCTGTCAGACAGTGCTTAAGTATGTTTGTATTACTGGCTAAGGCTTTAATGCTTCTGTTTTGATTGCTGGTAATTAGTCGGTAACATACAAAGCAGAGTAGGCTGATGAAGACAAGAGCCTTTGTCTGTGTTGGAATCAAACCACGTGAAGCAGTCATGTCCCAGTTCACTGACACACCTTGGATTTCACCTCTATAGGTTACTTTATACATGGGGTTACACAAGGGGTTAACAATAATCCCGCCAAAGATACCTATGTTACAGCTTTTTTATTTACATTGCAGAATCAGATTTCGCCTGTTGATAGCAAAATGACACCACTGAACCAATAAAATCAGGTCAAGTTTTGCGATAATAATCACTGACTCTGTGATATAATGATAGCGCGTATATGGTGGCTGTCATAACCCCTCACTATACAACTATAAATCCAGCTTGCAGTACATTGCTGCAGCAAGGTGGAGAAAAAACTGTAGGACAGCAAAAATAGAGATCTTCAGCTTCTGCTAAATTGCTCCTTAATTTAGTTTTGTCTGAGTTACAGGTTTAGTGTGCCATGTTGTGCTGGAGGAGTATCATATTATCTACAGTATGTGTACATTTTGTTATGCTCTGCTGAGTGTGAGCAATTTGATATCAACAGGGAGCAAAGTCTTCATCAGAGAAGTACCTCAAACCCTGCCACCTTAAAAACAGGCCTCACACACTCCTCTTTTTATTTTCTATTATTGTTAGCTGGGATGCCTATTTTTTTGCCTCAAACGTTTTCAGGAGTATTTTTTGAAATATGAAGTCGACTGCCATGTTGCCAGAACCATGCACCACACAACTCTCAGTGCATCAGCCTGAGCTTCAGTTTTCATTGGTCTGATGCTTCCAGACACATTATTCCTATTGATTAGCTTGGAAAAATCTGATTCCCCCTCCCTTACAAAATGGAGGCAGTGTCAGGCAAATATGATAGGGTTTATGTAAAAAGACATCACAGATAAAGGTTACAGCCACCAAAATATTAAAAAATGTTACCTCCTACAGTACCATTAATGCTTAATACTGACTTTCATTAGCTCTTCTGATGGATTAGTAAAAAGGTGTATCAGCAATCCTCAAGAACGTCATGTAAAATGTGCTATTTTTGTTCGCAGACTGCCGTTCCCTTGGCTCATGTGGTCCTTTTTCAGCGGCCTGAAACCGGTGCAAGTCAGCTCCAACGGCCTCTTCTGTGCTATCGTGCTCCTCTTCCTCATGCTCCTCTTCGTCATCATCTCCATTGCAGCCTGCAAGTGGCGCATGAGCAAGCTGCTGGGCTTCATCATGTTCATGCTGTATTTTGTCTTCTTGGTGGTCAGCGTCATGCTGGAGGATAAGGTCATAACCTGTCCGGTGTCCGTCTGAGGATCATCGAGGACCTACTCCCTTCCCTCCATCACTAACACAACCACCACCAACTCAACCATCCTTCTTGTCTGCCATTGCTCTCACCTGACCCTTTAGATCCTTTACCAGAGGACTAAAAGTGAAATGAAGAGGGACTGGAAAAGATAATTATAAAGGAATATGGAATCTACATACTATATATTTTCATTGAGCAGGTGGTGGCTAGGAGGGCTGAAACCAACAAGGGCACAGGACTTTTGCGTAGGCCTAACCTGAGTGGATTTTTATTTATTGTTATTATAAATTGGCAGGTGAGAGGGGGTTATAGGTGTACTAGCCAAATATAGAAGCATTCTGCATGATATTAGTGTCACTAGATAAGCTGGAATCAAGATGACACATTTGTAAGTTGAGGAAAATGACCTCCTGTGAACTTTGGAGGAGAAAATAAGAGATTCACTGTATTAAACTCACAGTACTAAATGCAGTAGCTGAGCTGATATTGTGAGCATATTTGAAGAATACAAAGTAGTTCAACAAACTAAGACCAAGAGTGAATTTGTGGATGAGGAAATGGCAGACTGTGTGGATGAAGATTTTGTTCCAAACGTGTCCCCTGTATGATGGTATTGAGCAAAAAGACTCTCATGTGGGCTTTGCACCTGAGCAACAAGGGATGACAAACTCTTGCTGGGCAGGCGAACTTCTTCTTTGTTATTTCTTATTTGCAAATTCATCATCTGCTCAGTCTGACTGATGAGTTAAAGCTTCCCCTCTTCCCTGCCGGATGTCATTTTTCACCACTGAATGTCTCTCCAAGGGATTTTTCTTTTTTGTTTTTGAATTTTTGGATTTATTTTCATGAAATATATAGAAGTAGCATTAGTTGTACAGTAGCAGTATTAGTTAATGTAGAGTCATCCTGACAATCTACTCTTCTTTCTTTCTTTTGCCACTGAACATCAGGTTCTGATTGTACGGGACTTTTCATGCTTCACACGCACCGACTGACAAAGGCAAGAAAAAAAAAGCCTAACTGAAGTTTAGCCTCTCAGAATATATGCTAGCCTTTAATATATTTCATTGGTTGGAAAAAAAAGGCATGAGTACTTTAGGCTCATAATGAAGTCAATGTCAAAATAATACATTTGAAAAGAACTTAACAGTGTTTAAGCGTCATGGTTGATTTAGATTAGTCAATGTGTAGTGCTTTGTTCACTGTAGAACTGGGCTCGACTCACCGGCTAGTCAAACTCCCGATTAGTAGTTTTAAGGAGTCAACTGCATGTAAAAATAAGACACTTGGAAGTGAATAATACCAATCAACATTTAAGAAGTTGTATACCAAAATGTATACTTTTTCAAACATGTTTCATAACTTCTTAATGCAAACCACCGCTAAGTCTCTATGTAGAAAATGTCAACATGTATGGATATCTATCGAACTTGTGCAATTTCTTTTTTAATCAAAGGTGCTTTTGTGTGCATGTGTGCAATCTGCATTTGAAGTCATCACACAATGACCATTCCTTATATTTATCTATGACTAGAGGTTACACTACCAGTATTTTGCAAATAACTGCAAAGAATTGTACACCAATCTGTGTTTTTTACTGGGAATAGAAATCATAATCACAATCTCTCTCTAAGCTACATAGAATGTGGAATTCACAAATTTAACAGCAATATACCGTGTGTGTCGTCGTTGAAAATTGCATCCCCCATGCGTCTGTCCCTCGCTGTCCTTCCTGTCCGTTGTGCTCCGAAAAAACCGCACAAGAAAAAAGCGGGTGACCATTTCTCTGCAAAACCCCTACCCGTTAGAGCTGACCAGAAACACGTGCTTTACCTCAACACAGCCTCTGTACAGCAGCTTAGTAGAAATTTACTGTAAAATAATAGTAAATAGATTCTCTGAATGTGTGAGGAAAAATGCATGCGAGAAATTTGGGCTGGATACCCAGTGACTGTACAGCTGAGCTTAGACCAACTATGTGTGTTCACTTTTATGCATCCATTCAGAAAGAAACACCAAGTACTAATTGGTTTTACTTTGTAAATATAAACACCTGTTTTTTTGCAAGAGCCAATAGCTCACACATGTATTTAATTCTCTTTTATTTATTTTGTAAAGGCAGATGGAAAAGGACAATGATGGTGGCCCTTTAGTAAATAGTATTAGAGCAAAAGTACAGCACAAAAGCATGTATCTTAAAATTTTTACTCAACATCACATTAGCCCGCATAACACTGTAAACATGTCTGTTTAGGCTCTTGAATGAAACTGAGGGCTTTAAATACCATATTGCTTCCTCCAATTTAAACAAAACTGGGTCTTGTGAAACTGACCCCAGGTTTTCTGACATTTAGAAAAAAATTCAAAATACACAAAAAAAACAAAAGTACAGTCCCTTTATCAACCAAACTCATGTTTAACTTTAATGCATGGTCTGCTCTCATGTAATGTATTTCTTGAACATTTCCATCACCCATTCAAAGAGTCAATTAATGCCTCTGTGATGACTCATGTACTTTGTGAAATTCTCTTGTGCACATTTGCCATTAAACTCTTCCCTTTAGAGCGCCCACACACTCTTGTGAACAAGATCACACCTCAACTCTAGTTTCTACTCGCCTTTGAAAGAATAGTTTGACATTTTGGGATGTGCAGTTTTTCAGCTTTCTTGCCAAAAGTTAGTGTAGATGGATGCCAGTTTTGAGCCAGTTCAGTAAATTTGAAGCCCGATCCAGTGCACAGTTAGCTTAGCCTAGTACAAAAACAGCTAGGAACTAGCAAGCCTGCTCTGTCTTTGGGTAGCAAAATCAGCCAACAACCACCTCTTAAGCCTTGTTTGTATAACTTGAAAAAAAGATTATAAAAAAACATAGTGCAAAACTGAGAAGTTAAGGTTTCATGAGGGGTTTTGTCAGGCCAAGCTAGCAGTTTTTATGCTAAGTTAAGCTAATATGTTGTTTGTGATGTCTTCATAAATTGTATAGGCTACACACAGGAGAGTTCTATTAATTTTCTTGTCTTCTTGCGGCAAGTAAGTCAATAAAGTGATTTTTTAAATGTCTTACTATTCCTTTAACAGGTAAAGGGTTCATTTGCTTGAGTTTGGTTGAATTTCTGTCACTACAGTCACTTGTGTACCTCCATCCCTGAGACCCCTCTTATCAAGACAATATTCTTCTTTCTCTCTCCAAAGCTCTCATGGTGTTTTAATTTGAGAACATTAATGGTGAGAGGAAAACCAAAAGTACTAAATTTAAAAGGCAACATGGTTTAGCTTGTAAGCTTGGCATTGGTTGTGGTTTACCAGGGTATAAAAGCCTGTGAAAGTTAACCACTAATGAGCATTCTTGCACTGTAAATGTTTTATTTTCTTGGTGTTAATGTAAGATTCATTTAAGGTGTACATATATACAGATACAAATTAACCATATAATCTATATGTGTAAAATCTATATGTCTCTTTATGTAAAAACACAAAGTATATAATAAATAAAGATGATAATTCAAATATGCAAAAGTATGTTTTCTGGTACATTTGTGTATAGATTTTTTTTTTTTAACCCAACTTAGCATTTTTAAGTAATAAGTTGGTTTTACGATACTACAGTGGAGTTGTCAGCAAATACAAGAATGTTTTAATTGTGTTGATGTATCAATCAACACAACTGTAACTCCCTATTTGTTTCTGTGTGGTTAAATGTTAAAAGATTACAGCTTTGGCAAACCGTGTGAAATAGTTTACCTTGTGTGATAAGCATGTTTTTCACAAGGAATTAAATTTAAAGATAAATCATTAATAGTGTCTTTGTAAGTGCTTAGAACCATAATATAGTTCATGATCAGAGCTTAAAGATTATGAGCTAAACTATTTAATCTTTGCTGAATGACTTTGGCCATTCTTTTTTTTCCTGAGGTGTCTCCTAAACCTATAACAGTGCACAGCCAAATACATAGAGTACCTCTGTGCATTTAATGGGACTACATAATGCTTTTATTACCAGTAATGGCTGAATACTTTGCACATCAACTAAAAGGATTAATTCCTTCAACACACAAACCCACACATGCATAAATTCAATTTGTACCATTTTAAATTTCTAAATACATTAAAAGTTAGTGTTGTCAGTGCTAAGTCAGACAAAAATGTGTCTCAGGATGAACATCTGGCTTAAGCAACTCCTTAGTAAGCTTTCATCACATAAATGTTCTATTAGAACTATTGTCAACATTTCCTGCAGATTTAAATGAATACCTATTGTTTTATAAACCTATACGCAAGCCTCTTTAATTTCTTCATTATCTGCTTTTGCCTTTGGCTCCCATCAAGTTTGGATAAAATTAAGTTGAGTTTGTATGTATATTTCAAAAAAGAGAGCCCAGTTTTACCATAAAGCTCTCCCCAAACTCAGCTGCAAAGAAAAAAAAACACTCTCGGCATCAATTTTTGAAAGGAGGTAGCTACAATTACAAGCTCAAATGGCAATCAGCCCTGTAAAGGGCAGTGATTAGCTTTTCTTCACTTCTCATGCAGTGCCTCCCTGTATGTATGAAGACTAGTTACGGAAAAGGGCGCCCTCTTGTGTTCCATCCCTGATACTTCAACGTCATGGGGAACAACAATGATGCAATCACTGCTTTCAGGCACTCAGTCCACCCACTTAACATTGTCCTTCAGCTGTAGGAAAGGCTTCTACTGAATGACACGGCTTTTCTCTTTCTTAAGAATTGTGTCACAGTTTTCCAAGAATGTCTTTATTTACAAAACTCCCTAGTTGATTGCAAACAAACACAATATGAGTCAAATTTCTGTCTGACCCTTAAAAAATAAAGCTGTTTTAGTTTAACAGATATTGTTGTGGTTTCTAATGTGTGAGTAAGATGAAATTCTAAGGTAAAGTGAGTACAATAAAAATTTCCCTTTAAGTTTATTGTCTGCCCTACTGACTCCCAAGGAACAACTGGGGGCAAAATTGAACCTGGGGCATGTTTTTGACTTGCACAAACATGGAGGCCACCTTAAATCAACTATGGGCCCCTGCGGTGTCACGTTAACTGAGAAATCATGCATTCCATCCGGGCTCAGACATATCCTGGTTACATTTACATATAAGGGCGGCAATTAAATGTTCCAAATCAAAGGAGCAAGTGGTAAGTGGGTGAGACTGCATGTGGTTCCTAAACTTGATAAGAACTGCATAAGACTTTTCAAGGTAAATCTAACAAACCTTTGATGGGGGTAAGCATGTCAGTATTCTGTGTTAGTGATCGTGTGGAGACAAAGAAATCCCCAGGAGTTTCCTGTTAACTCTGCTAAGGTAGGGCAATTGTCTCACAGTTTAAGCCAAAAAAAAAAAAAACCATCATGGTACAAAAAGTTCACACACAGTAACCGGTTTATCTAGCCTGCATGTTCTTTAGGTCCTTTCCAGACTCCCCAGAAAGACCCTTCTTGCTATCTCTGATCTTTCATCAGAAGTGTGTTTCCTTTCTGGTATTCCCAGATTTTCCATGGTAAACCTACCAAGTGTTTCCCTATGTCTTTCTCTGGAAACAGATCCTGCACATGTCTGTCCACTGCCTCAGCTGCAGTGAGTCAGGCCGAATCATCACTGGGGTAATTGACACTGATGATGTGTTCACTCATTCCCCTTGAGAGGAGTTGTGTTAATCACTGTTGATGGTAGCACTTGTTTGAGCACTGTGGATTGTGGACTGTTGGACTATTTTAATGCAATGAATTTCAGAACCCCAGATGGCATTTTCTTTTTTCCTGAAAAGACACAAGACTTTAATTTGACAGACATAATGATATGGTAAGTCTATTAATCAGGTACAGAGGCAGGCATGGATGGGAGTCACTGTTTGGCCTAAAAATCATGTGTTTGCTAGGCATTACAGGTCATGGGATACTTTCCATGGCACAGGGGGGTAGTAAATAATAAAAGTAACAAAAAAAAAAAAACAAAAACAAAAACATATCGATAAACCATGAAGCTTATCAATGCAATACAATACAATACACATATACTTAAAAGATTGAATTACACACAATTTGGCCAATTGAAAATTAAATTAATGACTAAAAAAATTATGAGAGATACAGGAAAAAAACAGTGATATATTTATTTTAAAAATACATCACAATTAGAATCAAAATCATTCAAAAGATTAAAAAAAATCATAGAAAGAAGAAATGACTGAAATGTAAGATAAATGAATGCATTGTTAATAATTGTTTATTTGGCTTATATAAAGGATTGAGTACAAGGAAAATGCTTCTCAATAATTTAAAAAAGCACTATGTCATACTAGCCATACCTCAGTGTGCAGTGTGTTCTGACCCATTCCATCTGCTGTTGTACTGATGCTGTAACTTATGTTACTTGTTATGTTATGTAACTTATGCTGTAACTTCTTGCATTTAGAGGGATCCACTTTCTTCTTTATTCACACTTCAAATCTGTCTGATCTTGTTAAGTAGTCTATGTCCTGTGAAAGTTTGTTGATTTCAAAGACCATATCTTTCCTCCCTGGAGTCAAACTGGAACAGCTTCTGTTGAATTCCTTTCTTTTTTTTCTTTTCCTTTTTCTTTATCTTGCTTCTTTTTGTTTTATGTAATTTTAGTTTAAGTGGTGTATTTTAAGAAAAGAGCATTATTGTTGAGTACTATAAATCCTGATAGGTATGACATATTATAGCAGCACACATGGGGGCATCTAGAAAACCATTACTTATTAGTTACAGTGCAATAGTGAGACAACAGAGGTTAGTAAATAAATATGATCTAAGGAATGAAGTTAAATTAAAGATTGAAATAACCTAAAGTTAAATGCAGCAAATAAACAGGAGAGAGATATGAACAGCAGAACAGTTTTTGCATTCCACTCAAAGAACCGTTTCAACCTGATATATATGATTGACTGTGGTGATAACAACTTTGTTTTCTAACATTCGGACAACACAGGGTTTTATTTACTGTAATATTTAGACACACAGTAAGGCTTGAAAATGACATGCCCAGAAAATCTCAGATCGTAAGACTGGTGATATTATCTGAAATCTCAAATATTGTTGTTTTTTGGCCAGCTTTTTCCTCCCCTGTAAAACAGGTTTACAACTTCAGCAGGATTTACCCAGTTAAATTCAGTTTAATGAATTTCTAACACATATATCACTTGGTTGCATGTGCACTGATGCTGTCATTTCAGGTAAAAGCAAGTGCAGCTGAATTTAGAAAAAGAGGCTGTAACCTCAGAGAAGCACAAGAAGCTTGTTTTGCATTTTGAAAGTGTATTTCAGAATGATATCTGTAATGTTTTGCAACATTACTCAGTTCTGGCAAGGACACTGAGAAATCAGATTAAATCACAATATCTAATGAGAAGCTAAACCACCTCTGATGGTAGAGAGAATTTAAGCAGACTGATTTACCGAGTAAAAGAAAAAAAAACACGATTCCCTTTTAATAGGTGAGTCAAAGGCAGTGTTGGCACAGTCTGTTGGGATTTTCCCTGTTCCAGCTAAGACTTTACGACAGACCAGCTCACTTTCTAAGTCATTTGCCAGCAGTTAATAAACTCCACATGCTTCTTAGGGCAAGGTTAGCAGCACCGAGGGCGTCTCGTTCAGCAAGTCAGCTTACAAACGGCCAGACTTTGCTCAGTGACTTCATCTGCTCGCTGTAACAGGGTGTGCTTGCATTTGACTCAGCAAAAAAATGTCTCCGAGGAGGCTCCAGGCCAAATCCTGCACACTCAATTGATCCTGTACGAGCAGGGCAGCAGTGAGGCTTGTCTGAGGCAGACTTTGGCTGCAGAATGAGAGACTAGATTCAAAATATCTCAGACATACGCGAGTCATCACCAAAAGTGCCCTGTTTTGCTGTTTTAGGGGATTCATGTGGGGAGCTATTTTCATGACTCTTTAAAAAAAGGGTCCTCAGTGGATTGTGACCATAGGATGACTCAGATGGTCTATGTTGATCTGATTTGTAACTGATGCACATGTGGCCCTGTGATTCAGCTGTACAATCATCTGTGAGAGGGTTTTGGTAAGTAACACAAAGTAAATGATGTACAATAATAGTAGTACAAGTTGACATGCATTGATATATCACTATGACATTTTAAACTAAGCCAATGGAATAACACCAAATTTGGTAAAAGTATAGAAATTTGTTTAAACCTCAACATAAAAGTAATTACATGATGGATAGTTATAGCTACCCAAATGTTAAAACTTTAAAATACAACTATAAAGAGCGAAAGGGCAAAATAACATGTCTTACAGCCAATAGGCTGTGAGATGTTTTACTTTGTGATATTTTTGTTCCATCATTCACTACTAGTTCCTGTATGAGCATAACAAGAAAGTTAGTTCGGCCATAAAATTTAAATTAAAAAACAAACAATGAATCATTTCCCTTCCTACAAATATGAAATTGAATTTATAGGCAATAAAACACAATTGCTTGTTTTAGCACAAAGGTGTTTTAAAGCTACAGCATTTAGCTAACTTGACTGGTAGCTTTGGTTTCTCATGTTAGCTGATATTAGCAAATGTAATTTTTGTAGAATAACCGCCATTACTGCATCATTTTGCTAAATTTTGCATTTCTTTCTACTAATGGCAGCAGTTTTGGATGGCTGTTTCGGTGAAGCAAATGTTTTAACTCACTTTGATGACTTTTTTATTCTCTAATAATGTTAGCAGACTTAATGTAGGTAGACAATTTTATGAAGCTTCATGTATGTTTGACAGCTTTATTTCTCTCTGCTAAAGTTAGTAAACTTGAGAAAAATATTTTTTTGTTACTTCCTCCTTGATTCAAATTGCTATGTTTTAACATGTATAATAATCATTTTTAGAAAGGAAAAAACAGAACTACATTCTCCAGATTGGTATAGCATTGGCCAGACAGTCAAGCTTTCAGGATATGGACCTGATTAATGATTGACTAGATGTAGAATAAAACTCTTACAGATGTTTTTCTATTAAAAGAACATTTGTGAATGTCTGTAACCAAAGAATCAAAAACTCAACTATGAATATGCTCATTTTAAGCTAAAATTGAAAAAAAGGGGGAATAGGAGGGCGATTAATTATCTGACAGTGGTTAATTAGGCTAATGTTAATTTAATTGTTAACATTGTTTGCATTGACCCAATTTGATGTATTTTCTCGTTGGGTTGTGTGTTATATTTTATTTTGTATGAATTTTGTGGTTTTTGTGTATAAACAGGCAAAGTGGCTCTGGCTATATGATCCATGGCATTGGACCATGTTTTATACTTGTCCCTATAAAAATAATATTAAATAAATATAAGCCAAAAAATGTACATATTATAGCACTCGCAGGGTTAAATTTTCCTAAATTGATATTTTAACTGAGTAAAAATGTCAATAAAAGTGAAAAGGTACGATACCGTAGCGTAAAATCATAACCACACACACCTTATCATTCAACCTGCTGCAAACTCACAAGCCTCTGAACACAGAGGATTCCTTCATACGTAAAGTATACTTACTTACACTTACAGCTTACAGAATATGTTTTATATGTGTTGCTGTCATTTGCTTGATGACTATCACTTTGTTTCTTCATTTTAGATCTCTTTGCAATTTCTGTTCAATATCATTTCATTGTGTTTCCTAAGTGTTTTTTCTTTTTGGGATTATGTATTGAAATATCTGTCCAAAAGTAATCTCCTACTGATATTTAGCTGTCATCAAATTGATGATCTTGAAACCCTTGGGGAATTTAGAGCTCAAAGTTTCAAATATATGCTTGGTGCTATGGTGATGTTTATAAATAAAATGACTAAAAACTACACTAGGCCTAAAAGTGGCAAAAAGCATAACATATTAAAACTCTTCATGCGGATTAAAATTAATTATTTTCTGTTTACAAATATGGTTACTATGAAAAACAAATGCTTACTGCACGTAATGGAAAGGCTAACCCTGTCCGGTCCTGTAATTTTCTTTTTACCTTAACGTATTTGCTCTGTGGGAGTTCACAGGTGTGGCCAGCGTCGACACCTTAGGAAGTGAGTCATAGATGCCAAAGGAGCTGGTTTGGGATTGTCAAATTTTGAAAAAAGAATGATCTTTTGTTCATCAGTTTTGATTCATGTATTTATTATCACATGTTGACTTTAAAGTGACCTGAAACTGTCTAGTGACTGTGTTTAGTGACTGTGAACACCTTCTTGCAAAAACTAAGAACCAAGAGAACAAAATGGTCATCAGTAATGTGTCACAGCTTTCTGTGCAATGAAGAACAGACCATCTTTAGAGTAATTTTTTTAATTTTTGAAGAAAAATGTAAGCTGATTCAAAAGCTGTCTAGACCAGAGAGCGGTGGCCATCCAAGACAGGAAATATCGTTTTATGAGAAAACTCTTTAT